>ML776974.1:1109066-1180977 GCA_009831015.1 Picea engelmannii | reverse complement strand
ATTATTCCCATCATTTATGTTGATCCATCACATACATTCGAAGCATATATTCTAAAATTTGATTCATTCTTTCAATTTGGCCATGTTGTTTTGGGTGATATGTTGTACTAAAATTCAATTATGTTCCTAAAGCCTCTTGGAAGCTGGTCCAAAAACGTCTAGTGAATACCGATCCTCAATTATATATTATATTTCTTAGTACACCATGCAATCTCACAATTTTTTTAATAAAAATTCTAGCTATGTCTGATGCCTGATATGTCATACAAACTGGGATAAAATTAGCACTCTTTGTCAAAGTGTCGATGACTACAACAATAGAATTGTGTCTCATTGTCGTCAATGGAAATTCGACAACAACATCCATTGATATGACTTCCCATTTTGATTTAGTAATCGCATGTGGCTGTAATAATCCCACTGGATATCTATGTTCAACCTTCACCTGCTAACATTCAAGATATTTCTCCACATAGTTAACTATATCAGTTTTCATTCCCTTCCAAAAAAATAGTGGTTTAATATATTTCTTCATTTTTGTGACTCGGGGATGAGCCATGTACACTTCTCGATGAGATTCGTTCAAAATTAAATTTCTCATTTCTTCATTTGGTGTACATATATTCTGTCATTATATCTTAATAATCCATCATCGTCTAAAGAATAACCCTCATATCTAGGTATATTCATGGTATCTTGTCTGATATTGTCCTTTAATTCCTTGTACTAGTCGCCATCAATATGTAATGCTAAAACAATTTCCGAAGATTCGTCTTAAGGGGTATTACTGAGAAAATGTGTGGTCATCGACTCAATGCGTCTGGTACTCTATTAACTAATATTTTAATGTACGTGATTTCAAAATCATACTCAATTAAAAGTTCTAACCAACGTCTTTGGTGCACGTTCAAGTAACTCTGAGTAAAAATGTGTTTCAATCCACTATGATCAGTTTTCAATTCATTTTTTTTTCCAATAATATGGTGCCTCCAAACAGGTAAGGCATAAACAATCTCTAATAATCCCAAATCATTTTTTGCGTAATTATCTTCATGCCTTCTTAGTTTCCTTGAAATGTATGTGATAACTTGACCTTCTTACATTAGTACTCCACCCAATCCTTCCTTGGATGCATTTGTGCATATTAAGAATTCCTTGTTCATATCTGGAAATTTCAATATCGATGTTGTTGTTAATAATTCTTTAAGCTTATGAAATTCTTCAGTGCATTTCTCTGACCATACATATTTATTGTTCTTCTTTTACAATTCTGTAATTGGATTTGCTATTATTGAAAATCCTTCGACAAAGCATCAATAGTAACCTGTTAATCCCATAAAAATACATACTTATTTAACATTTTTCAGTGCTATCCATTCCACAAAATCCTCTACCTTCGTTGGATCCACAGTGATACCTTCTCCCGAAATAATGTGTCCCAAATAATGAATCTTTTTCTGATAAAAAAAACATTTCGACAACTTCCTGTACAACTTGTTTTCTCTTAAGCATTGAAAAACTAATCTCAGATGTTCATCATGATCCCCTTTAGTTCAAGGGAAAACTAATATGTCTTCAATAAATACTTGTATGAACTTTTCTAGGTATTTGCAGAATACCCCATTCATTAAAATCGTGAATAAACTAGGGGAATTTGTCAAACAAAATGATGATATAGTAAATTCATAATGTACAAATCTTGTCTTAAACATTGTTTTAGGAATGTATTCCTCTTAGATTTGCAACTGGTGATACCCCGATCTCAAATCAATATTTGAAAATACTGTCACTCCCTTCATTTGATCAAATAAGTCATCAATTCTCCGTAACAGGTATTGATTCTTGATCGTAGCTTTGTTTAATTGATTATAGTCAATGCAAAGCCTCCACGATCTGTCGTTATTTCATACAAAAATTGTTGGTTCTCCCCACGATGATACACCTATACGTATAAGTCCCAAATCCAATAAATCCTTCAATTTCATATTTAACTCTTGCAATTCAGATGTCGACATCCGATATGGAATTCTAGTAATTGGTTATGTTCTAGGTTTTAGATATATAGTAAATTCCAATTCTCTTTTTGATGGTAAACTTGGTAGTTCTCTAGAAAAACATCAGAAAAATCCGACACTATAGGAAAATATTCGAATCTTTCCACGTCACCCTTTTTATTAAGAGATAATATGGCATACAACTTATATCTCTTGTGCATATTTTTTTATAATTGTAGGGAAGAAATAAATCTTAGCAATAAACCTTGGTTTCTTCCTACAATTAATCTACTATGTCCCAAATCATCAATTAATCTTTATCGTTTATTCTTACAGTTAAGTATCATGCCGTGTGATTCTAACCAATCCATTCCAATCACAATGTCGTAATATCCCAAAATTATGGAAACAATGTTTAAACTTGCGACAAAGTCACTCAAATTAATTTTACAATCTTTAACCTTTCCTCCAACTTTTTGTTTGACTCCAAATTCCAATTCTACTTATCTTAACTCATCACGTTCGAAAAATTTCACCTTAATTCGTTTGATCATATCACTAGAAATACAAATTGCAATAGCTCCTGGATCTATCAAAATACTAAACTGTTTATCCGATATCATACCTAAAGTCTCTAGCACTGTAGATTGATGCTCATCCTAGCAGTTATTCACTGTTGCATGATTCCTATGGGCCTTTCCCAAATCTCCAACTGTCTTATTTCATGTTTATATAACATAACATAACTATATACATGTAAGGAATAAAGATCTGAAAATATTACACAATGTTCTTCAATTTATTTTACGCAATTCCTCCAGTTTTCACTACTTGGAACCTCTCAGAAAAGGATTTATAGCAAAAATGACATTCCTTGTTGAATTTTATTTCAATATGTCTGTGTTTTTCACAATTAAAGAAAAACAACATACCTATGGTGATTATGTAATCTTCATCTTCTGAATCTGTTTGACATGGTGAGCATAATTCTTCTTGATCTGTATTTGCATCTTCTTTGACATTTTATGAATCTGTGATGGGTGAAGAATATATTTCATGTAAGTTATCCCAAAGTTCTTTGTCTGATGAACATTTACCAAGCTTTTCCCTTAAAGGATTAGGTAATCCTTCCTATTTTGTTATTCTTCTTCAATTCCTTCTTGGCTACAACCTTTTCCATTTTGGAACTATCATATTCTATAACGAATGATAGCCAAATATAATATCGTTGTGCTGGTAAAAATACTTTCATCCTTCCACTCCATAACTCATACTTTAAACCATTCTGATCATTAAACAATGGTACTCCATTCTCAAAATAATCCATGGTCTCCTTCGAGTGGTTAAATTGTTTTCTGAAGGAACTAGCTCTGATTCAAATTGTTGGATTACTGAGAGAGGGGTGAATCAGTAATAGAGCAATGTAATCCTTTTTAACCATAAAATTCAAGTTTTATATCAATGTAGAATTATGATCCAACAGTTGTAGAGTAAATAAACAATGAACAAATGAGAAATCATACACATACATAGTACACTAATGTTTTTATGTGGAAACCTAAAGTGGGAGAAAACCACATAATGTTTTTTCTTATATGTCTTTAAGAATTGCATTCATTGGAAGCACCAACTTTCTTTGTTTTCTAGCTGAAACTGGAAGGAGGCTCCAACCCCCTAGTTTCTCAAGCTATAACACGAAGGAATCTCCAACTCCCCAATTCATTAGCAACAACCAGAAGGAGGCTACAACCCCCTAGTTTCTCTGGCTACAACCTGAGGGAAGATCCAACTCCCCAATTCACTAGCTACAACCAGAAGGAGGCTACAACCACATGTCCTTACCCCGTCCAACCACCCTGACGTATAAGTAGAATGATGGAACCATTTTCACACTATCACTCTGATATATACCACTGTAACAACCTGTACCACTGACCTGCAGCCAACCAACCTATAAAAACCTGTACCAAACAAAGTGTACCATAAAAACGTGCATCAACCATGCACCAACTTGTAGCTCGAACTGTACGATCAATGAGTGCATCAACCATGCACCAAATATGTACCAATCATTCATCAAATACACATAAACTATGACTCATCAATATGTACAAACATCATCAACTATACACCTCATGTATGTGCCAACTCATCAACTACTTGTCTCAACCATGTACCTAACATGTAAATCAACCATATACCAAATACATATACCAATAGAACCATAAACTATTCTCCAGAAATACGTCACACTATCCATAACCAAATACCATAAACCATTACATAAAACCATGTGCCATAACCTCATTGTTATACAACCTCTATCTATAACTTAACTTAACGAAAATCCCTGATCAATTTAATCATCAAAATCGGATTTGTAACTTTGTAATTGACCTGGTGTATATGATCACATACCTACAAATATTCCTTAACTTTAACAACAAGAGACTAGCATTTTCATCAAACATTACTTTAGTCTCACATGACTAATTTTTTATTAGTGAGAAACCCAAACTTGAAATATTCATAACTATATACATGTAAGGAATAAAGATCTAAAAATATTACACAATGTTCTTCAATTTATTTTACGCAAACCCTCCAGTTTTCACTACTTGGAACCTCTCAGAAAAGGATTTATAGCAAAAATGGCATTCCTTGTTGAATTATATTTCAATATGTTTGTGTTTTTCACAATTAAAGAAAAACCACATACCTATGGTGATTATGTAATCTTCATCTTCTGAATCTGTTTGACATTGTGAGCATAATTCTTCTTGATCTGTATCTGCATATTCTTTGACATTTTATGAATCTGCGATGGGTGAAGAATATATTTCATGTAAGTTATCCCAAAGTTCTTTGGCTGATGAACATTTAACAACATATCTTATAACGAATGATAGCCAAATATAATACCCCATGTGCTGATAAAAATACTTTCATCCTTCCACTCCATAACTCATACTTTAAACCATTCTGACCATTAAACAATGGTACTCCATTCTCAGAATAATCCATGATCTCCTTCCAGTGGTTAAATTGTTTTCTGAACGAACTGGCTTTGATTCCAATTGTTGG
Organism: Picea engelmannii; assembly: GCA_009831015.1. Classification (NCBI taxonomy): domain Eukaryota; kingdom Viridiplantae; phylum Streptophyta; class Pinopsida; order Pinales; family Pinaceae; genus Picea; species Picea engelmannii. Next base: position 1,175,899 of record ML776974.1, on the reverse strand, counting down.
ATTACTGAGAGGGGGGTGAATCAGTAAGAGAGAAATGTAATCATTTTTAACCATAAAATTCAAGTGTTATATCAATGTAGAATTATGATTTAATAGTTGTAGAGTAAATAAACAATGAACAAATGAGCAATCATACACATACACAGTACACGATTGTTTGTATGTGGAAACCTAAAGTGGGACAACACCACATAATGTTTTTTCTTATATATCTTTAAGAATTGCATTAATTGGAAGCACCAAATTTTTTTGTTTTCCAGTTGAAACTGGAAGGAGTCTCCAAACCCCTAGTTTCTCAAGCTACAACCTGAAGGAATCTCCAACTCCCCAATTCTCTAGCTACAACCAGAAGGAGGCTAGAACCCCCTAGTTTCTCTGGCCACAACCTGAGGGAAGATTCAACTCCCCAATTCACTAGCTACAACCAAAAGGAGGCTACAACAACATGTCCTTACCCCGTCCAACCACCCTGACGTATAAGTAGAATGATGGAACCATTTTCACACTATCACTGTGATATATACCACTATAACAACCTGTACCACTATCCTGCAGCCAACCAACCTGTAAAATTTTTACCAAACAAAGTGTACCATAAAAAAGTGCATCAACCATCCACCAAGTTGTAGCTCAAACTGTACCATCAATGAGTGCATCAACCATGCACCAAATATGTACCAATCATTCATCAAATACACATAAACTATGACTCATCAATATGTACAAAAATCATCAACTATACACCTCATGTATGTGCCAACTCATCAGCTACTTGTCTCAACCATGTACCTAACATGTAAATCAACCATATACCAAATACATATACCAATAGAACCATAAAATATTCTCCAACAATACGTCACACTATCCATAACCAAATACCATAAACCATTACATAAAACCATGTGCCACAACCTCATTGTTATACAACCTCTATCTATAACATAACTCAACGAAAATCGCTGATCTATTTCATCATCAAAATCTGATTTGTAACTCTGTAATAGACCTGGTGTATATGATCACATACCTACAAACCTTCCTTAACTTTAACAACAACAGACTAGCATTTTCATCAAACTTTACTTTAGTCTCACATGACTAATTTTGGATTAGTCAACAACCCAAACTTGAAATATTCATAACTATATACATGTAAGGAATAAAGATCTGAAAATATTACACAATGATCTTCAGTTTATTTTATGCAATTCCTCCAGTTTTCACTACTTGGAACCTCTCAGAAAAGGATTTATAGCAAAAATGACATTACTTGTTGAATTTTATTTCAATATGTCTGTGTTTTTCACAATTAAAGAAAAACCACATACCTATGGTGATTATGTAATCTTCATCTTCTGAATCTCTTTGACATAGTGAGCATAATTCTTCTTGATCTGTATCTGCATCTTCTTTGACATTTTATGAATCTGCGATGGGTGAAGAATATATTTCATGTAAGTTATCCCAAAGTTCTTTGGCTGATGAACATTTACCAACCTTTTCTCTTACAGGATTAGGTAATCCTTCCTATTTTGTTATTCTTCTTCAATTCGTTCTTGGCTACAATCTTTTCCATTTTTGAACTATCATATCCTATAACGAATGATAGACAAATATAATATCCATGTGATGGTAAAAATACTTTCATCCTTCCACTCCATAACTCATACTTTAAACCATTCTAACCATTAAACAATGGTACTCCATTGTCATAATAATCCATGATCTCCTTCCAGTGGTTAAATTTTTTTCTGAAGGAACTGGCTCTGATTCAAATTGCTAGATTACTGAGAGGGGGGTGAATCAGTAATAGAGAAATGGAATCCTTTTTAACCATAAAATTCAAGTGTTATATCAATGTAGAATTATGATCCAATAGTGGTAGAGTAAATAAACAATGAACAAATGAGCAATCATACACATACACAGTACACCAGTTTTTTTATGTGGAAACCTGAAGTGGGAGAAACCACATAATGTTTTCTATTATATGTCTTTCAGAATTGCATTCATTGGAAGCACCAACTTTCTTTGTTTTCCAGTTGAAACTGGAAGGAGGCTCCAACCCCCTAGTTTCTCAAGATACAACCTGAAGGAATATCCAACTCCCCAATTCTCTGGCTACAACCATAAGGAGGCTACAACCCCCTAGTTTCTTTGGCTACAACCTAAGGGAAGATCCAACTCCCCAATTCACTAGCTACAACCAGAAGGAGGCTACAACCACATGTCCTTACCCCATCCAATCAACCTAACGTATAAGTAGAATGATGGAACCATTTTCACACTATCAATGTGATATATACCACTGTAACAACCTGTACCACTGACCTGTAGCCAACCAACATGTAAAAACCTGTACCAAACAAAGTGTACACTAAAAAAGTGCATCAACAATGCACCAACTTGTAGCTCAAACTGTACCATGAATGAGTGCATCAACCATGCACTAAATATGCACCAATCATTCATAAAATACACATAAACTATGACTCGTGAATATGTACAAACATCATCAACTATACACCTCATGTATGTGCCAACTCATCAACTACTTGTCTCAACCATGTACCTAACATGTAAATAAACCATATACCAAACACATATGCCAATAGAACCATAAAATATTCTCTAGAAATACGTCACACTATCCATAACCAAATACCATAAACCATTACATCAAACCATGTTCCACAACCTCATTGTTATACAACCTCTATCTATAACATAACTCAACGAAAATCCCTGATCAATTTCATCATCAAAATCTGATTTGTAACTCTATAATAGACCTGGTGTATATGATCACATACCTACAAACCTTCCTTAACTTTAACAACGAGAGACTAGCATTTTCATCAAACTTTACTTTAGTCTCACATGACTAATTTTGGATTAGTCAACAACCCAAACTTGAAATTCTCATAACTATATACATGTAAGGAATAAAGATCTGAAAATATTACAGAATTTTCTTCTGTTTATTTTACATAATTCCTCTAGTTTTCACTACTTGGAACCTCTCAGAAAAGGATTTATAGCAAAAATGACATTCCTTGTTGAATTCTGACTTATTCTAGAGAGCGAACTTGTAGAGCATGCCCCACATGGAATATTTGTCGTATGGATCTGAGAATTGTACATAGAATACTAAAGAATGTAATCTAACCAATACATTTTGTCTTACTGAGTTTTGAGTTGTTATGATATAGTTATGACGTTTTTACTTGAAACACATGTTTTAGACTAGTTTCAGGACTGGCCACAAATCATATTTTCCACATAGTGTAACTTCAAAAATACAACAACCCACAAGCTGAAATTTGTGCACAACTACTTGGATATGTTTCCTCAACAGCCTCCCAATTTCATGGTCTGAATCATTCTATAAAAAATGTTATTGCGAAAATGGTGAGATGACCTGTCAATAACATACCTTAGAAAACATCATCAAAATAATTTATCCTCCCTTGAATTTCGGCCTTCTTTACTTCACCTTCCCTATGAAATGTGGCTTAGATATCCTTTGGTTACCTCAATCACTTTTAGATATTCAATATGTTCAAGTGTGATAAAAAATTAGAGACCCTTTCCTCTTATTTATACTTTCATGTAGCTTCCTCAAGGGGTTACCTTCTAACCATCTTAACCCACTTTCATGATTTTAGAGCTAACCCACTTCTAACCACTCATCCACTTAGTAATTTCTCCATTAACTTTATTATTTAAATAATTTCTTACGTATCCACTTTGACTTATAGTACACTCATCATGTCACTTTATTATTTAAATTACCTTCTAACCATCTTAACCCACTTTCCTTATTTTAGGGCTAACCCACTTCTAATCACTTATCCACTTAGTAATTTCTCAATTAACTTTATTATTTAAATACTTTAATTTGTATCCACTTTGAATTTTAGTAAAATTATCACTTCACTTTATTATTTAAATGATTTCTTCTTTGCAACCACTTTGACTACATTGACCTTTTGGGGCTTCTAAATAACTCATGAGGGTTCTCCAACTTCACATGGACATAACTCTCTAACTGTGAGGAGTTATGTGACGTTCCACATACCACTAGAAATGGAATGACATGTAATATCCATCTAGAATAGTATTGCATGAAAATATATCAAAACTTATACCATTATCCATCAAACAAAATTGGGTCCATTACCCAAACCTTTGTGCTATCAGACATTCTTCAAGGGTTGACATCAATGAAAACCAACCCAAACAATCAACAATATTGAACACAAGAAATAGAGAAAACCCTTGAGGTAGAGTAACACCATATATTATTCCTTATGGAAGGAATTCACTCCTCAAGAAATACTTGATTGTTACAATGACAATACCCTTCACTATGATTCATTACACTACTTACACTTCTTTATATAGATCTCTCTATTTCCTAGGAACCTTCTAAAGATCATTCTCACATTTATTAAATCTAACTACCATAGTGGGCCTTTATTAATATAGTGGACCTAGTCCAACTTACATTGAATGGCCTCCACTATTACCACTATGGGCCCTCTAGAGCCCCCACTACCTCTCTAGGTACCTAACATTATATCAATCTAAGTCCTTGGTGGAAGAATTTATATAACATGAGGATGAAAGATAGAGACTCGTTGATAGAGCATCTTAACACCTTCAATATTGTGATAAGTCATCTATTATCTGTTAATATTAAGAATTATGATGAAGACAAGTGTATTATTTTATTTTTCTCTTTACCAGACTCATGGGATAGTCTAGTTATGGCCATAGGTAGTAATACAACTACTTTAAGTTTTGACGATGTGGTCTCATCATTTTTTTCAGAGGAGATGAGAAAGAAGAACATGGAAGGACAAAGAATAGATGCACTATTTGCAAGAGGACGCTCCCAGGAAATAAATAGATCTAATCCATGAAATGGGAGATTTAAATATAAGGGTAGATCTAAATCTCCTGGAATGTTTGTAAAGGTATTCTAGAGATGTGGAAAAGAAGGGAACTAAAAAAAACAATGTAGATCCAAAAGTGTTGAGAGAGGGAAGGGATCTGAAGATTCTCCTTCTATACAAGAAAAAACCTCCACATAAGAAGGAGGGGATGTGTACTTGGATTCTTCAAGTACATATGCATATCATGAGGCATGGTTGGTTGACTTAGGTACTTCCTTTCATATGACTCCCCATAGGGAGTGGTTTTTTTAATATGAAAGGTATGATGGAGGTGATTGTAACGACCCTCTTGATCATTCATCAAAAGTACACAACCACAAGAGAATATAGAAATTTAATTAGATAATCATAGAGTAACTTTGTAATTCATGCAACTATTTTCATCATAATAAATCATTTGATTACAATAATACATCCTTACGCAATTTACAAATTCATTTCATCAAAACTACTTAATGGTCTAACATTGATTCTAAAAATTCTATCTAGTGAAGCAATACGACATACTTGTAAATTCATATTATCTACCTTACTTGAAGTTTCACAACTTTCGCGTTTCTTTATTTAGTTGAATGTGCAAGTCACATTATATTTTAAGTAAATGATTAATATAAATATATAATGACTATCTTGTGGGCCCCTTTTAAAAAGTCATAAATATATTTATTTTATTTTTAAAAATTTATTCTCGCATGAAAAAACCATTAAACAGTTACCATCATAATCCACAATATCCTTGAGGTCATACTTAATTCCCATTAATCATAATTTATAACTATATTACCAGATATTAATTTCAAACTAGATAGGTACACTATAAGGTACACAACTTCATACATTACATAGGATGTTGCAAAGCGCTCTAACTTTAATTAGGCTAAAAGCGCATGTTGTGATTAGTTCCATTAATTATTTTTTATCATGCTAATTGGATTCATCTTGAATAAGAGTAGGTTGAGGATTGAATTGAAGTTTTTATAATAAAGTTTTCATGGATGTTCCTGTAACAAATCGTGTTTTGAAGTGAATTGAAGTTTTGATGGATGTTCCTGTAACAAATTGTTTTTGGGGGCATAATGTCAATGTAGTATTGAATGTGAATGAGAGCTACAGTTAAAACATCATTTATATTGTAGAAAATAATGCAAAGTGGTTTGGCATTTTTTTTTTAAAGAAAAGAATGCAAAGTGGTTTGGCATTGATGATATGGGAGGATTGTTTTCAACTTGAAAAGAAACTTGGGTAACATCTTCTCCTTTCTCCTAATAATCAAATGACTTCACCAGTACCTCTCAACCAACTCTAGGGGTACTCTCCTTCCCCCTTAGCCCCCTGAACCGCAAAGGTGTCGCACACAAAAAGCTCTATCTATATAGATCATGTCTTTCCCTCGCAAGGAAATACTTCCACCTCTTATGAAAAACTTGCAGTCCAATGCACACAAGTAAACTAGTCATAAGAAAATTTGACAACATTTTAATCATCCAAAAATAGGGTTTCTTCCTCCTACCTCTCCATTCTTTTTATAAGAAATTTCATCTTGACACTTGTCATTTCATGCATAATTAAGTAATTTTTAATAATTAATTAAGAGATTATTCATCCCTAATACATGTCACTCTTCCCTCAAGTTGCAAATGTTTTAATTTCTTTTAATTAAATAAATTATGTATTTTCCCTCACATCCCTAATTAGTTCTTAGATTTTCTCCTATTTTTCCCTTAGTTCCCCAATTTTCTCTTTATTGTGTCTCATAACTAATTTACAATTGGAGTTTGATTAGGAATCTTCTCTTATTTAGGATTTAGAAGCTAGTTGACTCAGGATTATAACTCTATGTTGTCAACCCATTCTCTAATGAAAATTATTTCTTTTAATTTAAATTATTTTTTATTAATTTCATGCACACATTGTGCATGTCTTAATTTTTATTTTTATTCTCCCTTTTCTAGTTTTTATTAGTCTAAATTTCCCTTAACTCATTTCTATAACTTGTTTAGGCATAAACATTTATACTTAGGTTTTTATTATGTTCCCTTTCATCAATTAGTATAAAATTATCTAAATTCACAATTTATTTTCTATCAGTTCTAAGTAATTGTTTTATTCTCCAAGGTCTTCTATATTTTTAATAACTCACTAAATTATTCATGTGATGTTCCATTCAAGACGCACCTACGTGCTCCCAGGGTTCCACTCGCCAATGAATTAGTTTGTAAGTTTTGTAATTCTTGGAGTCAATACTCCACTTGTTGACCTTCTGTAAGACTAAGGGATTACTGAAGAATAAGGAATCTACCTTATTGTGTGCCCCTCAAAAATCCTTGTGAGTGACTACCTTAAACTACCCTCATCGCATCGTGAACTTCTCAGGAAGAAGGTAGTCGTCGACCTTCAGTTCAGGTCACGGTGGGAGTTCTTGTAGGCTCTAACAGGGACACTGCCAGACCTATCCCTCAACTATATGATATATGTGTATGACGCCTTTACTCCATATGTAATTAGGATTAGCATGAGTCACCATGTCTACATCCAATGAAAAAGATAATATTAATAACTCATATACCTGAAATCCATAACTAAAATCATCATCATAACATATGCATAATAAAAACAAGTACTCATAATCAAAGTCAATAGTCCACTCCCTGACTCAATATGGAGTCCAAGAAAGTTTGCCAATGCCATCATCATCCTCACCATGTCACATTTCTTGCACACTCCCGAAACTTATCATAATACATGTCAATGTTATACATCAATATTAATAACATATCAAATTTCAATACTCAATCATAGCATAAACTCATAAACCAAAACATATAATCATAATGTACCATGTTTTAACTGGATCACTTGCTCACAAGTGTCCTCAAAGAATAAGTTAGTGGTATGATATGTGATCAATGGAACTAGATGTTACATACACCCCCTGTTATTTTAAACTTTGTCCAGGAGTTTATAAAATCTAATAATGAAAGAAATAAATATATTTTCTACTAATATATATATCAAACTATCAAAATAAATAAGGAAATTGATGACACATCTCATATGCGTCCTCCCAAGTAGAAGAATGTGGACTATAATTTCCCCACTGAACCTTGACCTGATCGACCAATCGATGTCGTAGTTGTCAGGTGCAATGGTCTAGTATACAAATTGGATATGCTATGAGAGAACCATTTTACTATACCTACAATGAACTCAAATAAATAACATGTGACATATCTTAAATATAATGATGTAAAACTGAAACATGAAACACATTATGCATACTCCTCAAAGAATCAGGTAAGGCTAGTTGGTAAGCCACGGGTCCTTTCTTTTCTACAACTTCGAAAGGTCCCATAAACCTTGGAGAGAGTTTAACAGCCTTTCCAAACTTAACCAAACTCTTATGCGACTTCACCCGCAAGAAGACTTTATCACCAACCTCATAACTACATTCTATACGATGCGCATATTAATAACTCTTTTTTTAGTCTTGCGCTTCCTTAATTATTTTCTTTATGGTTCACATCTGATTTTCCATTTCCTGAATCACTTCTGATCCCACCATGACCTTATCCTCTAGTCGATCCCAACTCAAAGGCGTCTGACACAATATTCCATAGAGAAACTGAAAGGTTGTCATCTTTATCAAACTCTGATAATTGTTGTTGTACGAAAATTCTACAAATGGTAAAAATTATTCCCATCATTTATGTTGATCCATCACATACATTCGAAGCATATATTCTAAAATTTGATTCATTCTTTCAATTTGGCCATGTTGTTTTGGGTGATATGTTGTACTAAAAGTCAATTATGTTCCTAAAGCCTCTTGGAAGCTGGTCCAAAAACGTCTAGTGAATACCGATCCTCAATTAGATATTATATTTCTTAGTACACCATGCAATCTCACAATTTTTTTAATAAAAATTCTAGCTATGTCCGATGCCTGATATGTCATACAAACTGGGATAAAATTAGCACTCTTTGTCAAAGTGTCGATGACTACAACAATATAATTGTGTCTCATTGTCGTCAATGGAAATTCGACAACAACATCCATTGATATGACTTCCCATTTTGATTTAGTAATCGCATGTGGCTGTAATAATCCCACTGGATATCTATGTTCAACCTTCACCTGCTGACATTCAAGATATTTCTCCACATAGTTAACTATATCAGTTTTCATTCCCTTCCAAAAAAATAGTGGTTTAATATATTTCTTCATTTTTGTGACTCGGGGATGAGCCATGTACACTTCTCGATCAGAGTCGTTCAAAATTAAATTTATCATTTCTTCATTTGGTGTACATATATTCTGTCATTATATCTTAATAATCCATCATCGTCTAAAGAATAACCCTCATATCTAGGTATATTCATGGTATCTTGTCTGATATTGTCCTTTAATTCCTTGTACTAGTCGCCATCAATATGTAATGCTAAAACAATTTCCGAAGATTCGTCTTAAGGGGTATTACTGAGAAAATGTGTGGTCATCGACTCAATGCATCTGGTACTCTATTAACTAATATTTTAATGTATGTGATTTCAAAATCATACTCAATTAAAAGTTCTAACCAACATCTTTGGTGCACGTTCAAGTAACTCTGAGTAAAAATGTGTTTCAATCCACTATGATCAGTTTTCAATTCATTTTTTTTTCCAATAAGATGGTGCCTCCAAACAGGTAAGGCATAAATAATCTCTAATAATTCCAAATCATTTTTTGCGTAATTATCTTCATGCCTTCTTAGTTTCCTTGAAATGTATGTGATAACTTGACCTTCTTACATTAGTACTCCACCCAATCCTTCCTTGGATGCATTTGTGCATATTAAGAATTCCTTGTTCATACCTGGAAATTTCAATATCGATGTTGTTGTTAATAATTCTTTAAGCTTCTAAAATTCTTCAGCGCATTTCTCTTACCATACATATTTATTGTTCTTCTTTTACAATTCTGTAATTGGATTTGATATTATTGAAAATACTTCGACAAAGCGTCGATAGTAACCTGTTAATCCCATAAAAATACATACTTATTTCACATTTTTCAGTGCTATCCATTCCATTAAATCCTCTACCTTTGTTGGATCCACAGTGATACCTTCTCCCGAAATAATGTGTCCCAAATAATGAATCTTTTTTCTGATAAAAAAAACATTTTGACAACTTCCTGTACAACTTGTTTTCTCTTAAGCATTGAAAAACTAATCTCATATGTTCATCATGATCCCCTTTAGTTCAAGGGAAAACTAATATGTCTTCAATAAATACCTGTATGAACTTTTCCAGGTATTTGCAGAATACCCCATTCATTAAAATCATGAATAAACTAGGGGAATTTGTCAAACAAAATGATGATATAGTAAATTCATAATGTCCAAATCTTGTCTTAAACTTTGTTTGAGGAATGTCTTCCTCTTTGATTTGCAACTGGTGATACCCCGATCTCAAATCAATATTTGAAAATACTGTCACTCCCTTCATTTGATCAAATAAGTCATCAATTCTCCGTAACAGGTACTAATTCTTGATCGTAGATTTGTTTAATTGATTATAGTCAATGCAAAGCCTCCACGATCTGTCGTTATTTCATACAAAAATTCTTGGTTCTCCCCACGATGATACACCTAGACGTATAAGTCCCAAATCCAATAAATCCTTCAATTTCATATTTAACTCTTGCAATTCATATGTCGACATCCGATATGGAATTCTAGTAATTGGTTATGTTCTAGGTTTTAGATATATAGTAAATTCCAATTCTCTTTTTGATGGTAAACTTGGTAGTTCTCTAGAAAAACATCAGAAAAATCCGACACTATAGGAAAATATTCGAATCTGTCCACGTCACCCTTTTTATTAAGAGATAATATTGCATACAACTTATATCTCTTGTGCATATTTTTTTATAATTGTAGGGAAGAAATAAATCTTAGAAATACACCTTGGTTTCTTCCTAAAATTACTCTACTATGTCCCAAATCATCAATTAATATTGATCGTTTATTCTTGCAGTTAAGTATCATGTCGTGTGATTCTAACCAATCCATTCCAATCACAATGTCATAATATCCCAAAATTATGGAAACAATGTTTAAACATGCGACAAAGTCACTCAAATTAATTTTACAATGTTTAACCTTTCCTCCAACTTTTTGTTTGGCTCCAAATTCCAATTCTACTTATCTTAACTCACCGCGTTTGAAAAATTTCACCTTAATTCGTTTGATCATATCACTAGAAATAAAAATCTCAATAGCTCCTGGATCTATCAAAATACTAAACTGTTTATCCGATATCATACCTAAAGTCTCTAGCACTGTAGATTGATGCTCATCCTAGCAGTTATTCACTGTTGCATGATTCCTATGGGCCTTTCCCAAATCTCCAACTGTCTTATTTCATGTTGATATAGTAGTTATTGTCCTCTTGATAGGAAAATATCTCTGATAGTGGGGCTCTCCACAAGTCCAACATCCATTCTTAGGTTCAGTGATCCTAGTTCTAGAGGGAGAATCTGTTGGTCTTGGGTTCTCAAGTCCTAATTTGTTCCATGGAGAGGATCTATATTGTTGTTGATGTTCAGGAAAACATGACTGTTATTATGGTGGTGCTCTATATGCAGTCCTCTAATAGGTAGTTTTTTTATATGGTGTAGAAAATACATGTCCTCTTGGTGTATCACAGTGACCAGAAGTCTGTCTAACGGGTGTTTGTTGTTGCATCACTCTATGTGGCATCTGTCCAGTCTTCCTAGAAGGATTCCTACCCTAACCTCCATTGTTCAATTCCTCCTCAGCGATAAAATATTTATGTATTGCATCGTGCAAATTTGGAGACATCAAGATCCTCACCTTAGCATGAATGTTTTAGTTGATACCCAACACAAACGTATCACCTTTAACTTTTCAATGTTCAGGTGCAGAGAATATATGAGAAAATCCATAAATCTATCCTCATACTCAGGTAATGTATGAATACCCTACCATGAATAATTTAATTCATTGAGTTGATGCTCAATGAATTCATCAGATAGCTACCTCTATCAGAATCAGTCCCCAAACAATTACCAAATAAGCGCACTCCCTTTCAGCTAAAAGACCATCGTACAAAACTTCATGTTTTGGCATCAAAGAATGGGACATATCAGAGAGAAGGGATTTCAAATATTACATGGTAAAGGTATGGTTGAAGGTATGTCTAACCGCTATCTAGATTTTGATTTTTGTGAACATTGTGTATATGGAAAGTAGAATCAGGTAATATTCCCCTTTGGTGCAACAAGGGAGGAGGGAATTTTACAATTGGTGTAGAGTGATTTTTCTAGACCTGTGTTGGTTCCATCACGGGGAAAATATGTGTACTATTTATCATTTATAGATGGATTCTCAAGGAATAATTGTATATTTCCTCAGGAACAAATAAAAATTATTTGACGATTTTAAAGAGTTTAAGGCTCTTGTGGAGAATCAAACAGAGAAAATAATTAAGGTGATGAGGATAGATAATGGTGGAGAGTTTTGTGGAAATGAATTCAAATAATTATGTAAGAAGTGTGTTATATAAAGACATAATACTAATCCATATAAACCTCAACATAATGTAGTTACATAAAGGATGAACATGACGTTGATGGAAAAATCAAGGTGTGTGCTCAGTGGTGTTGGGTAATGACAAGAATTTTGGGTAGAGGTAATGGGTACTGCATGTTATCTGGTTAATAGATCACCCTCATCAGTGTTAAAGACTCCACAATAGGTATGGACTAGTAATAATCCCTCTCTGATACATATCATTTTATTTGGTTTTGATTCCTATGTTGATGTTCCAAAGGAAAATAGGAGTAAGCTAGATAAAAAGGATGAAAAATGTATCTCTATTGGGTATAAATATGGTATGAAATTTCTATTCTTTTGAACCCATAAACTAAGAAGGTAGTTTATATTTAAGATGTGGTATTTAGAGAAACCAAGGATGTTTTCAAACATGAATTCCTACCAAGGAAGGAAGAACTAGAGAAAATAATTTTTTAGTTGAAGGATGATGAATCAGAATCTACAGGAGGATAGGAATAAGAAGAAGAATATCCTCATACTCCAATATTAAGGAGATCAATTCATGAAATAAGGAAACCAGAAAGGTATAACCCACCTTATTTTCATTCAATTTTTTATTTGTCTGTTTCTGACGATGATCCTAGAACTGTTAGGGAGGCAATGCATTCAGAGGATGGAAAATTTTGGAAAAATCCATGATTGAAGAAATGGAAGCCTTGGACAATAATGAGGCTTGGGATCTAGTGGATTTTCCGACTGAAATAAATATCATTTGTAGTAAGTAGAATTTAAGAAGAAGTTGAATGCAAAAGGAAAGTGGATAAATGCAAATCTTGGTTAGTAGAAAAAGGTTATTCCTGGGTAGAGGGAATTGACTTTGGTGAGATTTTTTCTCTTATTTCCAAATTAAATTCAATTAGTTTTGTTTTATATATTACTACTACGTTTGATTTTTGAATTATAATAGATGGATGTCAAGAAAACATTCCTACATGGGGATATGGAAGAAGAAATATACATGAAGTAGCCAGAAGGATTTGTTGTGAAGGGAAACAAAGAGTTGGTATGTAGGCTGAAAAAGTCTGTGTGTGGATTAAAGAAATCACCAAGGATGTCGTATACAATTTTTGATACTTATATGTTGGGAATTGGATTCACAAGGCGAAAATCATATCACTATTTGTATTTTAAATTAATTGGATATCATATTATTTATTTGGTCTTGTATTTGGATGATATGTTGTTGATAGGAAATGACAAGGAGATTATCGATGATGTGAAAACTTAGTTGTCCTGACTCCTCAAAATTTGACATGGAGGATCTTGGTGCTGCAAATTTAATTTTAGGCATGGAAATTAAAAGAGATTGACAAAACAGGAAACTATGGTGAAATCATAGGAAATATGTTGAGAGTTGCAGTGGTTTAATATCTAGGAATGTAAACCGGTAAAGGTTCCTATTTTTGTAGGTGTAAATTTATCTGCGGATCAGTGTCCCAAGACATAGGAAGAGAAAGAGCATATGTCTCTTGTTCTGTATTCTAGTGCTATTGGTAGTTTGATGTATGCACTGGTCTGTACTAGACTGGAAATTTCACATGTAGTGTGAATTTTGAGAAGGTATATGTTAAAACTAAGAAGGATATATGGACAACAGTAAAGAGGGTTTCCAGCTATTTGCATGGCACAAATAGTTATGGATTGTGCTACCAAGGAAGACCAAGATTGGATAGAGTGTTGGATAGACATTGATTTTTTTATGCAGAATGGGATATTTATTTGGATCGTGAAATATATACATGTGGGTATTTGTTTGAACTGTTTAGAGGAGCAATCAGTTGGATTAGCAAAAGAAAATTTGTAGTTGTACTCTCAACTACAAAAGTTGAATACATGGAAGCCACTCATCCAAGCAAGGAATCATTATGGTTATAGATATTGTATTCATGTATTGAGTTAGTATAGCAAGTTGTGAGGATAGATTGTGAAAATCATAATGAAATATTCTTGGAAAAGAACCTAGATTATAATTCAAAGACAAATTATATTAATGTTCAATATCACTTTGTGAGAGACATGGTTGAAGAAAAGAAGGTTTTGTTGATGAAGGTGGAGACTCTGAAGAATGTTGCAGATTCATTAACAAAATATTTGAGAATCAATATGTTCTATTGGTGCGTAGGATCTATGGGAATTGATGCCTTGGATTTGTTGACTATTTAACCTTGTAAGCCCCTATATGCAAAGAAAAAAGCAAGTGGAAGAATCTTGGGTATGTGTTATATTATTTCCACAACTAGATGTAGTGTTCAAATTGTGTTAGTAATGAAAGGGGGTTATAGAGGGGACACTATCCCCCCCCACCCTCCCTGACCCATGGGGTCATAGTCGGGTGGGAGCCCCTGAAAAAAAATTGAATTTTTTTTTACGTTCATATTTGGCAGTTTTTTGGCACATGGATTTCATCGATGGTTTTCTAATTTTGATTAAGGAATTAGGTTTGTTGACTAATCCAGGTCAATGGATTATGGGTTTGGATGACGTGGGATACTATATATGTATTGTATGGTAAACAATGAATATAATATTAGAGGTGCGGCTCTAAACAGGTTGTTGGTTTTCCCGGTTTGGGTTTCCAGGGTAAAATATATGTGTAATGTGTGCGTGTGTGTGTGCCATTACATCTTTTCCATTTTTATTGAGAATCTATTTGCAGTAAATAATTGTAAAAGGTTAAAATCTACAATTTGCATGAAAAATATTTAGGTAAAAATGTTGATTATTTGGGTTGGTTGTCATTGATGTCAACCCTTGAACAAAGTTCGATAGAAAATTACGGTAGATCAAAGGTTTGGGAAATGGACCCAAGTTTTTTTGATGGATAATGGTATGAATTTTGATATATTTTTAGGTAAGAATATTCCATTTGTATAGTGCATGTCATGCCATTTCCGGTGGTATGTGGAATGTCACATAACTCCTCATGGTTAGAGAGTTATGGCCATGTGAAGTTGGAGAAAGGTTTGGGTAATGGACCCAATTTTTTTTTATGGATAATGGTACGTGTTTTGATATATTTTTCAGTAAAAATATTCTATATGTATAGTACATGTCATTCCATTTCCGTTGGTATGTGGAACATCACATAACTCCTCACGGTTAGAGAGTTATGGACATGTGAAGTTGGAGAACCCTCATGAGTCATCTAGAAGCCTGAAAAGGTCAAAGTGGTCAAAGTGGTTTAAAATATTTTAGAAGGTAAATAATAAGGTGAAGTGATAAATGTACTATAATTCAAATTGAATACAAAATAAATTATTTAAATAATAAAGTTAATGGAGAAATTACTAAGTGGACAAGTGGTTAGAAGTGGGTTAGCCCTAAAATAAGGAAAGTGGTTTAAGATGGTTAGAAGGTAACCCCTTGAGGTAAAGTGAAGTGATGAGTGTACTATAAGTCAAATTGGGTGCAAAATAAAATATTTAAAGAATAAATTTAATGGAGAAATTACTAAGTGGACAAGTGGTTAGAAGTGGGTTAACCCTAAAATAAGGAAAGTGGGTTAAAATGGTTAAAAGGTAACCCCTTGAAGAAACTACATGAAAGTATAAATAAGAGGAAAAGCTCTCTCATTTTAATCACAGTTGAGAATATTGAATATCTACAAGTGACTGAGGTAACCAAAGGATATCTAAGCCAAATGTGAGAGGGAAGGTGAAGTAAAGGAGGCTGAAATTCAAGGGAGGATAAATTATTTCGATGATGCTTTCTAAGGTATGTTATTTATAGGTCATCTCACAATTTTCACAATAAATATTTTTGTATAATGATTTAGACCATGAAATTGGGAGGCCATTAAGGAAACATATCCAATTAGTTGTGATACAAATTTCATCTTGTGATTGTTGTATTTTTGGAGTTACATGTCGTGGAAAATAGGGTTTGTGGCTAGTCCTGAAACTAGTCTAAAACAAGTGTTTCGGGTACAAATGTCATAACTTCTTCATAACAAATACAAATTTAGTAAGACAAAATTTATTTGTTAGAGTATAGTCTGCAGTATTATGTGTACAATTTTCATATCCATACAACAAATATTCTGTGCGGGGCATTCTCTACAAGTTCACTCTCTAGAATAAGCCATAATTCAACAAGGTATGCCACTTTTTCTATAACTCCATTTCTAAGAAGTTCCAAGTAGTGAAATCTGGAGGAATTGCATAAAAGACACTGAATAACATTGTGTACAATTTTCATATCTTTATTCATTACAGGTACATAGTTATGATTATTGGAAGTTAGGCTTTTTGACTAATCCAAAATTAGTCATGTGAGACTAAAGTAAAGTTTGATGAAAATGCTAGTCTCGTGTTGTTAAAGTTAAGGAAGGTTTGTAGGTATGTGATCATATACACTAGGTCTATTACAGAGTTACAAATCAGATTTGGATGATAAAATTGATGAGGGCTTTTAGTTGTGGTAGATGTTGGGTACATGGTTGAGACAATT
Organism: Picea engelmannii; assembly: GCA_009831015.1. Classification (NCBI taxonomy): domain Eukaryota; kingdom Viridiplantae; phylum Streptophyta; class Pinopsida; order Pinales; family Pinaceae; genus Picea; species Picea engelmannii. The sequence goes on along the minus strand of ML776974.1, from coordinate 1,158,864 downwards.
AGTTAATGAGTTGGCACATACATGCCGTATATAGTTGATGATGTTGGTACATTTTGATGAGTCATATTTTATGTGTATTTGATGCATGATTGATACATATTTGGTGCATGGTTGATGCACTCATTGATGGTACATGTTGAGGTACAGATTAGTGCATGGTTTATGAACTTGTTTATGGTACAGGTTGATTACAGGTTGTTTGGACAAGTTATTGTGACAAGTTATTTATACAGGTTTGATGCATGGTTGATTCATTTGTTTATGGTACAGTTTGATATATGGTACACGTTGGCATAGGTTATTGGTGCAAGTTGTTATAGGTTGATTACAGGTTGATTGGTATAGGTTTACAACAGTATATCTCATAGTGATAGTGTGATAGTGGTTCCATCATTCTACTTATATTTCATGGTTGTTGGATGGGGCAAGGACAAGCGGTTGTAGCAACCTTTTGGTTGTAGTCGGAGAGCATAGGGGGTTGTATCCTCCTTCTGGTTATAGCCATAGAATTGGGGAGTTGCAACTTCCCTCAGGTTTTAGTCTGAGAAACTAAGGGGTTGGAGCCTCCTTCCAGTTGCAGCTGGAAAACAAAGGAAGTTGGTGCTTTCAATAAATGTAATTCTTAAATACATATAAGAAAAATAATTATGTTTTTTTCTCCCACTTTGGGTTTCCGCGTAAAACATGGGTGTATTGTGTATGTGTATGATTGTTCATTATTTATTTACTCTGCAACTATTGGATGATAATGCTGCATTGATATAACACTTTCATTTTATGGTGAAAAATGATTAAATTTATCTATTACTGATTCACCCCCTTGTCTTAGTAATCCAATAATTGGTATCATAGTTGGTTCCTTTAGGAAACAATTTAACCACTAGAAGGATATCATGGATTATTCTGAGAATGGAGTACCAATGTTTAATGGTCAGAATGGTTTTAAGTATGAGATGTGGAGGATAAGGAAGAAAGTATTTTTACAGGAACAAGGACATTATATTTGGCTATCAGTTGTTACAGGATATGATAGTTCAAAAAGGGAAAATACTGAAGCCAAGAAGGAATTGAAGAAGAATAACAAAATATCAATGGATTTCATCTGGGAAGGATTACCTAATCCAGTAAGAGAAAAGGTTGGTAAATGTTCATCAACAAAAGAACTTTGGGATAAGTTACATGACATATATTCTTCACCCATCATAGATTCTGAAAATTCCAATGAAGATGCAGATACAAATCAAGAAGAATTATGTTCACCATGTCAAATAGATTCAGAAGATGAAGAGTACATAATCACCAAAGGTATGTTGTTTTTATTTAATTGTGAAAAACATGAACATATTGAAATAGAATGCCATCAAGGAAATGAGACAAAAAAACTAATTGAAAATGAATACAATTATGAACTAGAATTGACTAGTTCTTTAGATGAACTAAGATAAGAAAATAAGTCTCTCAAGAAAGAACTGATGAAACAATAGGAAAGTGTTCACATTTTTGAAGAATCCCAACAGGTCACTGAGAACTTAAGAACTCAGCTAGAATAAGCCATAAATATCGAAGAAAATCTTGAATATCAAAAGCAGTATTTGGAAGCCAACATAGCAACACAGAAGGAAGAAGCAGAAATGAGAGAGAAGATATTGACAGATCATCTTAAGGAAAGAACTAATGATCTAAACCATATTTAGGTAGAGTTTGGTCAAGAAGAGAAAGGACTTGAAGAAGAAATAATCACATTAAAAATTCATATTGGAGAAGCGAAAAGAACAAAAGAAGTCATGAAGTCTCAAATAATGAACAAAGAAGAAGAGTTTGAGAAGCTTGAAGAAGAAGTTGTCACATTAAGAAGTAAAATCATCAATCTCAACAAGAACGTTGAAGAGACAAAAACATCCACATCAGTTATAGAGACTGAAGAGAAGCACTCTAGGTTGCTAGAAAAGAAGAATGAAGAAAATATAAATAGTTATGCAGAAGTACTCAAAGGAAAGAATCATGGTCAACCATAATCTAAGAAAACTATTGAAGATACATATTCAAGAAGACCATCCATGTTCAAGCCACAAAGAAGATTCAATCATGATCATGATCAGTGAAGGTAGAAATTCGAAAGGAATAGACCACAAAGAAGATCATTCACTCCCAGGTATGAAAATTTCTTTTATGGTCATTTTTTTTATTGTACTAATTTTGGACATAAGGTTGCAGATTGCAAGGATTATAAAAGAAATGTTCAAGCAAGAAGTGCATATGTAGCCCCACGTAACATTGAATGTTACAAATATCATAACTATGGACAATTAGCTAGTGATTGTAGAAGCGTGATTGATACTTCCATGAAATAGAACATTGATATCTGATGCAGGAGCATCATACCAACGTCAAGCGAGCCAGCGCGGAAGCAAAGGACAGCTAGACAAGCGCCAACACAAATTTTTGAAATTTCCTTGAAGTTGTTGCACAAACATAAATATGGAAATTTAATGAAGCGCACTTGTATAATGTAAATGGACCTTGAGCCATTTTCTCTCATCCTTAGTAGGTAGAATGCATTTAAAGTAGTTAATGCAGGAAGATAGAATTTAATTCTAGATTAGACTGTTTGAGAGCTCAATAGGGAAAACAAGATATAGACACCCTCATTGTGTATTGTAAGATAGTTAGATGAATCATTGGAGCAAGAGCATGCAAAGACTATGTAAGAAAACCCATGTACAAATATTTGGATTAATAGAAGAGTTTGATTCAAATTCATGGTTTTGTGTCTGTTCTTTGAATATTGTTGCTGAATGATATGCTCATGAATGCTTGCTTCCTATTATGCATTTGCTTTATATGCTGGGTATATGATTTCATGGTTGAGTTTGAAGTCTAAAAGGAAGAAGGAATGCGTTTCAATTGTTTCTCTATCTGAACAAGGTTTTCTACAAGGAGTGCAGTTGAGTGTCCACAAGGAGTGCGTTGATAGAGGGTTCAGATAGGGTAGCTTTTTTTCTCCTTCGTTCAGAAGTGCAGTTGGGCACAGGAGCCATGCAAAGAGTGCGCAGGCCAAGTGAAGTCTCAGAGTCGCGAACCTGAGCGAATTGTTGAGAGACTACTGCTGCAAGTGTGTGCAGGGTCAAAGGAGATTCAGCACTTGGAAGTGATTGAAAGTTGCCACAAGGAGTGTGCGCAAGAGTCTTTTCTAAGACTCGGAGTTATAAGAAATCTCAGGAAGGATAAGGTCTTTGAATTTGTTGAAGGATACTGTAGGAAAGTTGTGTTTGGAATCCTGTAAGGAGCATCGTAAGTTTGCGCGCAGGTGAACAAGTATTTGTGGAGGAACACTTGGTCATTCGTAGGAATCACCAAGGAAGAATGGACGGACGGTATTCTCTGAGGAGAGTCCACAAAATTCCGTGAGCCGTCATATCTCGCAGAGGAGTAGGGGAGATAGAGAAAATTATTCCCAAGAGGTTCAAAGCTCAGGAGGGGCAGGACCGTAGATTCGAGTCACAAGGACCATCGGATTTACTCGTGGTTGGCCATATCGGGGTTTCATGGGTTGAAACTCCGTAAACATAGCAACAGGAATCGCGATATTCCAATACGCGATATCCTGACGACTAGTAGAACACTGTGGGGTCACAAGGATCAGCGAGGTGGACAGGTGGCACACCATATCGGGGTTTCATGGCGAGAAGTCCCGAAACATATGCATTAGGATTCGCGATCCCGCAAAGTCCAAAATGCCGATGAAGTGATAGGGCATTGAAAATTCAAACTCGCGAAGTGCATCGGAGTTTCGGCATATCGGGATTCGGGGTTCGGTAAACCAAGTTGCTCGACATCGCGAGTGCCGAAAACACGCGAGAGAGAGAGAGTCCCGAAAAGGAAGGAAAAGGTCAGCGTCGACTTCTATCGGGTCTCAGGGATTCGAGAGCCAAACGCTCGACCACTGACCTCGTGAAGTCACGAAGTCCGATCTCCCGATTTGAAAAGAGGGGGATCCCACGAGGATTTTTGTGGGTGTAGATTTCCCGATAAGGAAATAGAGAACCGTTTGGAGTTCTTCAGGCCGTGTGAGGAGAAGATCCTGTAAGCGTGTCGACCTTCCGACCCATGGGTTGTGAGGTAGAGGGCGTTGCCAGCAGTGTGGTATCAGATCACATAAAGGTTATTTTCTTTTTGTAGCATAGAAAGAGAATTCACCATGCTGCCAAGTAGAAGAGACATGCAGACACCCGATCCACCAGAGGATAGGGAGATTCCACGAAGAAGAGGCAAGGAGATGATAGATCCAGTTGTGGAGAGACAAATGCGTGATCTACGAGCTAGAATCGAGGACATGGAGACAACGCAAAGATGCACAGTCAGTGCGGGGGATATTAGTGATTCCAAAAGTGAAGCTGAGGCTGAACGTGAAGAAGAAGTTGCAGCTGAAGATGCATCAAACGAACGTTTGATCAGAGCTATTGCAAGGATGGGTGCAAGAGTGAATATGGACATTCCAGTTTATGATGGAAACTTGGATGTAGAGGATCTTCTAGACTGGATTAGAGCTCTAGATACATACTTCGACTATGAATATGTCGAAGAGGAAAAGAAGGTCAAGCATGTTGTCACTAGATTGAAGGGACATGCAACATTGTGGTGGGATGAACTACAAGCTGACAGACGCTACAAGGGAAAGCAGAAGATCAAAAGATGGGATAGAATGATCATGAAGATGAAGGTGAAATTCATCCCCAGAGACTATCAAATTACTTTGTTCAGGAGAATGCAGAACCTGAGATAGAAGCTGATGTTAGTGAAGGAATACACTGAGGAATTATATAAACTGAACATCAGGGCAGGTCATCGGGAGAGCGATGATGAAAAAGTTTCCAGATACATGAATGGCATGAGATATGATATCCAAGATGAGATGAGCATGGTAACCATCCGAACGGTGGAATATGCTTATCAGATGGCTCTAAAAGATGAAGAGAAGCTGAGCCGAAAGCAGAGTCAGAGGGGCCAAGGCAGAAGTTATCCCAGAGGAAAATCAGTTGCCCAGGATAAATATCAGAAGCCCAAAGAGGACTGGAATAAACCTCAGACTCGAACTAAGAGAGGTGGGACCACACAGAGAGGGAAATATGTTGAACAATGAGGGAAGCATACTGAGCAGAGAGGAGATTATGCTGACAATAACACTTTTCCTCGTACTAAAGGCAAAGGAAGAGGAAGAGGTGGAGTAATAACATGCTTCACATGTGGAAAGAATGGGCACAAGTCTTATGAGTGTCCAGATAAAAATAAAGATATTGGAGAAGCTCACATCGCCGAGGCATAGAGGCGAGATGTTGAGGCAGAATATGTTGAAGGTGGAAGATCGTTGATGATGTGAAAATTCCTTTTGACACCCGAAAAGGAGGTGGAGAGTTCAGTCCAAAGGACCAGACTTTTTAGGACTGCTTGCAAGACTAAGGACATGGTATGAAAGGTCATTGTAGACAGTGGTAGCACGGATAATCTCGTTTCTATGGAGATGGTAGAGAAGTTGGAGCTAGAGACGACTGATCATCCAAGCCCATACAGAGTTTCCTGGCTACAAAAAGGACACTAGGTAACTGTCACTAAACAATGCTTGGTTGAATTCAATATAGGAGGATATAATGATAAGATACTAAGTGATGTCATTCCTATGGATGTTTGTCATCTATTGTTGGGTAGACCATGGAAATATGACAGGAATGTGATTCATCATGGGAGAATGAACACATACACCCTAGAGAAGAATGGGAGGACTCACATGTTTCTTCCAATCAAGGATAAGGAGGTGAATCCGGAAGTAAGTAACACTATACTTCTCATGAGTGGGAAGGAACTTCTTACAGAGGTTAAGAATAAGGAGGATCCACAATTCATTGTGGTCAGGAAGCCGAAGATTATTTTGACTAGCACGAGGATAGATGACTTACCAGAAGAAGTTCAGGAACTGCTGGGAGAGTTCGCTGATATAATAGTGGACAAATTACCTCATTCGTTGCCACTGATGAGAAGTGTGAGTCATCATATTGATCTCATACTAGGAGCCAGTTTTCCAAACAAAGCCGTGTACAGATTGACACCGCAAGAGAATGAAGAGGTTAAAAGGCAAGTCCAAGAGTAGTTGGACAAAGGTTTGGTCAGAGAAAGCTTGAGTCCATGTGTTGTTCCAACAGTACTCAGTCCGAAGAAAGATGGAGGCTGGAGGATGTGTACTGACTCAAGGGAGATTAACAAGATAACCATCAAGTACATATTTCCATTGCCAAGGATGGATGATCTGATGGATTGTTTGAGTGGAGAAAAATATTTTTCAAAGATTGATTTGAAAAGAGGTTATCATCAAATCCACATGAGAGAAGGTGATGAATGGAAGACAACATTCAAAACCAATGAAGGGTTGTATTAATGGCTTGTTATGCCGTTTGGCTTAACAAATGCACCTAGTACCTTCATGAGGTTGATGAATGAAGTCCTGAGGGAGTTCATTGAAAAATTTGTCATTGTGTATTTAGATGACATACTGGTTTACAGTAAAACAGTGGCAGAGCATTTGAAGCATTTGGCTATAGTGATGCAAAAGTTACAGTAGGAGAAGTTGTTGATAAACATGAAGAAATCCTCATTCATGAAGACAGAACTCATTTATTTGGGATTTTTTATTTCAGAAAATGAGTTGAGGATGGATCCTAATAAGGTGGAAGTGATCAAGAATTGGCCATCACCGAAGAATATTTTTGCGGTGAGAAGTTTTCACGGATTAGCTAGTTTCTACCAAAAGTTCATCAGAAATTTCAGTGGAATTAGCACAGCAATGATGGATACAGTGAAGAAAATACATAAATATTTTCACTGGACAGAAGAGGCTAAGAAGAGTTTCAGTCTGCTGAAGAGGAAGATTACGGAACAACCAGTTTTGGTGTTGCCGGATTTCCATAAAACATTTCAAGTGAAATGCGATGCAAGTGGATTTGCAATCGGGGCAGTCTTGAGTCAGGAAGACAAACCGATAGCATACTTCAACAAGAAGTTGAATGAAGTGAAAGTGAAGTACTCCACTTATGATAAGGAGTTTTATGCTATCATCTAGGCACTGAATAAATGGAGGCATTACTTGATCCCGAAGGAGTTTGTCTTGTACAGTGAAAATCATGCACTGCAGTTTGTGACTCAATAGGAGAAGTTGAATCAGAAACATGTCAAATGGGTTGAGTATATGCAAAATTTCACTTTTGTGATTAAGCGTATTTCTGGTACTGCTAACAAAGTGGTTGATTCTTTGAGCAGGAAGTGTTTGTTGTTGCAGGAGTTCAAAGTCAAAACGTTGGGTTTTGATGATCTCAGGGACATGTACGTTGATGATCCAGATTTTAAAGAATCGTATGAAGCAACTGAGAATCCAATTCTCAGAGATAGAAGTCAATGGATAGAGTACATGATCCAGGAAGGATTATTGTTTAGGGGTAATCAACTGTGTATTCTGAAATGCTCCATGAGGGAGAATCTGTTGAAGGAGAAACATAGTGGAGGATTGGCAGGGAACTTTGGTCACGAAAAGACGTTCACAAAGTTGAATGAGTCATATTTTTGGCTGGGAATGTGATCAGATGTCAAGAGATTCGTATACAGATGAAAAATTTTCTAGCATTCGAAGGGAAGGAAGCAGAATGCGGGATTTTATCAACCATTGCCCATACCAGAAAGGTCGTGGGATGCAATTAGCATGGATTTTGTATTGGGGTTGCCTAGAACACAAAGAGGTTCTGATTCAATATTTGTGATAGTGGATAGATTTTCCAAGATGTCACACTTCATTCCATGTCATAAAACCAGTGACGCAACTCACATCGCGAACCTATTTTTCAAAGAGGTCATTCGACTTCATGGGTTGCCGAGGAGCATTGTTTCGGATCGAGATACGAAATTCATAGGGCATTTTTGGAGGACCGTATGGAAGACGTTGGGGACTAACTTGGCATTTAGTTTGTCTTATCATCCTCAGATGGATGGACAGGCATAAGTAGTAAACAAAATTCTGGGAGACTTGCTGAGAAGCTTGGTAACAGAACACCACAGCCAGTGGGACACCATATTACCACAAGAAAAGTTTGCTTATAATGACTCAGTTAACAGGAGCACTGGGAAAAGTCCATTTCAGATTGTCTATGGCATGCAGCTGAGGGGAATTTCTGAATTGAGGGATTCATAACAGACTGCGACTAAGAGTGCTAGTGCAGAAGATTTCGCAGAGGCAATGAAAGAGCTTCACAGTCAGGTGAAGGAGCGACTGTTGAATTCAAGTCAAGAGTATAAGTGTAGAACAGATCAGCACAGACGCCAACTTCGGTTTGAGTTTGGTGACTTGGTTCTTGCACATTTGAGGAAATAAAGGTTCCCGAGAGGAACATATAATAAATTGAATATGAAGAAAATCGGGCCATGTAGGATATTGAAGAAATTTGGGGCAAATGCTTACGAGATTGAATTACCCGATGGGATCGAAATTTCTCCGATATTCAATATCTCGGATTTGTACCCATATAAAGGTGCAGGAACAGGGACTGGAGATGAGCAACCAATGATCTAGTGGAAAAAGAAGATGCCAGTTGTACATAAGCTACAGATGGAGTGCATACTGGACAAGAGAGTAAGTAAGAAGACCAGGCAGAAAGAATACTTTGAGTATCTGTCAAGTGGAAGAACCATCCAGTTGAAGATGCCAGCAGGGAGACCAAAGAAGAAATACAGAAGCATGGACAAACTGTGTGGGAGCTCATGGACAGGAGCCCATGAAATTTTCAACTGAGAGAGTATGATGCAGGAGAATCATACCAACGTCAAGCGAGCTAGCGTGGAAGAGAAGGACAGTTGGACAAGCGCCAACACAATTTTTTGAAATTACCTTGAAGTTGTTGCGCAAACATAAATATGGAAATTTAATGAAGCACACTTGTTTAATGTAAATGTACCTTGAGCCATTTGCTCTCGTCCTTAGTAGGTAGAAGGCATTTAAAGTAGTTAATGCAGGAAGATAGAATTTAATTCTAGCTTAGACTGTTTGAGAGCGCAAGAGGGAAAACAGGATATAGACACCCTCATTGTGTATTGTAAGATATTTAGATGAAGCATTGGAGCAAGAGCATGCAAAGAGCTATGTAAGAACACCCATATACATATATTTGGATTAATAGAAGAGTTTGATTCAAATTCATGGTTTTGTGTCTGCTCTCTGTGTATTGATGCTGAATGATATGCTCATGAATGTTTGCTTCCTATTATGCATTTTCTTTATATGCTGGGTATATGATTTCATGGTTGAGTTTGAAGTCTGAAAGGAAGAAGGAATGAGTTTCAATTGTTTCTCTATCTGAACAAGGTTTCCTGCAAGGAGTGCAGTTGAGTGTCTACAAGGAGTGTGTTGACAGAGGGTTCATATAGGGTATCTTTTGTTCTCCTTCGTTCAGAAGTGCAGTTGGGCAGAGGAGCCATGCAAGGAGTGTGCAGGCCAAGTGAAGTCTCATAGTCACGAACCTGAGCGAATTGTTGAGACACTGTTGTTGTAGGTGTGCACAGGGTCGAAGGATATTCAACACTTGGAAGTGACTGAAAGTTGCCGCAAGGAGTGCACACAAGAGTCTTTTCTAAGAATCGGAGTTATAAGAAAGATCAGGAAGGATAAGGTCTTTGAATTTGTTGAAGGACAACGCATTAAAGTTGTGATTGGAAGCCTGTAAGGAGTGTCGTAAGTTTGCGCGCAGGTGAACAAGTCTTCGCGGAGGAACACTTGGTCATTCGTAGGAATCACCAAGGAAGAACGGATGCATTGTATTCTCTAAGGAGAGTCCGTTAAATTCCATGAGCCGTCAGATCTCATGGAGGAGTAGGGGAGATAGAGAAAAGTATTCCCAAGAGGTTCGAATCTCAGGAGGGGTAGGACCGTAGATCCAAGTCACAAGGACCGTCAGATTTACTCATGGTTGGCCATATCAGGGTTTCACGAGTTGAAACTCTGTAAACATAGCAACAGGAATCGCGATATTCTGATACGCGATATCCCGACGACTAGTAGAACAATGTGGGGTCACAAGAATCAACGAGGTGGACACGTGGCACACCATATCGGGGTTTCATGGTGAGAAGTCCCAAAAAATATGCATTAGGATTCGTGATCCTGTGAAGTCTGAAATGTTGATGAAGTGACAGGGCGTTGAAAATTCAAACTCACGAAGTGCATCGGAGTTTCGGCATTTTGGGATTCGAGGTTCGGTAAACCACGTTGCTCGACATCGCAAGTGCCGAAAATGTGTGTGTGTGTGTGTGTGTGTGTGTGAGAGAGAGAGAGAGAGAGAGTCCTGAAAAGGAAGGAAAAGGTCAGCGTCAACTTCTATCGGGTCTCAGGGATTTGAGAGCCAAATGCTCGACCACTAACCTCGCGAAGTCATGAAGTCTGATCTCTCGATTTGAAAAGAGGGGGATCCCACGAGGATTGTTGTGGGTGCAGATTTCCCGATAAGGAAATAGAGAACCGTTTGGAGTTTTTCGGGCCATGTGAGGAGAAGATCTTGTGAGCGCACCGACCTTCCAACCCATGGGTTGTGAGGTAGAGGGCGTTGCTAGCAATATCAGATATAAGAAAGTATGGATAAGAAAATAGGAAGAACAGGTGAACAAAGACCAGGTACCAGAGATCGAAATATTGGCAATGAAAAGAGATGAAGAAAATTCTATAGAGAAAAAGAGATATGTCAAATACAGAAGGGTTTGGAAAATGACTAAAAGAAAAGAAGGACAGGTTCAAGAGATTGTACTTTTAGGCATTGTAGTGAAAGATGAATCCATAGACAGAAAGAAATGAGTCAGAGTTCAGAGAGATGATGAATCTACCAATGAATATGATGATGAATCTACCAATGACGATGATGATGAATACAAATCAAAGTAGGAATTGTTCAGATCTATCTGACTTAAATACTCCCAGTTAATATGAATATTAGACAGAGGGAGTCTATGCGATAGTTGTGACAGACCAAAGAACCATCCTTCAAGCAACTTGCAGAGTTTGAGAAGAAAGATCCAAAGCAGTCAGTTAGCAGAAGTATAGTTTGATAAATTAATCAAGACTTCATGATAGTATAGTGATAAATGGGTCACCATTATGGACAGTTGTGCAAGTAGAGTCTTGGACATTATGGACAGAGATGGATTTGTAACAACACTTAGCAGTTTTAGATGGATATATGATGGTGGACGAGAGCATGGATTCATATATTGTTTCAGAGTGTGGTTCAGAGACAAAGGAACATTATCATAATGGATGATAATTACACAAGAAATGGTTCAAACAATGCTAATGGATTCCAAATTGACAGATATTTCTTAGACATGTGGATTGCATACAACAATTCACATTCAAAATAGAGTAATTCTCATAAACAACAATGAAAAAACTCCCTATGAACTATGGAAAGGAAGTGTAAACAAAAACCTCTACATCAAGGTAACTCAAGGTAGTATTTTATTAATTGAAATTTATGTTGATGATATTGGAAGTACTAATGACATGTTAAGCCAAAAATTTGCAAAGGATATACAGAATGAATTTGAAATATCATTCCTTGGAGAAATATACTTCTTTCTAGGTCTTTAGATATGTCAAAGAAGCCAAGGAATTTTTATTTCTCAAACTAAGTATATCATAGAAATGTTAAAGAGGTTCAGAATGGAATATTGCGAACTAGTTACCACTCCTATGAAAACCAGTTGCAAGTTGAGAAAAGATGATGATTCAAAGCATGCATACCAAAGGCAATACAAGTCAATGATTGATATCTTACTATATGTGACAACATCTAGACTAGATGTAATGTAGGAAATTGGACAGGTGGCATGATTTGAAGCAACTCCAAAGGAATCACATGTATTAGTAAAGAGGATTTTTAGATATCTTTAAAGGAACAAAAGAGTTTGGATTATGGTATCCAAAAGGAAAGGATCTATCACTTTTTCCTACACAGATGTAGATTAGGAAGGTTTCATTTATGACTGACGAATCACCAGTGGAGCAACGTTCTACTTGGGTAAGTATTTAGTATCATGGCTAAGAAAGAAAAAATCATCAGTATCCTTATCTACAGTCAAGGTAGAGTATATTGCAGCAACAGGATGTTGTACACAGGTTCTATGGATGAAACAAACTCTGACAGATATATAGGTTTAGTATGATGATCCCATTCCAATCTATTGTGATAATACAAGTTCCATCAATATCTCAAAGAATCTGGTGACGCACTCCAAGACGAAGCACATTCCAATCAAGTATCACTTTCTACAGGAATAGGTTGTAGAGAAGAACATGAGAGTTTAATATGTGGGCACAAAAGAACAAGTGGAAGACATATTTACAAAACCGCTTCCATGAGAATCCTTTGAGTATCTACGCCAGAAACTCGGACTAATTTCTACTCCAAAATGAATGCTTTTGAATTCTTATCTTATATGTCTTATATTTACACGAGGAATCACAATAAAGAGAACAATTCAGGTTGGAAGATCAGTTTCAGGAAGAGTTCAGTCAGGGGTAGTATCCCCAAGGACAGTTCATTTAGGGGGAGTAGTCGTAGATGGAAATATACCTTTTCCATTGATGAAAAAGGGGGAGAGATTTATCATATGCAAACATAAATTCTTGGAGAAAGAGCATAGAGGCATGGTTCTAGGGGGGGCGATGGTCACAGGGGGAGCATGAGTGATATGAATTCATTATTGCATCAGAGTGTTTTCATCAATGCCAAAGGGGGATATTGTTTATTATTTGGGTTGCTTGTCATTGATGTCAACCATTGAAGAAAGTCGGGTAGCAAATTCCTGTAGAACAAAGGTTTGGGTAATGGACCCAAGATTTTTTTATGGATAATGGTATGATTTTTGATATATTTTCAGGTAATACTATTCCATATGGATATTACATGTCATTCCATTTCCGATGGTATGTGGAATGTCACATAACTCCTCATGGTTAGAGAGTTATGGCCATGTGAAGTTGGAGAAAGGTTTGGGTAATGGAACCAAATTTGTTTGATGGATAATGGTATGAATTTTGATATATTTGCAAGTAATAATATTCTATATGGATATTACATGTCATGCCATTTTCGGTGGTATGTGGAAATTCACATAAATCCTCACAGTTAGAGAGTTATGTCCATGTGAAGTTGGAAAACCCTCATGAGTCATATAGAAGCCCCGAAAGGTTAAAGTAGTCAAAGTGGTTTAAGAGATTTTATAAGGTAAATAATAAAGTGAAGTAATGAGTGTACTATAAGTCAAATTGAATACAAAAGAAATGATTTAAATAATAAAGTTAATGGAGAAATTACTAAGTGGGCAAGTGGTTAGAAGTGGGTTATCCCTAAAATAAGGAAAGTTGTTTAAGATGGTTAGAAGGTAACCCCTTGAGGTAAAGTGAAGTGATGAGTGTACTATAAGTCAAATTGGATACAAAATAAATTATTTAAATAATAAATTTATTGGAGAAATTACTACGTGGACAAGTGGTTAGAAGTGGGTTAACCCTAAAATAAGGAAAGTGGGTTAAGATGGTTAAAAGGTAACCCCTTGAGGAAGCTACATGAAAGTATAAATAAGACGAAAGACTCTCTCATTTTAATCACACTTGAACATATTGAATATATACAAGTGATTGAGGTAACGAAAGGATATCTAATCTACATTTGAGATGGAAGGTGAAGTAAATAAGGCTAGAATTCAAGGGAGGGTAAATTCTTTTGATGATGTTTTCTAAGGTATGTTATTTATAGGCCATCTCACCATTTTCGCAATAATTTTTTTTCTATAATGATTAAGACCATGAAATTGGGAGGTCATTGAGGAAACATATCCAAGTATCTGTGATACAACTTTCGCCTTGTGGGTCATTGTATTTCTGGATTTACACGCAGTGGAAAATAGGGTTTGTGGCTAGTCCTGAAACTAGTCTAAAACATGTGTTTCGGGTAAAAACATCATAAATTCTTCATAACCGATCCAAATTCAGTAAGACAAATGTATTGTTTATAGTACAGTATGTAGTATTATGTGTACAATTTTCAGATCCATACAACAAATATTCTGTGCGCGGAATGCTCTACAAGTTCGCTCTCTAGAATAAGCCAGAATTCAACAAGGTATTCCATTTTTTCTATAACTCCTTTTCTGAGAGGTTCCAAGTAGTGAAATCTACAGGAATTGAATAAAAAATACTGAATAACATTGTGTACCATTTTCAGATCCTTATTCATGACAGGTACATAATTATGATAATTGCAAGTTAGGGTTTTTGACTAATCCAAAATTAGTCATGTGAGGCTAAAGTAAAGTTTGATGAAAATGCTAATCTCTTGTTGTTAAAGTTAAGGAAGGTTTGTAGGCATGTGATCATATACACCAGGTCTATTATAGAGTTACAAATCAGATTTGGATGATGAAATTGATGAGGGATTTTAGTTGCAATACATGTCGGGTACATGGTTGAGACAATTAGTTGATGAGTTGGCACATACATGCGGTGTATAGTTGATGATGTTGGTACATCTTGATGAGTGATAGTTTATGTGTATTTAATGCATTATTGGTACATATTTGGTGCATGGTTTATGCACTCATTGATGGTACATGTTGAGGTACAGGTTAGTGCATGGTTTATGCACTTGTTTATGGTACAGGTTGATTACAGGTTGTTTGGAAAAGTTATTGTGACGGGTTATTTGTACAGGTTTGATGCATGTTTGATTCATTTGTTTATGGTACCGATTGAGGTACAGGTTGATGTATGGTACATGTTGGCATAGGTTATTGGTACAGGTTGTTACAGGTTGATTACAGGTTGATTGGTATAGGTTTACAAAGTATATCTCATAGTGATAGTGTGACAGTGGTTCCATCATTCTATTTATATTTCATGGCGGTTGGATGGGGCAAGGACAGGGGGTTGTAGAATCCTTTCGGTTGTAGCCGGAGAGCATAGGGGTTGTAGCCTCCTTTTGGTTGTAGCCAAACAATTGGGGAGTTGGATTTTCCCTCAGGTTGTAGCCAAAGAAACTAGGGGGTTGGAGCCTCCTTCCAGTTGCAGCTGGAAAGCAAAGAAAATTGGTGCTTCCAATGAATGTAATTCTTAAATACATATAATAAAAATCATTTAATGGTTTTCTCCCTCTTTGGGTTTCCACGTAAAACAATGGTGTATTGTGTATGTGTATGATTTCTCATTTGTTCATTGTTTATTTACTCTACAACTATTGGATGATAATGCTACATTGATATAACACTTGCATTTTATGATGAAAAGGGATTAAATTTCTCTATTACTGATTCACCCCCCCTTAGTAATCCAACAAAAAAAGATAAAATTATGTATGAAAATATCAATATATTTGAGATCTTGTTGATTTGGAGTGTTAAAATGGATTCAATATTCCCATTGTAGTCAAATCCCATGAAACATTATTACCGATAGATATTTTATGGACAACATTTTAGACTCATATTTGGAATGGAATATCTAGAGATTCGTTTTCTATGCTTGAATTTTTATTAATAGTGTTTCCTTTTGTGTCCAAAACATTATTCCATTTTTTTATATATTCTTGGAGACTCTTACATATTCAAGCTTAAGTAAGATTAATTTCCTTGTGAAATCCCTATTGAAAACCCCACATAAAATTCTATTTCAAGATTTATTTGCAAGCACTTTATAATTATAAAGTAGGGGAGAATGTTGAGTTGGGAAGTATGGTAAAGGCCTAAGTTTTTTATGTTGATGTAGTTTTGAATTGTCGATGAAGGGTATTATATAAATGAAAAACATTGGAATTTAACTCATCGACATCCTCATCATCGAAATCGTGTTCTCCTTTTTTAGTATGCTTTTGTTGGTCTTTAGAGAAAAAATAAGATTTAGATGGTTTTGAGAAATAATATTAAAAATAATAATTGTTATTTCAACAACATAATTGTACTTGTGAATCCATAGGAATGAATCAACACATAAATGGTAGTAAAGAAAAACTCTTGTATTTCTCTATAAAATAGTACATGTAACAAGTTTTTCACATTACATCAAAGCCAATTATCTTGATAAACTCTACAAACCTACGACATTAGTCATTTATTTAATTTATTTACTTTATTATAATTTATTTACTTTATTTAATTAAATTTAAATTATTAAATATGAAAACAAAATCATTAATAATAACTAATTTCAATATTGGTTTTCAATCTTTGTATTCCATGGTAACAATTTATATTTAAGCTTTCTAGGGTTGGATTATGGTCACAGAAAACTTTAGAGGCTAAACTTCATTATTCCTCTTGTTTTCTTCTAAAAATTATTTTCTAATTTATATTTTTTCAAAAATATATTCACCCAAATTCTAATATGGGATAAAGTTATTTTACCCTATAAATTGTCAATATTTTCTAAAAACATATACAAATACTTAGAAACTGGAATATTTTTACAAGAATACCACCAAACATTTTATAATTAGTATTTTAAGAATTAGTAAAATTGGCAAAGGTTTCTATACTTTTAGATAAGTATGGATCCTTAAAAGAGGTTTCTATACTTTTAGATAAGTATGGATCCTTGAAAATTTCCTTAATTGTGACTAGGCTCTAGAAAAAAACTCTTTTAGAATTTCCATGTCCTTCCTATATAAACACTTATTTCAAGGAGAATGTAAAAAGAATGATTAATATAAGCTTATATGATTAGAAAACTAAAGGATGTAGTGGAATAGGTGAGGGCCACGATAGTTGCACTCTTTAAGCTTGGAAATGCCATAAAAGTTTTTAATGCCAACACCACAAGTGTGATTCCATAACTCATAGATGTTGCAAGAAGTTATTTTGTTGGAATTGTCTTTATAATTTCCATCAAAGTAAGTATATATTTATTTGAATTTTGAATTTTTTAAACAATAAAAAAATTGAGGTTTGATTTTTTAATAGCATCATTCTTTTTAAATAAAATATAACTTAAAATAAATGTTTACTGCTGTATTATATGAATACGTCATCAAATTTGTGATATCAAAATTAATTTTTAGTAATTCAAAGGTTAACATAAACATATGTTTTTACAATACAACATCAATTTTCTATAACCATTGTATATCCATATTAACTCCAGATCTATCATGCGTTGAGAGGGATAAAATCCCTCGAGGTGCAAAACCTCCTTTTAGAGTGAAAAACTTGAGGAAAGGTTTGCACCTCAACAGATTGTATCCCTCTCATGCATGATAGATCCAGAGTTAAGATGGATCTACATTGGTTCCAGTCATGGGAAAGAACGCAAATTTTTTAGATGATAATCTTTATCTATATGTATATGTTTAAGATGAACTTGATACTTTGAAATTTACATCATTATTAATCCAAATAATAACAAAGTAACAATGTTTAGTGATGACTATGTTAAATAATAACTAAATGGAATTGTTAAGATATTAAATAACATATATAGTACATCATATTATTAAGAAGTTATATGAGGAAGATATCGAATAACTCATATAATACATACAATCTATTTTTTTATGCTTTTCTCTTACACACACTGGCACACTTTCCCTTATTTTTATATCGATCATATAAATGGAGGCTGAAATTGAAGACCATGCAAAACTTTAACTGGAGATATTGCAGTCAAAGTGAGGTCTTGAGGAATTTTAGACCTCTCGAGTTTTTCACATTATATATATATATATATATATTGTAAGTAAGATTTGTATAAAAATCCTTCAAAAATAAAAAAAAATACAGTATCCCCATGTGTTATGGACTGTAGAAACTGAACTTCCCCAGAGGGAAACCAGTTTAGCCATACGGTTAAAATAAATCCCATTGTCTTAAGGTACCAGTCTTAAAAATTACAAATACTTATACATCAAAATTCCAGTCCCCTGTGGGAGACCAAATAGACCTGTCAACTAACCCTGATGTAAAAACCACATACAAAATATGACCATAGATCATATAAGGAAAAACAAAATTTAGACACTTTGCTAAGAAAGGATGAAGACACATGTGCAGGTCATGTGGTGGTCTTGTAGCATGGCCATGCATCTAGGGAGGTGGTGTTGGTCGTTGGGTCGGTGGTCGGTGTTACTTCCTCCTCGATCAGTGTCCCTCCCTCCTCCATGGACTCGTGCATGGTATCACCTATGTCGACATCGCCTCCAAACCCTTTGTCGTCTTCACCTCCAGCATCGGTTTCGTCTTTGTATCCACCCCCTGTGGCGTTGTTGTCTCCTTCTATTGAGTGGCATGCCCCCTACAGATTTGAGAGCAATTAAAGGAGCTTGTAAGTCTTCTCGTCCAAGATTTCCATCTAGAACTGCAGGTCATCTAGGCCTTGTTGTAATTCAAAGACCAATCCTTGCAGAATTGCAAGGTTGTCTTGCAATTGTGAGTCTGGTACTGAGTCTGCGAAGGAGTGAGGCTTTGGTTGAGGTCCAAGGATTTTTGGTTGCAGTCCAAGGTAAGTTTGGTTAGTTGAGATCTCTAGCTAGACTGGTGAACTAGAAGGGTAGTTGGATGGGACCGCGGGAAGCTGTAGTGAGGTGGAAGTGAAATCGAATAAGGGTCCTGGGTTGAAACGCAGGGAATTTCCTGAGATGGTGAACCACTCCAGCCAGCTTCCGAAGGACGATGAGAGGGGTGGGAGGTTTCTAATTCTTTGACCAGACTGCAACTGAGAAAAGGGAGAGGAAGGTGAAGAAGGTAATGAGCTGCGAAATGGTGCAGGTGGGGGTTGGAGAACCACACGTAGTCGGTTGGGCTGCCAGGATGAGCCGTGCTTGGATTTCCCCCTTTGTCTCGACATTCCTGGGACACTG
This sequence comes from Picea engelmannii, assembly GCA_009831015.1. NCBI lineage: Eukaryota > Viridiplantae > Streptophyta > Pinopsida > Pinales > Pinaceae > Picea > Picea engelmannii. The sequence goes on along the minus strand of ML776974.1, from coordinate 1,139,944 downwards.
AGGGTATTTGCAAGTGCTGAAAGGAAGCACAGGTAGCAAAGGAGAAACTGGTAGGATTGAAAGTTGCAGAAGGTCTCGGCCTTGGAAGAGAACAACTGTGAATGCGCCTGGTGGAAATCATGGTGATGATAATGTTGAAACAGGCAAGCATGCACGAGCTAAGTAAAGTTTGGTTCATGGATCTGAGCCATCGACAAGACGTAAAGCTTAGTCTAGGCACATTGAGAGTAATGGTGCATTGGATAGCGCAAGTTTGTCTTAAATGCATGAGGATGGCAGGAGGGTGTGGCACACTCCTGTCACATGGCCATCACCATGTTGTCCGCCTCGCGTCCTCTCCTGGTGAAATTTGTCCTTCACTGGCACCCCATCCAGGGAACATTTTATATATCTTAATATTATAATGGTTTTATATTATAATGGTTTTAATGTGCAAATATTGATAGGTAAATCACACTGAACCAAATAAAGTATAGGACTTGAACTTATGTATTTGTTTTGAAAATTGTTTTCATTTATTTATTTCTAAATTCATTTCACTTGATAATTTGTAGTATCTCAAAGTTGAAATCAATATAGAGAATTAATTTCCTTTATATAATTTCTCCAATTAATTAACACACTGAATCATTTTTCATAGTGATATTGAAATGAATATAAGTGATTAAATTTGTTCGTATCGTTTCCTTAATTAATTAATGCATTGCATCATTATTCATAGTATTATCACTAAAATCAATGCACCCTATTGTTTTATGTTATATCATTTTTCAAATGAACACAACTACTTGATTATGCTAAATCATTTTTCCTTGTATCATCACTTAAACTAATGCATATTGTTTTTGCATTATATCATTATTGAAATCAATTAAAATAATTTCTCTAAATCAGTTATCATTGTGTCATCACTAAAATCAATGCATTGCATTGTTTTGCATTATGTCATTATTGAAAACATAATGTTGGGGTGAGAAAAATGTATAAATATTCTCCTTGTTACTTTGTTTGTGATATATTCTTTGTTGACTTTTCTATTAGTTTGAAGTAATTAGGGAAGAAAATGGTTTAAAAGATCTTACAAAATGATATTAAATGATATTAGATATTTTATGAAATTTGGTTTGAATTGTTTTGATTTTATGGAGAAATGGACAATTGTTGTTAACTGAAGATAATTAAGAAGATCATGAAGATGCACAAGACCATTGAATATCGAAGAAATCAGGCACAAAACGGTTCAAAGGGAGATTGAATTTTTATCTTGCAATCTTGATAAATAGTAAAATCAATCTTGAGGATCTCTCAATCCTCAGGATAGCTTAATTTACTTATCTCATTGTAATATATAAATAATAGTGAACGATAGAGAGATACTAGAATTCGGATCTCTTAATTGTTTACACTTTGTACAACAATCCCATTGTAAATGACTTATCAATTATGGAATTAATGGAATCTTCAAGGGTTTTAATCATTTCTACGTATTGAGTTTTTCGTAGCATTATCTTTTGAAGACCGTGGGCCCAATCAACAGGATCTACTGTCTTATCTGTAATCTTATCAATTATGTTATAGTTCTATGATTTGATATTCCTTTCAACAGTTAAGATAGAATTGTTAACATGTTGATTATTTTATAAATTGGTTGTGTTGTTCCATTTGCAGAGAGTAGATGTTCCATTTGGAAATTATTGATTGTTGTTCCATTCCTATTTGTTGTCATATTATCGCTTGTGAATTCCTTTCATTTAAATTTGCATTTGTTGTTCCTTTTATTAAATTCACATTGTTATTCCTTTCATTTAATTCGCATTTGTTGTTCCTTTTATTAAATTCACATTGTTATTCCTTTCATTTAATTCGCATTTGTTGTTCCTTCTTAAATATTCAGTATATCGTTGTTCATTTCCAATAGATTAATTAATCATTGAGAGATTGATCCATTAAGTAGATTAAATTGTTGTTTCTTAGATAGATGAACGAATTCAGTAATTGGTTGATGTTGTGATTTATGGTGTGTTTTTTCTCATAATATATTTCTCTTGATTGAGTTATTAGTTCAGAGTTTTTAGTCAATGTGTGAAGAAATTAATCATTGCAGTAATTTAGATAGCCTCAAATTTGATGTAACTATATACACGATTTAAACCTCTACGACTATCTATGTAGACTTTGCTGACAATATTGAGAGAAAAGACAAATCCTCGGTTGATAAAATTAATTTCTTACTAAGGTTGTTTTTAGGGCATCTTTATAGCCCAACATTTTTGTGTCGTTTCCAGGGCGAATGTCAAAGATATTATAAGTTGTGTCTCTGAAGGATGAGGTATTGAAAACAGAAGGTAAGAACCTATGCAAGAAACAAGTAAAATGTGTGTACCAACACCTACCTTCAGTTGATGAATAGAGGTTATATAGGTGCATATAATTTGTGTCAGTGTGTATGACTAAGAAGAAAGAACCTAAAAAACAAAAACCCTTACCAAAAACTACAAAAGACCAGGGACCGGTGCCCCCTGGAAGGAGCACTTTTATAGATGAAATTATCTGAAAAGATGAATCTCAATCCTCGGTTGGACCTTCAAAAGGTTCTACCCGAGTCCCTCAAGCAACAAATTCACCAACTGCATCTCATGTTGAGGTTCATAGAGAAACTAAAGGAACTGAATAGAGTTTCCAAAATATACATACTCCACTTTTTAGTCCTTTAGGCAAGGGAAATTATTTTAATTTGAGAGAAGGAGAAGGGAATACCAGTGGAATTGTTGAGGAAAACCCACCACCACCTGAACCTGGATCTCCTATGATTCTGGAAGGAGAAAGAATACCTGAAATCCCAGACATAGGTAGTGTGATTAAATATGCTAGGGGACCAAGTAATCAACCACCTCGAGTAGAACACCTAGACCAAGAAATCCCATAATATTATTGGCACATTTGCGACCAAAAGGAACAACAAAATCAACCATGACCCCATACCTCCACTTTGTAATATCCTATAATTGATATGGTTGTGAATGCCCCAATGAAATCCATTCCACTACAGAATCTTTCAACCTTTAATGGATTGATCTCAGAGGACCGTGACGCATTCTTATTCGAGTTTGATGTTCTATGTAGAGGTTATGACTATACCTCTGAACCCCATAAATTAAATTTATTTCCTTCAACTTTGAAAGGAGCATATTTACGATGGTTTATGGGACTAGGGGGAGGAACTATAAATTCATGGGATAAAATGAAACAATCCTTCCTTACGAAATATCAAGACTACTGTAGAGCTAGGGATTTAAAGGATGAAATCTTTAAAATGATTGCAAAAGAAAATGAAACACTAGAAGAATATGTTGACAGATTTCAATATAACCTACATAGATCACCTTATGGTACATTACCAGGTGAGGTACTTAAAGACACTCTAATAAAAGGTATGAAGGATGAATGGGTAGAGACGTTAAATTTGATGGGAAAAGGTGATATTTATCAAGAAACATATCACGAAATTGTCCAATTGTGTATCAGGTGTTCGCGCGGTAGTACACGAACCAAATTGGGGATACAAACCCCCATCACTATAAATAGAAACATTACTAGCGGGAATGTCACCCGAGTAGAAATTGGTAATCTTTTAGAAAATTTTAAAACAAACATTTTGGGTAGTCTGACTACACAATTGGATGTTTTGCAGGTTAAAAAGAAACAAGTAGAAGAAGAACAATCATTGGCTACATTTTTCCCATGGTGCAGGAGGAAACATGGTTCAAGGGACTATCCCTTGGACGCGGTTTGGACCTGGGCCATCCGTGCCAAAGACCATGCGAAAAATAAATTTCCATCACTCCCAGGACTAAAAGTTACCTTTAAAGAAGTAGAAGAGGAAACATAACCAGTATATATGATGGCACAGTGTCACCATTAGCAGGGTATCCCCCTAGGTATGCTACACGATCCTTCTTCTTTCTTTCCTGGGAAGTATAATTAGCAGCATAATTCTGGAAACACATGGTAGGACCAACCATTTTCTAACCCCACCTATCATTCCCAACAATATCCTACTACACCCTGGCCAAATCAACCAGTTGATAATCCTACTTGTCCTAACTTGAAATACTCTACCCCATTTTGGCAGAATTCAAATAATAGCCCCTATCCTTCACAATGGACTAGCACAGTTGCACAAGCCCCCAATTGGACTCAAAATGGGTAGATCCCCATAGGACTAACTAATCAACCTATGGGAATGGATCCTCAAGATCAACCCACTTTACAAGAACCATTTCAATTGCCCCAAACTACCGAACCTCAAATGTGCCCTCAATTACCATCTCAACCCAACCCGAATCCTAATAACAAACCAGTCCAACTCATGCAAATTGACAAGAATTTGGAGGGTGAAACAAACTCTGTAGGGTGCAATGAACTTCAATTGAGATCAGGGCGTGTAATTTCTCCTGAGGAAAGTGACATTCATCAAGAACAGGAGAATGGGAATGATAGACAACCAACAGTAAAACCATTGACTGTGGTCATAACATAAGAAACAAAACAGGGGGAAAATAGAGTCGAGCAACAAAATCCTGATAAAGATGTAATTTCTCCTCCCCCATTTCCCGAAAGGATAATTATAGAAAAACTAGACGTATATCCCAACTTTGATATCACCAGGGAACTAAAGAATCTATCTGTTAAAATTCCACTCCTACAGGCTTTACACGATATTCCTATTTATGCAAAAACAATTAAAGAATTATGTGGGAAGAAGCCCAGAAGGAAAAGTAAGAATCCATCAAGTGTTCGTGTGGTAGGAAATTTGTTTGATCTTATTCTAGGAAAGAAGGAGCCAGTCAAATACACAGACCCAGGGAATCCTATGGTAACGGTTCATATACAAGGTTGTTTTTTTGCAAATACACTAGTGTATTTTGGGGTAGGGATCAATATTCTGACCAGCGAGACCTATAATGTCCTAGGTATCACCTCCTTTGAACCTACTTCAACTATGTTAGAATTGGTTGATAGATCGGTGATTAAACCAACCAACACATTACAAGACATAGCAATCACGGTCGACTCTTGGGAATAACCAGCTAATTTCCTAGTTATCAACTCAAGAAGTAGACTAGATGGACACCTCTTGATATTAGGATGACCGTGGCTAGCAATGGCAGATGCATACATAGGATGTCGCACAGGAAACATGAAAATTTCTCGAGGAAGTTCTATAAAGAACCTTATCTTGTATCCTCCAGTTAAACCAAGTCTACCTATCATACATCAACAGTTGCAACCACCTTGATATCTAGAAGAAAACCTACGATCTCCTCTCACACTAGAAGAATATCTTGGGCTCAAAAACCAACTAGAAGATGATGTGATCAACAACTTCATTAACAACCCAACTAATATAGGAAACCCAACATGTCAAATGTTGAAAGATGTTTTATATAATGAAGCACAGGGAGATCCTTTGGAAGAATTGGTGGAGCAATAGATTCCCACTATTGTTTTCCATAACAACATTACAGTTGAAATCACACTAGGAATATTTATGAATATTAATGCCAATTTGAATGAACAACAACAACAAAACTTGATTAAGATCCTTTATAGATTCATAGAAATGTTTTCACAGATTCATAGAAATGTTTTCACAAATTCATAGAAATTGTTTCAATAATAGTTGAACCTTTACATGATTTAACTGTTAATGCATAATTTCAGTGGTCTGATAAGTGTGATGTTGCATTTGTAGATATTAAAAGGTTAGTTTCAACAGCACCAGTGTTGAGAGTACCAAAATGGAAATTACCATTTCACATCTCTTCAGATGCATCATATATCTCTATAGGCATTGTCCTTGGATAAGAAGAAGAGAAGAAACCTTACGCTATCTATTTTATTAGAAAAAATCTTACTCCTATCGAATTAAACTACACAATAACAGAAAAGGAATTTTTAGTCGTTATACATGATATTAATAAATTTCGACGCTACATAACAGGATATCTAGTGGTTTTGTATACTGATCAATCTACTATTAGATATTTATCAAAAAAAAACAATTACTAATGGATGGGTTACTCGGTGGTTGTTGTTGTTCCAAGAATTCAACATCACCATTAAGGATTGGCTGGGAAGAGAGAATCTTGTTGCAGATTTATTGTCTCATGTACCCAAAATAGATAACTCTTTGAAAGTTGAATACCAATTTCCAGACGAACACTTGTTCGATGTGACTATTAATATGCCTTGGTATGCTGATGTAGCGAATTATTTGGCAGTTGGGAAATTTCTAGCACACCTGTCATCAAGAGAAAGGAAATTAATTGTTTAGTGCAGTTCATGGTTCACCTGGATTGGTGGATATCGTTTCCACATGGGATCTGATCTTCATATCCGAAGATGTATCAGAGACGATGAAATTAATGATGTCTTGAAGCCGTGTCATGATTTTTTAGGATTAATCCATAAGTGTAGACACAAACCGATCTCCCTAGATCCACCTGGATCTAGAACAAAGAAGGACAGAATAATACTCTTTCCCTAGATTTAGACTATTGAATGAAATAGGAGGCAAGAATCATGAGCATACCTTCTGATCGCTTCCTTTGGTCTTTGTTGTTCCAGCTTCGCTCCAATGCTCTTGTACTGTCAAGATCACAACAATACAAACCAATCGAAGTGAAGACAATTCAACATATTCAATAATCAATCTAAGTATATGATCAAGGAGTTATACAATAAAGTGACATTAGCTTTATGGGAAAGAGACATATTACTGTATTATATTGATAGAAATCAAAATTTACAACCTGAGCCTTGATGTTGCAAATCTCCTTTCGATGACCCTTGGCTCCGACACACACACTTTCTCACTTGTATGAAGAAGATCAACCACTTTTTATAACCTTGCTGGAGTTCTCAACTACTGTAGCATCAGTCCTTCACACAGACTTTCACTAATTCTCCAATAAATCTCTTTCTAGTTTGATCCTAACCTTTTCCATGAGAATCCTCTTATTTTATAGGAGAGAATGAATTAATTACTTGGATAGGAACTATCCCAAAATATCAGGAAAGCCAGTACTTAGATAACCATTCGAATGCCATCTCATCCTTCTAGAAGATTCCCTTCTAGAAGCTTTGAGAATTCATCATTTTCCCTTCTTTAGAAAGTGTTTGCACCCTAGTAGTTAGACACAGTGTGAACTTCTCACACCCTGGCTTAAGGCAGCCTGTGAGAATCATGCATTCTCTCAGGCAAATGTATTGGCAGCCTGCAAACCTTCCTCAAAACTGTGATTTCTGGAAAGAGATGAAGGTAACTTTTCTCAAGAAAAAGTTCTAATGAGGAGCCTGAATACACCATCATCAATACATCATCATGATGACCAAAATTATGGATAACAACGATGAGCCCTGTGGAGCACATTTTGTAGACCGCAGAACTGGGCATAAGGTTTTACATATTGGCTATTATTGGCCCTCAATATTCAAAGATGCAAATAAGTATGTCTAGGCCTATGACAATTTTCATAGAATGGGCTGACCAGGCCAGCCCCTACAATCACAAGTGGTGATGGAACCTTTTGAGAGATGGGAACTAGATTTTTTTGGCTTCTTCAACCCAAAATCAAACCAAAAAGCTTATATACTAGTTGCAAAATACTATATGACCAAGTGGGTGGAAGCAGTGGCCTTGCCAAACACAAATGAGGAAGCAATCATTAAATTTGTCTTTGAACTATTTGTACACTATGGATTACCCAGGGAAGTAATCACGGATGGAGGGTCACAATTTACAGCACATAAAATCTCGGCCACCCTACGCAATTATCACATTAAACATAGGGTTACCTCCCCATACCACCCCCAGGAAAATGGACAAGTGGAAAGTACCAATAAATTCTTGGAGGAAATCTTGACAAAAACAGTTTCAACAAACCGTCGAAATTGGGCAGCCAATCTTCCAAATGCCTTATGGGCCTATCATACAACATGGCGTAACACTATTGGCTACTCTCCTTATCACCTAATCTTTGGAAAAGAGCCTATCTTTTCAATTGAATTTGAGATCAAGACTCTAAGAATGGCCCAATAAATTGCACTGGATCTTAAGGAAGCACACACGCAGCGCTTACAACATCTCAATGAGTTATATGAAGCACACTTATTTTCCCTTTAGTGCATAGTTGTTATTCATAAGAAGAAAGCTAGCTGGAAAGACAAGCATGTCAAGAACAAATCCTTCTAGAAAGGTGATTGGGCACTTCTATATGATTCCAGATTTCAAGATTCTCCTGGGAAATTGCAGACAAGGTGGTTGGGAGCATATGAAATCAAAGAAGCCCATGATAATGGCACTATCACTTTAGCTACCATCAAAGAGTCTGGTTCTCCTTTTCTGGTAAATGGACATCAGCTATGACTCTACCATCAGTCTCTTTCAAAAGAATCCTTTTGTTGAAAAGTCAACAAGAAACATGTGTCTAATTTACTTTTCCCTTAAATAAATTAGACAATAAATATTAATCTATTATTTCATTTATAACTGAGTGAGTTGGATTCGTAACAGAATTATAAGTGTAGTTAAGTGAGTTAATATCAGTTGTACTAGTTGTAACTAAACATGCACTAGTGAGAGTTCAGTTAATCAGTGAACTCACATACAACTGAAGATTTTCCACAGTTAACTACATGCATGTTAGATCCAGTGGAGACCCAGTTGAGATAACAGGTGAAAGGGACAATTTGGCTATCATTTGTGATTTTATCACACATGCAGTGGGTATGCTTATGAGCATGTGAAAACTAGGCAATTCGTTAATGATCATTGTGAGAATTCGAATTGCAGAGATTGTGCAGAGGAGGCAAGCTGTCTGGACACAGGAATTGGCACATGTATTTGTTGATTTGTGTATGATAGTGTGAGACGATTGTATTGTACTGAGAGCTCTTGGATTAGAGTTTTGTATGAGATTGTTTCATGATTCATGATATACATAATATATGATAGTGGGGTTTCTAGTTTTACGCTTTCCCGGTAAAAATTATGTGTTATGTGTTCTTGATATCTCACTTTTTTATTGTGGTTGTGATCGTGGTTTAATTTTCCGCAAGAATAATAGTAGAAGCGATTTTGTATTTAATAGTGGCATAATTGTTATATCAGGAGAATCATAGGAAATACTTAGTTTGTATTGAAATTTCTACATGGTATCAGAGCCACGGAGGCCACAAAGTCATGGAAGTGAGATGCGAACACAATTTCATTCTCGCAGGTCCCATCTCTAGCAGGGTGCGAACCCTAGTACTGAAAACTTCAGTAATTCTCGCACCCTAGACAAAGGCAGGGTGAAAAATTCATTGGCATTCTCGTAGGCTACAGTGGAGCAGGGTGTGAACTTCCCTCACCCTAACAGTGAAGCAGGGTGCGAACTTCATTGGCATTCTTGCAGGCTATAGTGGAGTAGGGTGCGAACTTCCCAGGCAAGTTCATAGGCTACACATGGGTAGGGTGCGAACTTCCCTCAGGCTACTCTCAGGTGGGGTGCAAACCTCTCAGGGAAGAGGGATTGTAGGAGTTGAGTTTTGGTGGTTGGATAACATTCGAATTTGCAATATTTTCTTGTTGCGACACTTGATTCAAGATCGAAAATGTCTTTCAATGGCTTGAGATTGGAGTATGCACTCGAGGGAAGCTCTAACTACATTGCTTGGAAGGACAGGATGGAAGCAGTACTCGAAGACAATGGCTTGAAGGGTTACATTGACAACGATGTTCCTAAGCCGGATGCGACATACACTGCAAATCTTGATGCATGGAAAAAGAAAGTTGCAAAGGTGAGGAGGATTCTGTTGGAGGGAGTATGAGACCACATTGTCTCAAGTCTCCATGGGAAAACCACACCACATGCAATGTGGAAGGTTTTGACGGATCTGTTCCAAAGAAGTAGCGACCATAGGAAATTGGCGCTCAAAGATAAACTCAGGAAGATCAAGATGGAGAAAGGCGACACCATTCCAAAATATCTCACGAATTTTGTCCAATGTCAGGATGAGCTTGGAAGTGTGGGAATAACAGTCGCTGCTAATGATTTGGTGAGCTTGGTGCTCCTAGGGCTTCCTAAGAGTTCGCACAGTTATCAAGACTCTGTCAATGGAAGGGAAAAAATGTCGGATTGGGAATGACTATGGTCGGATCTAGTGCAAGAGGAGTTCAGGAGGAACACCAGAGATGGATCTTCATCAAAGCATGCTGATGAAGATGATTATGCTTTGACTGCCAAGGCAAGGAAAGGGAAAGGGAATAAATTCCATCCAAAATTTGAGTCTAAAGTCAAGAAGCTGGATTTGTCCAAAGTGAAGTGTTTTCATTGTCACGAACATGGGCATCTCACTACTAATTGTCCACAGAAGAAGAAGAACAAGACGATTGTTGGATCTGCAACTGATGAGGCTCTTGTCTCACAATTTGAACTTGACTTCGCTTTGATCGCATGCATGGCTTCAAGTGCATCGGGATCGATGTGGTATTTGGATAGTGGCGCTTCCTTCCACATGACGGGAGATAAATATTCTTTCATTGACTTGGAGGAGAAAGATCTCAGAATGCATATAGAGATGGGAAACAATGGATGATACAATGAAACTAGTATTGGCACTGTTATCACTTGGTAAATTTCCTATAGGTTGAAACAGAAGAAATATACAAAGGTAACTTTATCCAACCACTTTTAAAGATGGGATCTAGCCCTTCTAGATTCAGAGAGGGATCTCTCTATATGATTTAGCTATGTTTCCAATTTTAGATATTAGGCTAGGTAAAGAAATAGGTAGGTTTTGTTGTCAACATGTTTTTTGAATTGGTTGAAGCAGCCTACACATCCATTGGGCTATGGGGTCTATGTTTAATTAGATATGAAATACCACCAGAAACGTAGAAAGAAGACTTCCACAGTGCGAGATAATGTACTCACTGGATCTTTTAGTAGCTTAAATGATGGACAGAAGAAAATACGAGAAAGATAAATTCAACTAAGAAGCAGTTGAGAATTTCTTAATTAAAAACACCAGAAGATAAACAATAAAATCTTTCGAGTCAGAAATAGGGTATCCAAGATAAATCCTGCAACATTCGTTACTCTTAAAGATTACTTTTAGAAAACAATATGATCACAAAGCAAGAATAACATTCAACTTAGAGGATAAACATTACCAGTGAACACACGCAAGAATCCTGTAAAAGTGCCTCCTTTTTATTAATGGCAGATCTCTTCCAAAATGTTACAGTTTGATAGCGTCAGGGTGTGAAGATCAAACAACCTCAATACTTCGAAAGGTGAAGTATTTATAATTCAAAATACAAATGTTCCTGTCATAACTGATCAGGATGTGCTAATTCTATTTTTAGCCTAACTAATTTAACAGATCAAACTACTTGATGACTTGGTGCAACTGCACGTGGATTTTTGGGTAGACCGTTGATGAATCCTTTGCATGACCTCATCTGATTGACAGGTGACTGGACCTGGACAACTCATCTTCTAATCGAGAAGATCGCAGAGTTCCTCCCATCTTAGATGACTAGGCACAGTGACTTTGAGCAGTCTCCGATACACTTTGTCCATTTTTGTATACTTAGCGAATGTGGGCTTAGTGAGGAATATGTATTGAATCTCGTGTTGGATACTGATGTCCAACTGAAGGGAATCGAGGAATGCTTTGCCAGTAATGCTACCTTGTATACCAGCAAACTTTGAACTGTCCTTAGACACTTCAGCCAATCTCTTCTTGTAATCTGGAAGTGTCATCAGTTTATCATTAATAACCTTCAGACCAGGTAGGCCCTTCTTCTGGAGTGCCTCAATCTTGATGAAGAATCTCTGTACCCCTAAGTCCATGGCCTGAACCTTTTCTTCCAATTGCAGCATTAATCCTCTCTTGGTCAAAACTCTTTTAACCTCAAGGATGGTCTATGTTCTGTCTTCTATCTTCAGCTCTTCTAGCTCTTCTCTGGTCTTAGAATTGAGGAATTTGATGATATCATTTGCCTGAGTTGGTCTATCTCCCAATTCCACTCTAATCTTCTCAATGGCCTGTTGGCTCCTCTGGACCAACTCATTCTGTTCAAACATAATTTGGATCATGGGCCATATTTCATTTATGGACTTTGTGATGTCTGTCCATACGTTCTCTTTGACCTCAGCCAAAGTCTTCCCTGCCACTGTTTTCTTTTGGAGCTGTTGCAGCTCCTTCTTGAGCTGCTCAGTTACCTGCTTCTCTTTGGAGAGACTGGTCTGGAAGGAAGTGTTGAGTTCCTGGAGGTTATCAACTTCCTTTTTAAGCCTGCTGATCTTTGTCTCTTGCAGGTTCATCTTTTCCATGGATTTGGCGAGGTCGGTTGTCCCCTCTTGTGATGTCACTGGAGTTGTGGATGGCACTACTATCACTGCTACTGTGTTTGCTCCTGAGATCGGAATGGCGCTCAATGGAATGACTTCCATTGGCTTCATATGCTCCTTCTCCTTTAATAGTATCTCCATCTCGGCCTCCATTTCTTTGAGCTGGGCGTTCTGCTCCATGAGCAGTTTGAGTATTTCATCCTTCTTGCCTTCTTTCTCTACTATATCCTTCGCCTGCGAGTCCTCTGTGGGTGGAAGTTTCAGTTGTTTCCTCAAGGAGGTGATGTCTGCATTCTTCTTCTTTATCATCTCCTCTGCATCTTTAACGTTGAAGGGGTCATAGCCAATCTTGAGGACCATCTCCTCCAAAGTTTTGATTATTTTATCTTTTGCGAAGGATGAAATCTTCTCCATCTTGAGCTGCATTTGAGCGTTATTCAGTGATACCTGTAATTTTGTTGCAGAAGCGGAAGCATGCGCCAATGTATGGAATACCATCTCCTATGTTTTCTTGTGCAGATCCATCTGATCTGTTGGGTGCACATCCTTCGTTTGGAATTCGAAGGTGGCTCTCTTGTAATCTGTGATCACCTTGGGGTCTGGTACCTGCGCCTGGAGGAAGGCCATGTGCATCATGCCCTTTTCTCTGTCAAATGCAGACAACAACCTGTGTTGCATCGTCAACATCTTCTTTTGTAACTGAGCATAAGTATTGTTGGTAAGGGTCTGGTTCTTTTTCTTAATCAGCTCGTACTTCTCGAAAATGCTCAACTTGGGTCCAGTCTTTCCCGGCTGAGTCTCTAGTGGAGTTTCTGCGGATTTATTCGGCACAACTGGGGTGATTTCCTTATGAAGGCTCGAACTGAAGGGTGGAATGACAAACTTGGTTACTGTGGCGGGAAGGGTTCCTGATTCTCCAGTCGGGCCAGGAACTGAGACTGTCTTGGGCCTTTTCGTGTGCAACTGGAACTCTTCAGAAGATACCTCTGTGACAGGCGGAGATGAATCCTGTCGAGGCCTTTTTTCCTTAGGAGCATGTGGTGTGTTCATTGGTGGCATAGTAGTCGAGGGAACCTATTGTTCCACTTCGACCAAGGTGTCAGGCACCCACACTGTCTGATTGGTCAATTTTTCAATCTCGGGCTTGGCTTCATGAACATACGGGATGTTTTTGTTCTTCACCCGTATTTCTGAAATGATCCCACATGGATCATAGTGCCATGGGAAGCTCATAAAGAACTTCATTTCTTTCAACATCCTGTCAGCTTCTTCTCCTGTGCCTCGACTTTTGCAGATGAAAGAGCCAATCTGCCCCTTGATTCGAAGTTGTTGCTTTTCTTCAATGATACGAAATGAATATCATCTGAATTCATGATCTGCCTTATGTATTCTAAAGAAAAGATTCTTACCGGCACATATTTGGGCAGCTTGTAGGGTGCCAATTCACACCCGAATACTCTGATCTCGGTGTGGTTTTGATACAGGTACCAATCCCCGGTCTTTGTGTTGTCCGAGAGATGAAAAATTATCTAGACTTCGTCGTTTATTCGAGGCTCAGGCCTGTCGCTCAACATGATTACCACCGGGTGATAGAACAAATCGATGAAAGCCTTGAAGCTATACTCTGTGGAGTTATGCTTCAGAAAAAGAGGTCCATGTTGTGACTGGCTGAGGCCTTCCATCTGCGTCCATCTTCTGCATGCTAGTATACATGTATGCAAGTATAGATGAGTATCTGAACATGCCTTCCATGCCAAAATTCACGAACTGTTCGTGAATATTTTCTGCCAAGAAGGTGCTGAAATCAAACTGGGTGGTGGGATTTTCATCAGTGGAGAAAATGGATAGAAAACCCAGAATGGGCTCATCTACCCATTGGTCGGAATAGTACCCTAACAGAGCACAAAAGGAGGAAATGACCTAGTTTCCCTTGGTGGAGAACATGGACGATGGGTAAGAGGGATTTGTGGAAGGTAATTGAGCGGAGGTGGGAAGGAAAAGCTCGAATATTTGAGCTCTCTAGGGAAAATTCATCTTCTGATACAACTCTGTAAGAATTTCTAGGTTGAAAGGGGCAGCAGAGTCTGCACGGGGAATTTGCATCATCTGGTCTATGTCTTCGGGAGTGATGAGGAACAGGGTGTCTCCGGATGAGGATATGACGGCTCTCTGTTCGGGAATATAGTGAGCTTGACATTTAAGTGCGAATTCGGGAAAATAGTGGATCTGGGGAAAATTGGACTCACAGAGTCCAATTTCATCGCTTTGGTCTAGGAAAACCTCTCTGAGCCATGACTGGAGGTCTGAGAAATCGAAATCTCATTTGGTATCTGCGATCAATCTGTCTTTGTCGACTAGTGGGACCTTGTCCAGGTCAACAGGAGGTGGGAGAAAATGATTCTCTTCTCCTTCTGCTTGTCTTGGATTTGTCACCATCTCTCCAACAGTACCTATAATAAACACGAAGTTAGTGGGGTCGACTGATTGTGGATGAAGGTGACGGGATGTAATGGAGGATCAAGCTATGTGCTTCTCTGGTGTGACGAGTGAACCGCGAAAGTAGGGGAAAACGGTAATTTTATTTAAAAATGGGGTCGGTTGGGTGCGAGAGACAGGTCAGCTGGATAACGAATAGGTTATCCAGTAATAAATGGACAATGGGCCACTTGGGGGTGAGATGGCAGGTGACGGTGGCCGAAACATACGGACGAGTGACGTGGCTGCTAGGGATTGGAGGTAAAAGTCGCAATAAGGGGTTGGTCATGAGTGAAAGGGGTAGGGGACTAACAATAGGGAATGACAACATTTATTGGATGGGACATAACTCGGGAACAAGTGGAACAAGTGGAAAAAGTGGAATCAGTGGAAGATGGTGTCAATGAGTGACGGGGGCTGTTAGATAGCAGATGGTGAAGAGACTTCGGGACTAATATATTTATGCCACCTATGACAAGGGGACCACCAGAGGGAGATAACCATTCCGGACCCCCCCCCCTTCGGTTAAAAGAAGACCATCCGGGGGGGTCCGAAAACCAGTTTAGACAGTTGGTCTGTGCGCCCATTTCCTGACCGTAGATCTTAGCGCGACCTTTATTACTCATTCCATACCCCCCCTCCATTAAAGGCAAAACGGACGGGGGGGTCCGGAATCCAATCTGGACCTTTGATTTAAGCGCTCGTCTCTGGTTCATATAGATGTGCGCAATTCTTATTACCGATTCCGGACCCCCCCCCACCTTGGTTAAAAGCAGAATGGTCGAGGGGATCCGGAATTCTCTATGAACCATAGATCTGAGCGCCGCGATCAAGACCGTTGATATGTGCAGGGAGTATAAATCAGGAGTGGAGAAACATGTGTTGGGAAAACTTAGGATAAGTGCATCTTATGGGTTTTTTTCCAAACTTTTCACATAGACACCACCAAGGGGCTTCGACCAACTATCTTTTAAGCATTTGGAACATGGTGCAATATTGACATCAGGCTGGTTTTATTGGAATGAAACCATAAAGCAACTTAACCTATGTTCTAACCTAGTTTCCTATGACAGTTAACCTTGATTAAACTGTTGGGTTAAGAAATTACTCTACCCTAGGGCTATCTGACCAGGATTCGACAGTCTGGCCAGATTTATTCACTAATCTTACCTAGACACTTTGGCTAAGATTAAACTGTTTAGCCAAATTCATTCACTACCCTATCAACATCAAATTTAAAAATAACTTGGCCATGCTTGGACGGTATGGACCAAGTTAACATTATTGCATGGGGCTTTTATTTCAATTCTTTTATGCCCTCTTTTTCTTTCTTTTTCTTTTTTCTTTTCTTTCTCTTTTCTTTTTCTTTTTCCTTTTTCTTTTCTTTTTTCTTTTTTCTTTTTCTTTTTCTTTTTTTCTTTTTCAAATTATTTGCAGAATGAAAAATCATTTGTCAACAAACACTAGAGACAGATAATATTCCAGTCACCAGTTGATTCCTATAATTTATAGGGTGATAACAACGGCTCCACCTGGGGATGGTACTTTCCCTGTTAAGTGCCAAGAATCCTAGTTCCTGTCATTCTGAACATTTCTGCCTAGTGTCCTTCATTGGTTTTATTCTCAAAATGGAAAAACAATGATCAGTAGCTTAGGGCCTTCTCTTCGGGCTTCAAAGAACTGACTAATTTTCTTCACTCAGAAAATGCAAGTGAAAAATGAAAATTAAAATGGTATGTACAATGGAGAGTGAAACTCAAATCTTCTTCTGAGGTGGTACATAATGTTTCAACATTCTTCCATTCACAGGTGCTCCTGTCAGATCTGACCCATCAGCGTTGTTTAGCAAGAAATCATTGTTTCCCCTAAAAGCTTGGATCATGTATGGCCCTGTCCACAGGTTGTCAAATTTTCCATGCTTTCCCTTGTCCTGATTCCTGGCATCCCATATCAATACCAAATCTCCTAGCTCGAAATCATCCTCCTTGGTTCGTTTGTCAAAAATCTTCTTGATGTTTTCTTGGATGACCTGAGTTTTGTTGAAAACGTCCTCCCTAGATTGTTGCAAATGGATCATCTGGTTGATCCTTCTCTGTGATTCATTTGGATCATCTTGTACCTCTTGAAGCAACTTCATGACAGGGACTCCTAAAGAAGTGAGGAAAATTGCCTCTGTACCATAGACCAGCTAGTATGGTGACATACCAATCGACCTTTTGGTGGTCAGTCTGTCAGCCCACAAAGCGAACACCAACTTGTTGTGCCATGATTTCTTGTTTTCCTGTAATGTTTTCTTGATGATATTTAACAAGGTTTTGTTTGAAGATTCCGCCAACCCATTCCCCTAAGGGTATTAGGCTATGGAATTCCCCAAACCAATGTGATACTGGTTGCAAAAATCTATGAGTTTCTTCGACCGAAAAGCAGTTGCATTGCCAGTTATAATCTTTCTAGGACATCCAAAACGAGACAAAATATTATTTTCAAGAAATTTGATAATAACAGAGTCAGTGGCTTGCCTTCTTGGTACTGCCTCGATCCATTTGGTAAAATAATCGGTGGCAGTGAGAATCCACTTGTGCTGGCCTGACGACGGGGGGTGTATTTCTCCGATGAAATCGAGTCCCCATTGTTGGAAAGGGGCCTCAACTCATATCAGTTTCAAAGGTAGAGGGAGAAGTTTTATTTTTCCTTCAAACAACTGACATTGATGACATGCAGTTACTTTATGATGTACATTAGCGAACAGGGTGGACCAATAGAATCTCGCTCTGAGTATTTTGTTGGCTGTGACCTTCCAGTTCAAATGGCCACCACATTCTCCTGCATGAAACTCCTGTAACACCTTATCAGCTTCATCTTTCAGTAAACAATTTAATAGAATGTCTGCAGGGTCTTTCCAATACAAATTTCCTTCTAGAATATAAAATTTTAAAGCTTTCAACTTCAAAAATCTAGCTTTAGTCTTGGTCAAACTAGGGGGAGCTTGTAAATTTTGCAAAACGAAAATAAGGTCTACATACCATGGAGAGTTTAGAAATACCTCTCTCACATTTGGAGTCGCCATCTCTCCCTATTCATCTACCACATATAGAAAATTTATGTCAAGAGCATGGAAGTTTGATTCAACCATTAATTTAGCAAGGCCTTGACCTTTAATTAGTTTCGTGGGCTTAATCTCTATATCGTATTCTAAAATGGAAGCAATCCATTTTCCTCTTCTTCCATCAGGGTTGTCCTGTGTCAAAATGTCTTTTACTACAGTGTTCGGAACATATGCTATGGTGTGTGAATGAAGAATGTAGACTCTAAAGTATTTTATGGCTTTTACCAAGGCAAAAGCCTGTTTCTCCATTATCTTGTAATTCAGAGCAACATCTCTCAATTCTTTATTAAAGAAAGCTATGGGTTGTTCATACCCTTCGTTGTTTTTTTGTAATAATATCGCTGCTATAGTATGTTCGGAAGCAAAAGAAAAAAGATAAAAATCCTTTGTAAAATCATGACTGATCAAGACAGGGGCCTCTGTGAGGGCTTGTTTGACTTGTTCGAAGGACTGTCTGGACTCAGAGTCCCACTTTATTTTTACATATTTTTTAAGCATGTTTGTAATGTTTCTGAGGATTTTTTCCAGATTGGGAATGAATCTTCGTAGAAAGTTAATTCTTCCGATAAACGACTGTAGTTCTTTGAGGTTTCTTGGGTGTTCTAATTTTTGTATGGCCTCGATTCTGCTGGGGTCTATTTTAATTCCATCTTTGGAGATGATGTGTCCCAACAGTTTTCCTTCTTCTAACCCAAAAAGACTCTTCTTAGGATTTAAAGAAATCCCAAACCTCCTAGATTTCTCAAAAACTCGTCTGAGGTGTCTTAGGTGTTCATCGTCATATCGGGAAAACACAGTTACATCATCTAAGTAGACAACAATAAACTTACCTGATTCTTCCACGAAGGCGATATCCATTGCCCTCTAGAACGTGGCTCCTGCGTTCATCAGACCAAAAGTCATTTTCACATACATGAAAGTGCCCCATGGTGTGGTGAAAGCGGTTTTGTCTTGATCATCCGGATGAACTAAAACCTTATTGTACCCCAAGAAACTGTCTAGCAGAGAAATTTGACTGGACCCGACCACCCTTTGCAGGATGTGGTCCATTTTTGGCAAGGGATAATTATCCTTCAGGGAGACTTTATTCAGATTTTGGAAATCTATGCAGAGTCTAATTTCCCTAGTTTTCTTACGTGTAGGGACCAAATTAAAAACCCACTTGGAGAAATGCAGCGGAACTATGATCTTGGCATCATACATTTTCTTGATTTATTTTTCTATCAGAGGGAGTAACTTGGGATTTATCCTCCTAAGTTTCTGCCTAAATGGTTTCTGATCTTCTTTTATTGGAATCCTGTGTTGTATGATGCTAGTATCATATGATTTCAAATCTTCATAGCCCCATGCAAAGACGTCCGAATATTCTTCGAACAACTCAATGTATTTGAGTTTTTGTTCTAGGGGTAATAATTTAGATAGTTTGACCATCTTAGGTTTCTCTTCAGTTCCTATATTACAGTCTTCTACCTCTTGTCCATGGGCTTCTATTTTTGGTTTTTTGGCTACATCGTTACAGTCAAACAAGTCTTCTAAAGGAATAAGAACTCTAGGTAAAACATTGCTTTTCAATTGTAAAACCTCAGTGTTCATTTCGTCATCGCCGAATTCTCCTGAATCTACTGTATTTACACTATCAAATTCAAAATCAGAACTATTTACATTTTCATCTTCGTTCTCTAAATCTATATTTGTACTGCAAAAAATCTTTGATCTGATCTTCATTACCAAACACTTGCTAGTACCTGATATTGTCGGGAACAATTGGTCTACATTTCACCTCAACAGTGTATGGACGAGTCATGTGGAAAGGAATCTTACAGGTAGTTGCTGACATGGCCAATCCGTTTGCCAGAATTTTTTGTCCCCTCGGCATTACCTGCAAGTCAACTTCATTAAAACATCTTAAGGCATTGAGAACATCATTCCTATAAGATCTAAGACGTGGGTGTTTCGCAGCGTACTCACCTTTGATTTGCTTGATTATCAATTCAGAATCACCTCTTACCATTATCTTCTTAACACCGACTTTTTTCAAAAGCTTCAGACCGAGCATCAAAGCTTCATACTCAGCAATATTGTTAGTACATTGGAAATTTAGTTTGTAAGAATGGTTTTTTGAATACCTGTTTCTGTGATTATGCAACCAGACTCTTTCTCCTGCTCCCTCTTTTCTCACCGTGCCATCAAAATCCATGCTCCATAAATCAGCGGGCAACTCTTCAGTTATCACGTTCTTCATCCTTGCTACCTCAATGTTTTCTTGATCTTCATCTTGACCAGATGTGTCTTCCATAAGCTAAGTATCTTGCTCTTCCGAGTCGCCATCATTGTACAAGATGAACGAATATAAATCTGAATGTGAAGAGTAAAGGGGATATTTGTGCAGTTTTTCTTGGCTAATGACCATGTACTTCATCAATGTTTCTCTGTATAGCCTTCTTTGCTGCCCGAAAACTAGGATAGTGGCATACGACATATCCAGTTGTAAGGTTCCTTTCAACTTAGCCCCCCAATATCGGGATAGAAACATCCCATACTTCGGCGGGATGTCTGCAACCACCACATCCATTACCATGCTCTTTGTTGGGATCTGAAACAAGGTGATGCATAGGTCCTTAGTCAAACCGATGCATCTAACTTTATTGGAGTCGATTGAGTGTAGATCCTTGTAAGGCCTGGTGACCTCCAGTCCCGGTTTCTCCATTACTGCTTTGGGCATCAGATTGTGAGAAGCACCCGAATCCAGCATGGCATTATGTAGGATTAGCTCATGTATGTTTAGGCTGATGTAAAAAGGAGCTACTTCACCAGTATCATCTCGACCATATACCTCAGGTCCGAAAAGAAGTTCGGGTTGATCGTCAGTAAGATTCACAGTGTCTGAATGATTCGTTGATCCAATGGTTAATGCCTTTGTCCCTATGTACGGTTCAATGGACAGAGCTTTAATCACCTATGAATGATAACCATCTTTGTTCATCAACTCGATAAGTGGGATGGGAATTTTTATTTTGGCCAATTCCCCCTCAAGGCTGAAAGGTGTACGGGTTCTGCCTTGGTTCATAAATTCTGGTTTTTCCACCATATTATTCTACTCAGAAGTACTTGGTAGATTAATAGGTGACACCTCGGGCTGTGACAGCCTTTTCAAAATGGTAAGTTTTTTCTTCACAGGAGCGTCGGCATTACCCTTATCAGGAATCTTCTCAGCAGTATTCTTCTCAGGAATCTTCTCGGCAGATGGCTCAGAAGTCTTCTTGGTATCGACTACTTTCTTTGTTTCAGTGGTCTTTTTTGGGGAATTCCCTTCTACCTTTTTACTCCACATATTGTACTGTCGGTGTACTTCTAAAATAGCGTTTTCGAAGGCCTGTTGTTCTGCATCTTCAACTTCTTCACTTACCTTTGTTTGATTAAGGAGAAAGAGTTCTTGCTCTTCTTGGGTAAGGAAAATATCTTTCGTTGTAATGAATTCCCATGAGATTGATGTGAGTATCCTCCAATTCCTCAATCACTTCCTCCCCTTCATCAGCATAGTTTTCTTGTAGAGGAGGTTTGATCTGTTGATCTGGGCCCCTCTGCTCTCTTTGATCCTTAGGATCTCTCTGTCTGATTTGATGAGGATTTCTTCTAAAGTTAGGGTTCCGAACCTGAGGAGCTGGTGGATTTTCTCTTGGAGGATTTTTGTCTGACACAGTGAGTCTTTCCATCATTATTTCCACAGCGTTGGTCAAAGAAACCAATTTGGAATCTGAGTTTGACATGGAAGGATCTTCTTTGATCGTGACTCTCCTTTTTGACTTCTCACGTGCCCTTTTTGCCAATAGATTGGCCTCCACACTTATAACACTTTTCTGCATGTCTACCAAGGTGGTAGAATTCCTTTCTCTTAGTTGGTAGGACATATCGGCATTGAAACCATCAGGGAATTTTATCAACGCCAGGCCCTGTGGAGGTTTGATTTCGGCTGGAATTGCGTTGTACAGGTTATTAAAACATGTGCAATAATCTTGTACCATCTCACCTTGATTTCTTCTTATATTCTCGTATTCTGACAATATCTGGAGAGGGTTTTTCTTTACCTCCCATCTGTCAAGAAAACTCCTTTGGAACACGACAAGGTCAGGGACTGAGGCATCAGGTAAATATTTGAACCATTTCTTCATGTCTCCCATCAAACTTTGGGCAAACAATCGCATTTGAATGTCAGCCTCATCAAATTCTTGCAGGTCAAAATAATCATTCATTTTGTCAACATGTTGTTGGGCGTTTGAAGGTCCCGTTGCATCGAACTATGGAAGTCTTGTATGATAGTCTTGGGGCATGGAATGTAGTGGCGCAGCCAACACTAAAGGGGCATATCGAGCTTCCATGATGGGTGGAGGAAAAGGGACGAAAACCTGGATGGTCGGCGAGGTAGAAACTGAAGACGAGGATGAGGAGGGGCTGGAAAGTACTGAGGGAGTGATTTGTGGTTTAGTCATGGGAGACAGAACTTCGAGGGTTCGGGGTTGCAAAACATTTGGGTCAAAGATGATTCCAGGGAAAAAACTGTCGGACTGTGTCCTAACCAGGCTTCGCTGCAGAAAATTATCGAGATCAGGGCTTTGAGAGGTAACAGGGTTCCCTGAGAAAGAAAGGGACTTACGAAGTGGAATATAATTCACTGAACCTTCACCCAAGGTATTTTTCCTGAACAACTGTTTGGGGTTATCTGTCACTGTTGCCGGTTCTAGGTCGGGATGAGATCGAGTGTGAACTTTCTTTGGATCCAAAACTCTTTTTGGGTTTTTATATATATATATTTTAGTTTTGTGAGTCTGAAAATAATATGTACAAAGTTAATCAACCTCTAAACATTACTTTATTCTCAAATTTGAACTTTATTTTTAGGGAAAAGAAAACAAAAATTATCAATTTTTTAGTTCTTCCCCAGTGGAGTCGCCATTATGTTAGCACTTGGTAAATTTCCTAGAGGTTGAAACAAAAGAAATCTACAAAGGTAACAGTATCCAACCACTTTTAAAGCTGGGATCTAGCCCTTCCAGCTTCATAGAGGGATCTCTCTATATGATTTAGCTATGTTTCCAATTTTAGATATTAGGCTAGGTAAAGAAATAGGTAGGTTTTGTTGTCAAAGTGTTTTTCGAATTGGTTGAAGCAGCCTACACATCCATTGGGATATGAGGTCTGTGTTTAATTAGATATGAAATAACACCAGAAACGTAGAAAGAAGACTTCCACGGGGCGAGATAATGTACTCACTGGATCTTTTAGTAGCTTAAATGATGGACAGAAGAAAAGACGAGAAAGATAAATTCAACTAAGAAGTAGTTAAGAATTTCTTAATTAAAAACACTAGAAGATAAACAATAAAATCTTTCAAGTCAGAAACAGGGTATCCAAGATAAATCCTGCAACATTCATTACTCTTAAAGATTATTTTTAGAAAACAATATGATCATAGAGAAAGAATAACATTCAACTTAGAGGATAAACATCACCAGTGAACACACGCAAGAATCTTGTAAAAGTGCCTCCTTTTTATTAATGGCATATCTCTTCCAAAATGTTACAGTCTGATAGCGTCAGGGTGTGAAGATCAACCACCCTCAATACTTTGAAAGGTGAAGTATTTATAATTCAAAATACAAACGTTCCTGGCATAACTGATCAGGACGTGCTAATTCTATTTTTAGCCTAACTAATTTAAGAGATCAAACTGCTTGATGACTTGGTGCAATTGCACGCGGATTTTTGGGTAGAATGTTGATGAAGCCTTCGCATGACCTCATCTGACTAACAGGTGACTGGACCTGGACAACTCATCTGCTAATCGAAAAAATCGCAGAGTTCCACCCATCTAAGATTACTAGGAACAGTGACTTTGAGCAGTCTCCGATACACTTCGTCCATTTCCGTATACTTAGCGAATGTGGTCTTAGTGAGGAATATGTATCAAATCTCGTGTTGGATATTGATGTCCAACTGAAGGGCATCCAGGAATGCTTTTCTAGTAATGTTCCCTTGTATACCAGCAAACTTTGAACTGTCCTTAGACACTTCAGCCAATCTCTTCTTGTAATCTGGAAGTGTCATCAGTTTATCATTAATAACCTTCAGACCAGGTAGGCCCTTCTTCTAGAGCGCCTCAATCTTGCTGAAGAATCTCTGTACCCCTAAGTCCATGGCCTGAACCTTTTCTTCCAATTGCAGCATTAATCCTCTCTTGGTCAAAACTCTTTTGACCTCAAGGATGGTCTATGTTCTGTCTTCTATCTTCAGCTCTTCTAGCTCTTCTCTGGTCTTAGAATTGAGGAATTTGATGATATCATTTGCCTGAGTTGGTCTATCTCCCAATTCCACTATGATATTCTCAATAGCCTGTTGGATCCTCTGGACCAACTTATTTTGTTCAAACATAATTTGGATCATGGGCCATATCTCATTTATGGACTTTGTGATGTCTATCCATACGTTCTCTTTGACCTCAGCCAAAGTCTTCCCTGCCACTGTTTGCTTTTGGAGCTACTGTAGCTCCTTCTTGAGCTGCTCAGCTACCTGCTTCTCTTTGGAGAGACTAGTATGGAAGGAAGTATTGAGTTCCTGGAGGTTCTCAACTTCCTTTTTAAGCCTTCTGATCTCTGTCTCTTGCAGGTTCATCTTTTCCATGGATTTGGCGAGGTCAGCTGTCCCCTCTTGTGATGTCACTGGAGTTGCGGATGGCACTGCTGTCACTGATATTGTGCTTTCTCTTGAGATCAGAATGGAACTCAATGGAATGACTTCCATTGGATTCATTTGCTCCTTCTCCTTTAATAGTCTCTCCATCTCGACCTCCATTTCTTTGAGCTGGGCGTTCTGCTCCGAGAGAAGTTTGAGTATTTCGTCCTTCTCGCCTTCTTTCTCTGCTATATCCTTCGCCTGTGAGTCCTCTGTGGGTGGAAGTTTCAGTTGTTTACTCAAGGAGGCGATGTCTGCATTCTTCTTCTTTATCATCTCCTCTGCAGCTTTAACGTTGGAGGGGTCATAGCCGATCTTGAGGACCATCTCCTCCAAAGTTTTGATTCTGTTATCTTTTGCGAAGGATGAAATCTTCTCCATCTTGAGTTGCGTTTGAGCGTTATTTAGTGATACCTGTAATTTTGCTGCAGAAGCGGAAGCATGCGCCAATGTATGGAATACCATCTCCCCTGTCTGCTTGTGTAGATCCATCTGATCTGCTGGGTACACGTCCTTCGTTTGGAATTCGAAGGTGGCTCTCTTGTAATCTGTGATCACCTTGGGGTCTGGTACCTACGCCTGAAGGAAGGCCATATGCATCCTTCCCTTTTCTATGCGAAATGCATACATCAGCCTGTGTTGCATCGTCGACGTCTGCTTCCGAAATGGAGCATAAGTACTGCTGGTAAGTGTCTGATTCTTTTTCTTAATTAGCTCGTACTACTGGTAAGGGTCTGGTTCTTTTTCTTAATCAACTTGAGCCCAGTCTTTCCCGGTTGAGTCTCCAGTGGGGAGTCTGCGGATTTCTTCGACACAAATGGGGTGATTTCCTTATGAAGGCTTGAACCGAAGGGTGGAATGACAGACTTGGTCACTGTGGCAGGCAGGGTTCCTAATTCTCCAGTCGGACCAGGAACTGAGACTGTCTTGGGCCTTTTCATATGCAACTGGAACTCTTCAGAAGATACCTCTGTGATAGGCGGAGATGAATCCTGTCGAGGCCTTTTTTCCTTAGGGACCTGTGGTGTGGTCATTGGTGGCACAGTGGTCAGGGGAACCTGTTGTTCCACTTCGACCAAGGTGTCAGGAACCCACACTGTCTGATTGGCGAATTTTTCAATCTCGGGCTTGGCTTCATGAACGTATGGGATGTTTTTGTTCTTCACTCACATTTCTGAAATGATCCCGCATGGATCATAGTGCCATGGGAAGCTCATAAATAACTTCATTTCTTTCAACATCCTGTCAGCTTCTTCCCCGGCGCCTCGACTGTTGCATATGAAAGAGCCAATCTGCCCCTTGATTCGAAGTTGCTGCTTTTTCTTCAATGATACAAAATGAATATCATCTGAATTCATGATCTGCCTTATGTATTCTAAAGCAAAGATTCTTACCGACACATATTTGGGCAGCTTGTAGGGCGCCAATTCGCACCCGAATACTCTGATCTCGATGTGGTTTTGATACAGGTACCAATCCCCGGTCTTTGTGTTGTCCGAGAGATGCAGAATTCTCTAGACTTCGTCGTTTATTCGAGGCTCGTGCCTGCCGCTCAACATGATTACCACCGGGTGATAGAACAAATCGATGAAAGCCTTGAAGCTATACTCTTTGGAGTTATGCTTCAGCAAAGAGGTCCATGCTGTGACTGGATGAGGCCTTCCATCTGCATCCATCTTCTGCATGGAAAAACTAAATTTATCTGCTTGAAAGTAGACAAACATGTATGTCAGTATAGACGAGTATCTGAACATGCCTTCCGTGCCAAAATTCATGAATTGTTCGTGAATATTTTCTTCCAATAAGGTGTTGAAATCAAGCTAGGTGGTGGGATTTTCATCAGTGGAGAAAATGGATAGAAAACCCAGAATGGGCTCATCCACCCATTGGTCAGAATAATACCCTAACAGAACACAAAGGGAGGAAATGACCTGGTTTCCCTTAGTGGAGAACATGGACGATGGGTAAGGGGGATTTGTGGAAGGGAATTGAGCAGAGGTGGGAAGGAAAAAGTCAAATATTTTAGCTCTTTGGGGAAAGGTCATCTTCTGATACAGCTCTGTAAGGATTTCCAGGTTGAAAGGGGCAGCAGAGTCTGCACGGGGAATTTGCATCATCTGGTCTATGTCTTCGGGAGTGATGAGGAACAGGGTGTCTCCGGATGAGGATATGACGGCTCTCTATTCGGGAATATAGTGAGCTTGACATTTAAGTGTGAATTCGGGAAAAAGGTGGATCTGGGGAAAAAGTTACAGGGGTAAATTGGACTCCCAGAGTCCAATTTTCTCGCTTTGGTCCAGGAAAACCTCACTGAGCCATGACTGGAGGTCTAAGAAATCGAAATCGAATTTGGTATCTGCGATCAATCTATCTTTGTCGACCAGTGGGACCTTGTCCAGGTCAACAGGAGGTGGGAGAAAAGGATTCTCTTCTCCTTCTGCTTGTCTTAGCTTTGGCGACATCTCTGCAACAATACCTGCAATAAAAACGAAGTTAGTGGGGTCGATTGACTGTGGATGAAGGTGATGGGATGTAATGGAGGATCAAGCTATGTGTTTCTCTAGTGTGACAAGTGAACCGCGAAAGTAGGGGAAAACGGTAATTTTATTTAAAAGTGGGGTTGGTTGGGCGCGGGAAGCAGGTCAGCTAGATAACGGATAGGTTATCCAGTAATAAATGGACAACGGGCCACTTGGGGGTGATATGGCAGGTGACGGTGGCCGAAACATACGGACGAGTGACGTGGCTGCTAGGGATTGGAGGTAAAAGTCGCAATAAGGGGCTGGTCATGAGTGAAAGGGGTAGGGGACTGATAGCAGGGACTGACAACAGTTATGGGATGGGACATAACTCAAGAACAAGTGGAATAAGTGGAAAAAGTGGAATCAGTGGAAGATGACGTCCATGAGTGACGGGGGCTGTCAGATAGCAGGTCGTGAAGGGAATTCGGGACCAATAGATTTATGCCACCTATGAAAAGGGGCCCACGAGAGGGAGATAACCATTCCAGACACCCCCCCTTCGGTTAAAAGCAGATCATCTGGGGGGGTCTGAAAACCAGTTTAGACCATTGATCTGCGCGCCCGTTTCCTGACCGCAAATCTTAGCGCGACCTTTATTACTCATTCTGGACCCCCCCCCCTCCATTAAAGGCAGAACGGATGGGGGGGGTCCGCAATTCAATCTGGACCTTTGATTTAAGCGTTCGTCCCTGGGCCGTCCAGATGTGTGCAATTCTTATTACCGATTCCGGACCCCCCCCCCCCTTGGTTAAAAGCATAACAGTTGGGGGGGTCCAGAATGCTCTGTGAACCGTAGAAATGAGCATCGCGATTAGGACCGTTGATATGTGCAGGGAGTATAAATCAGGAGCGGAGAAACATGTGTTGGGAAAACTTAGGATAAGTGCATCTTATGGGTTTTTTCCCAAACTTTTCACATAGACACCACCAAGGGGCTTCGACCAACTATATTTTAAGCATTTGTAACATGGAGCAATCTTGACATCAGGCTGGTTTTATTGGAATGAAACCATAAAGAAACTTAACCTATGTTCTAACCTAGTTTCCTATGACAGTTGACCCAAATTAAACTGTTGGGTTAAGAAATTACTCTACCCTAGGGCTATCTGACCAAGATTCGACAGTCTGGCTAGATTTATTCACTAATCTGACCTAGACACTTTGGCTAAGATTAAACTGTTTAGACAAATTCATTCACTACCCTATCAACATCAAATTTAAAAAGAACTTGGCCATGCTTGGACAGTATGGACCAAGTTAACATTATTGCATGGGGCTTTTATTTCAATTCTTTTATGCCCTCTTTTTCTTTCTTTTTCTTTTTTCTTTTCTTTCTCTTTTCTTTTTCTTTTTCCTTTTTCCTTTTTCTTTTCTCTTTTCTTTTTTCTTTTTCTTTTTCTTTTTTTCTTTTTCAAATTATTTGTAGAATGAAAAAACATTTGTCAACAAACACTAGAGACAGATAATATTCCAGTCACCAGTTGATTCCTATAATTTATAGGGTGATAACCGGTACCATTACCTTTCAGAGAGAGTCAGGTAAACCATTTCAATTGAAAAATGTTATGCATGTTGCAGGTCTGAAGAAAAACTTGGTCTCAGTCACAATGTTGGAGGACAGAGGCTATGATGTTGTTTTTAACAGTGGTAAATCCTACTTGCGACATAAAGCAACGGGTCAAGTCAAGAATATAGGGATTCGAGTTAAGAATCTATACATGCTGGAGGTAGATGGTTGTGGTGCCATGATAGGCAAGGCAGAAAAAGTGGTGAGCCGGGATGAGGGCGAATTATGGCACAGGAGATTGGGCCATCTTCATCATGGAGCCTTGAAAATCATGCAACAAATATCTACTGGACTTCCAATGGGAACACTTGCTCAGTTAGATCAGTGCAAGGGGTGTACCCTGGGGAAGTATGTAAAGTCCACCTTTCATGAAAAGGAGAACCGTGCTTCGATGATCCTGGAGAGAATTCACACGGAAGTGTGTGGACCATTCTCGGTTGCTTCAACAGAAAAACATAGGTATTATATTATTTTTGTTGATGACTTTTCTCGTAAATGCTGGATATTCTTCATGCAGAAGAAGAATCAAACATTCTCAAAGTTTTGTGAGTTTAAAGCATTGGTGGAGAAAGAGTAGGGGAAGCAAGTGAAGGCTCTAAGGAGTGATAATGGTGGAGAATACATCTCTAACGAATTCAAAGACTTTTGCAGCAGAGAAGGAATTCGAAGAGAAATCATAGCGCCTCATAACCCACAACAAAATGGGGTCACGGAGAGAAAGAACAGAACGATCATGGGTGCAGCACGAGCGATGTTGCATGATCAGGGCCTACCAATGCATTTGTGGGCAGAAGCATGCAATACTACAGTTTATGTGCAGAACGATTGTCCTCATAGAGTAATTGGCATGAGTACACCTGAAGAAGCTTTTACTGGTAATAAACCTGATGTTTCTCATTTTAAAATTTTTGGCTCATCTGTTTATGTGCATGTGACCAAGGATGTCAAGAAGAAGCTGGAACCGACTGCTGAAGTTGGGATATTTGTGAGGTACACAGAAACACCCCATAATTATCGTGTGTATTTTTCGAACAGTAAGATGACTGTTATGTGATGGGATATAAAATTCGATGAGGGGAAAGCCATGCGGTTGTCGCTTGAGAGTGAGCTAGACTTGCATGCAGAAGAGAAACTGCTAGTTCCCAAGGATGAGTCTCAAGATGTGGATCAGCCACATGAGGAGGTTCATGGAGTGGAGGAAACCACTCAAGCAGAGTCATCCATAAAAAATGGCAGAAAGCACACCACGAAAGTTGACATATTGAGAATAGATGCTGCAAAGAATGTAGGATCCCCTACTTCACAGCATAGACAGAGACAGTCTCCTGATCAATTTGATGGATACATGGCTCTCATGAGAAAATGTATTGTGACTCGACCATATTCCTTTCATGAAGCATTGCAGGACCCCACTTGGGTTGATGCTATGTGTTACACATTATTTTCATCATCCTTGTGACCGTTAATGATGTAAACCTATATATTGCCTTCAGAGGGGTCAGTGGCCTAAATTCCTGAAGAAAGTAGAGAGAAGAACTTTTCCTGAGAAAAGAAGTTGCATTTTCCCTTGTAAAAACCTTGTAAAAAAGGAAGTTCGCATGTTGCTATATAGGCAGAGTGCGAGAATGACTGATTCTCGTAGGTTGCACCATAGCTGGGTTGCGAGAGGTTCGTAGGTTTCTCTATAGGCAAGGTGCGAGAATGCCTACACGTGGGAAAAACAAGCGTTTTCTCGAATCTTCTAGAAGGAGAAACTTCCATGGTGAGGTGGCATCCGAATGTTTTGGATCTTACTCGCTTTCATGATTTAGTGGGATCATCCTAACCTCCTCACCTTATCCTCTTCATATTATAAAAGGAGAGGAGTTCTCATGGAGAAATTTAGCTTTGGTTAGCTTTGGAGCTTTTGGGATTAGCTTGGATTGGATAGAGCTTTGGATATTTTTAGCTTGGCTAGATGAGCCACTTTGTCAAGATAGATTGTGAATATTATCAGATCTGTGCTCTCAGAATTCTTGGAGTGAAAGTGTGTGGGGAATGAAGGACAGTTGGAAGGGACCTTACGACATCAAGGC
>ML776974.1:1047053-1091537 GCA_009831015.1 Picea engelmannii | reverse complement strand
CTCGCTGTCCACTTTATTTAGTTCGCTGTCCTAAAAATCAGCGAGCTCATTTTCATCCCATTGTCCATAAATTTCATCCCCCAGGCCATTTCGGTCATCCAGGAAGCTAAGGAAGGATAACACCCAAGGTGGGTGGTCCTGAGAAGGACTTCTTGTAAGTCTTTCACCTTTCTTCTTCCCCTTCTTTACCACCTCAGGCGAAGGACCACCTGTGGTGCGGGTAGCCTCTGCCTCGTGCCGAGCTACCAAAGAGGCTGTAACCGGCTTCACAGCCGGATAGGTCGGATCCGTCCCTACGGACAGATTTTGCTTATAACACTAGCATTCTTCCAAAATCTACAAGGGGAATTCTCAATAATTCGAGACATATAAATACCAGTTATTGATGCCATCATAGTCGAGTTAACAGGCCTTCCAAACAAATGAACACAATGGACTAGTAAATACACAACACTCAAGGAAGTTGCGGAGTCCTTCGCAGAAGCAGGGGAGGAATTCGACAAGAAAGGAAAAGGTCTCAACCCCACTGCTCTTAGTGAACCTTGGAAGGATATAGTAGGCATGGTGCAAAGATAAATCACATGTGACAGAATATACAATGTGGTGACACCTCACCACCTTAAGATGTTGGCAGTATTAAAACAACGGTCAGTGTTAAATCTACCATTATTTTTTAATAGCATGTTGCATGAAGTCACTGGAAGAACCCAAAAAGCCAAAGACCCTGCTAATGTAATCAATCATCATAGGTTAGTAAAATTGATAGTAGACAGGGCCTTAAATCATACACAAATAACATGGGGGGACTTAATTGAGCTCGATAAACCCCTGCAAATTGAGAAACCTGAAGTCCACAATGAAATTCCTCCACAAGGAATTGAGGAAACCCATACAAAGGGAGATAATGCCCAAATAGAAATACCATCCCCCCAACCTGAAATGGACATAGACCTTATTCAGTTGGAAGAAACCTAGAGCATGCAAGAAGGAACATCAAAGAGGAAAATACAAAGAACAATTTATGTTCCTGAAACCTCCTCTATAAAATTAGGAAAGGATAAAGAGACAACACAACCTGAAAGTGATTAGGAAAATTTACAAATAGAAGATCCATCACATGAAAGCCCTGTAGGACAACAGGATGATTTCTTTAGAAGTTATGAAGAGGATATGTCCCAAGTGTTGGGAAATTTGGGAATATCACTTACGGAAGATACAGACAGGACAAAGGAACCCCAAGCTCCAAACTCTCCCCCTTCAAACTCTGTCCTTGATATTCCTGATATGGAGATGCCATCCTCTCCTATGAGGGAATCTCCTGAGGTAGCAAAACAACCAGGACCGCAGTTCGATGAGAACTATCCTTTAGAGAAATAATACTACCGAGAAGATACAGGGAATCAATTACCAATTAATCAAGGTGGGGAAGACCTTGAAATTCCCCTTGGACAGAAAGAAACAACAGAAAAAGGAAATAATAGAATCGGAAAAATGGAACATGAAAAAAAGACATTGATGAAGAGGGTCAAGAAAATAAAGGTATTAAAACAAAAAGTTGGCAGATTGAAAGAAACAATTAGACAACTTAAGAAGCAGCTGGAACAATCTGAAAAATACCATAAGAAGAAGAAATCTAAGAGGGTTGGAGTACAGGGAAGAACTCCAGTCACAAGAAGGGAAATTCACACTAATTCTATTTAAACACAAACAAATTTTCATTCTCCTTTGGAATCAGTTGAAACAAAAACTCAGACAGATGCTCCAACAACAATAGAAAACGTTTTTCAAAATGAAGAAGTATTTCATTTCCCTGAACATGATGCCACTATTATAAGGTTGGAATCATAATTGGAACAATCCCAACAAACCCTAACCCAATGTCGAAATGAAATGGTGACAGTGATCGAGCATCCAAAATTTGTCACACAACTCCAAGCCATGTCAGCAACTAAGAATGAAACCTTTGTTGAGCTCAACAAAGCTAAAGAGAAGGTGAAGAAAGTGCAGGGTCAACTTGATGGAGCTTTGAAGAAAATAAAAAATGTTTTCTCTATTTATTTTGATATATTATCTTGCAGGGCCCCTGCTACTAATTATGCCCTATTTCTATTAGAACATTATTTGTTATTAAAAGTGAAATCCATTAGGGAAGGCACAAATTCTAAGTTTACCATTGTCTCTAATTGTGTTTCATGTTTTAAAGAACAAGAGGATGTACTACAATACTTTTTGTGTGAATTATATCTTCATAATTTCATTCTAGAAGAAAACAGAGATGAGAACCCCAATCCATTTACTGGGGATATCTAGTTTCAGGCCTTTTTTTCCTTTTCCAAAAATTATCTTAGGTGGGCCAAAACACATAAGGTATTCATGAAAAAAGATAATGGCCTAGACCTATGGGTTAGAGGGTAATCTTCTAAAACCTTTGATACCATTATGCATCATAGAGCATTTATGAAGAGGGAGAAGGTTGTGTAATATTTATCTCCCATCCATAGACATGTTGTAATTCAGGGATGCATTTTTTTGGAGAAATTAAAGAAGAATCCCTTTCTTCTGCCAAATTAAGATGGAGTATCCCTTCAAATGAATTCAAGAATAGGTAACCGTTTGGTTTCAGAAATTTTCAAGTAGTTTCTCTCATATTAGAAAGGTATGCCAAAATGATCATTGATGAACGACCTTCCTGGATTGGATGTAGGTACAGTCCCCCCATTATTTGGTATCGTTCAGAGGGTTATCAGAGTGTTTATGAAATCCGTAAGAAAATGGAAGATGCTACTTTTGAAGATCTTAAAGGTAAGCATGGGTTCCGAAGGCCTAGAGAAGAGACCTCTCCACCCTTCAGTATCATTGCTTTGCATTTAAACTGTCTTGTTGCATGAGTACATGCAAAAAGGTAATTTGGGGGGTATGTTGGGGTGAGAAATAGGTATAAAGATTCTCCTTGTTACTTTGGTTTGTGATATATTCTTTGTTGTCTTTTCTATTAGTTTGAATTAATTAGGGAAGAAAATGGTTAAAAATATCTTAGTAAATGATATTAAATGATATTAGATATTTTTTGAACTTTGGTTTGAATTGTTTTGATTTTATGAAGAGATGAACAATTGTTGTTAACTGAAGATAATTAAGAAGATCATGAAGATGCACAATACCATTGAATATCAAAGAAATCAGGAACAAAACAGTTCAAAGAGAGATTGAATTTTTATCGTGCAATCTTCATAAATAGTAAAAACAATCATGAGGATCTCTCGATCCTCCAGATAGCCTAATTTACTTATCTCATTGTAATATATAAAGAATAGTGAATGATAGAGAGATATCAGAATTCATATCTCTTAATTGTTGACACTCTGTACAACAATCTCATTGTAAATGACTTATCAATTATGGAATTAATGGAAGCTTCAAGCATTTTGATCATTTTTGTTTACTAATTTTTTCATAGTAGCATATTCTGAAGACCGTGGGCCCAGTCGACAAGAGCTATTGTCTCATCTGTAATCTTATCAATTCTGATATAGTTCTGTGATCTGATATTCCTTTCAACGGTTAAGATAGACTTGTTAACGTGTTGATTCTTTTATAAATTGGTTGTGTTGTTCCATTTGCAGAGAGTAGATGTTCCATTTGGAAATTATTGATTGTTGTTCCATTCCTATTTGTTGTCAATTTATCGCTTGTAAATTCCTTTCATTTAAATTCACATTTTTTGTTCCTTTTATTTAATTTGAATTTGTTGTTCCTTTCGTTTAATTTGCATTTGTCGTTCCTTATTAAATATTCAGTAGATCATTGTTCATTTCCAACAGATTAATTAATCATTGAGATATTGATCCATTAAGTAGATTAAATTGTTGTTTCTTAGATAGATGAATGAATTCAGTAATTGGTTGATTTTGTTGATTGAGTTATTAGTTCATAGTTTTTAGTCAATGTGTGAAGAACTTAATCATTGCAGTTATTTACATAGGCTCAGATTTACTGTAACTATCTACATGATTTAAACCTCTACGACTATCTGCATAGACTTTGCTGACAATATTGAGAGAAAAGATGAATCCTCGGTTGATAAAATTAATGTCAGACTAAGGTTGTTTTTAGGACATCTTTAGAGCCCAACACATAGAAACTAATTTATCTAAATCATTTTTCATTATATCATGTCTAAAATAAGGCACCCTATTGTTTTGTGTTATATCATTGCTGAAATCATTTAAACTCCCTTATTTATCTAAATCATTTTTTTTTATAGCATCATTGAAATCAATATTCCCTATTGTTTTGTGTTGTATCATTATCAACGAAATCAATGCACCCTATTGTTAAAATGAATACAACTACTTGATTATGCTTAATCACTTTTCATTATATCATCACTTAAATCAATGCATATTGTTCTTCATTATGTCATCATTGAAATCAATGCAACTAATTGCTCAAAATAATGTATCATTGTGACATGATTATAATCAATAAATTGTATTGTTTTCCATTATGTCATTATTGAAATCATAGCAATTGATTTCCCTAAATATTTTTTCATTGTACCATCTCTAAAATAAATGCACCCTATTGTTTTGTGTTATATCATCACTGAAATCATTTCAACTCTCTTATTTCTCTAAATCATATTTTTAATATTATCATTGAAATTAGTATGCGCTATTGTTTTGTGTTATATAACTGAAATAAATGTGCCATATTTTTTTGTTTTATGTCATTTCTAAAATCAATGCAAGTATTCAATGATTGATATTGCATTCTCTTTTAGTTTCCATGATTGAAACATATCAATAGTATAAACCCAAACCTCTTGAATTTTGAAACATTCTTCAATTTGATAATTGATTAAAGCATGATTGTATATATTAAAGCATAGTTATATATCTTGAGAATCCTTTATACTTCTTGTTGTTTTACATTTGAAACAATTTGAAAATGGATGGTCTGAAACATGGTTATTTTTATCATATTAGACTCATTAAAAAGTAAACTTATATATTTATATGATACATAATACATATGGAATAGCTTGTGCTAAATTTGAAGTCTCCAAGAAATCAAAATATTTTGGAAATTAGAAAATAAGAGAAGGTTGATCCTCTAACATAAGTTCGATATTGATATATATTTAATATTCATCTTGAAAATTATTTAAGAATATTGTTGAAATTCGTAATAATTATTCAAAATATTATAATCTGATTTTCATTGTTTGTATAGTTAGTTATTTCTTTCAAAAATATATAACATAATAAAACCCTCAATAAGGCCCTAAAAAAAACCCTAATTCAAAAAGAACCTTCAATTAGGAATAAGTCAATAGATATATCCACCCCGGATGGGGTGCCATGTAGCAGAGCCGAGCCACGTGGGTTAACGCTGGGCCGCACCATTAATACAACCATCAACGACCATTCCCTCAACAATTAAATGGGAACGAGCCCGTGTAGCATTAACCAGGAGATGAGGCCCTTCGCGCAAGTGAACAGTACAGTGCACCAGAGCACTAGGAGGCCAGCCTTAATGACCATGGCAGTTGTCATCCTCCTCCTCCTTATCACCCACCTCGATAGCATTGAGAGGCATTCATATACAACAGAGCCGAATGCAGAGCTGAATTTCACAGAGCCGAATTTCGCAGAGCCACTGGAGTTTTGGAGCAGGGCCATCCATCCGCAGGGAACCTCGAACATCCCTAGGTTCTTCATTATGCCTAGAGAATGAGGAAATCCATGCAGGGGCGCAGCTTGGTACACATCTGAATCACGCAGGCAGAGGTAGAAGAAATTCGAGAAGGCAATGGCCTTGGCGTCCTCGCGAAGGCACAGGAAGTCCGGGAAACCTCGAATGCCTCCAATGGCGTACGTGGAAGAGATCACCCTAGATGAGGCTATGCAAAGCTATCCAGAGCTCCCTCTTTTTACATTCCCGGATAATTGGAATCCTCCCACTGATTTTGGCACTAACGACAAGAATTTGCCTTCGGGAAAACCGCTTGGCTCCAGTGCAACTCACCCGGCAGAGGAATTCACCACCTGCTATGTTGAGGAAGAGACATTGTACTGTGCAAAAAGAAAAAATGACCCACCCACTGGTGCACCTCTGCAGGAGGTGACTCAACTAGTCAACTGGAAGGCACATCAAGACAGTGAAGCACATGCAGGCGA
Source organism: Picea engelmannii (assembly GCA_009831015.1). Lineage (NCBI taxonomy): Eukaryota > Viridiplantae > Streptophyta > Pinopsida > Pinales > Pinaceae > Picea > Picea engelmannii. Next base: position 1,085,355 of record ML776974.1, on the reverse strand, counting down.
AGGATTAATGGGGCCATTTCCCTTAGCCTCTGCTGAGGGTAATTGGTAGGACCAACATCCTTTCACCAATCTGTGGTACCTAGCACTAGTCTTTGACATGCAGAGCATGCTGGATGATCAGATATTTCGCATCGCTTGAATCAACCATCGACTCGACATGTTATTTGCTGCACATTCCAGGACTCTACTGAAAAGGCAATGTCCTACGTGTGCGCAAGCTTACGCGTTTCCTGGAAGATAGAGAAGGCACGGGGATGAGGACGAGCCAGTTGGATAAAAGCTTCAATGATGTTCTTAGTTAGCAATCATTTTTTGTTTTCAAACAAGGTTTTAGCCCAGTTAGATCATAGCCATGCTACAATTAGGTTATTAGTACACAGACTGAACTTAATGGCAAGGCGTCCTGATTTCCTTCGGGCAGGACAACACTCTGATAGTTTTGTTTGCTTGGAAACAAATGGCATAGAACGTCCAGCTGTCTCGGTTTCTTGCTTAGGCGGGACAGCTGGCATCGTAAACGGACTCTGTAACTCTGCAACGATAATACAAACAGGTTCTTCCCTTTTTACTTCAAAAAAAAAAAAGTCAATAGATATATCCGGATTATACTCACTATGGATTACTAAATTTAATCTTACATATGATCCATGGATGATTCATGTAAATTTTGGATATAATCTATATGTTATTATGTATCATATTCTTAAAGTTGATATTGATATATAAATATATTTAGACATAATGTAAATTAATGTAAATATGGTCTCGCATCATATAGATTATTATTTATCATAATATATAGATTATGAATTATTTATCATATATATAGATTATTTGATGTATATTATGCTATTAATGATCATATTGTTTCAGTGATAATGATCCTTATTGTGTTGGTGTGGATTATATATATGCACTTAAGTGTGCAATGATTGGATCATTCTTTAGGGTGAAAATTAATAATTAATTTTTTTTGCATGTTAAATGAAATGGAATCTAATATATGGTATAGGCATCATGACTTTGAATCATAAATATATAATAATAAATCTTGTCAAGTTTCAGTGAAATTAAATATGCAAATTGAGAATTATAACAGATAAATAAATCTTTCCAAGTTTAAGTAATATTAAATGTATAAAACTTGGAAATTATAACAGATAAACAAATCTTTACAGGTTTAAATAATATTAATTATAAAAAACTTGGCAGCTATAACATGATAAATCATACAATATGAAATTAGGTTATAGTGATATTGAATATGCACTCAAGGAACACATGAAAATATTAGATATATATATTTGCTGTTGAAATAACTTCATGAAATTTGTAGTCTGATGAAATTGAATCTATGCATTACCGATATATATATATGTGTGTGTGTGTATGTGTGTGTGTGTGATACAAATTATACATGATAGATCCGCAGGACCATAGGTTCTATTATTCATTTATGTGTTGACATAGAAAATAATGGATCTATCTGCATATATATATATATATATATATATCCACACCTTCGGATTTATAGTTGGATAACACTCACAAAGACGACCTTCAGACGATAGGACATAGTGTGAGGGCCTCAAGGCCTCCTTCCCCCACTCCCTTCCTTTCCAGACCCTCTCCCATTATTTATCGACCCCTATAGTTTTTTGGTTCCCTTCCCTAACGATCTTCCCTTTCCTAGTCCCGAGATCCTTTTTGATAAGGATTACTTGCATGGCTAGATGGAACCCCCTGAATATATCGAATTGGACTATGAAACGATCCTATCACATGATCAATCCTCTTTAATGTAGAATAATTTTTTGGAAAGAGGAAACTTGTTTATTCTCCCTCCTTCCTTAGTCTTAGAGATATAATTTGGAGGCTTCATCCCATCGCTTGACTGTGTGAAAGAGGGTAATTGTCTATTGGAAAATCACAGAATTAATGAGATAGGAAGTGGCTTAGAAGATCAAGTGAATGGTGGAACTATCCCCTCCGAGGTCTTCCCCTCAGGGTATTTTTTCCTTCAAAATTAGGCTTGGTCCACAATAGAAACCTGATTCTGAAAGAGAAGTGTAGGTGAATCCCAAAAGAATTCTTATCAAAGACCCACTTGGTTCCATACCCAAGAAAAATTAGAAGTGCATTAAGGAGAAGGTTGGCATGGTTAGGATTGTAGTTGGAGAGTATATCCCCAATGCGGAAATAACTCGGCATGTTGGTAAGATGTTGGTGGGGAATTTTAATGAAAATTCTGCAAGAGAGATGGCCCTCCAAAAGTGCATAGACCAGCATTGTAAAACTTTGCTCGGCTACTCTCCAAAATCCTATGTGCTAACTAGAGGATGGAATTCATTTCATCTATGTTCAAAATAATACTGTGCAAATTTTCATAGGAGAAACTGGACATGGGGACCTTCAGGTCTATATCTAAAATCTTGGAGCGTGGATTTTGACCCTATTCGGGAACTAGTTTCCCATATGAAGGTATAAGAATTTTTTCCTGGGATACCTTTTTCCTTCTTGTAAAGGGAAGCACTTGAAGTAATTGGAAACAAACTGGGAACTTTCACAGGGCTTGAACCAAATTGGGCTTCCAAGAAGGATTGTCACTAGGCATGGATCCAAGTAGAGGTGTACATTCAGGAAGGATTGGTAGGCAATATAGACATCATTTTTTAGGACTTAACATGGAATAAAAGGGTATAATATTTGAATATACCTTTATAATTCCATGGATGCCACGAAATTGAACATGTTCGTGTCCAGTTCTCTCATTTTTTTCTGGTGAGGCATCCCCTACCAAATGTTTGGCGAAGTAAATCCATGTAATGTCTCCTTCCACTACCAATTTTTTTTTTTAATTAAATGCATATATATATATATATATATATATATATATATATATATTATGCATTGATAAATGTATGCATGTATTACTACTTTTAAAATATAAATGTTTTAGTACTTAATCTATAGGATTATTGAGTATGCTTTCCTAATTGTCATGGTGGTTTCATGACAACATAAGAATTCATAGGCGATCCGAACCCTACTCCAATTCTATCATTACATTAAAGGTTATTGTTAGGTGATCCCTCATTTCATCATAGATATCACTTTGGTTTAATTGTATTTTTTCTTCTTCGTTTCCATTACACCTTTATTTCTTTTCATAATATAGTACTATAGTTCTTGTATATTCTTTGAAGTAACTTCTAATATGTCCAGGTATTTACGGGACTGAAGATTGGTGGTTTCTTCCTCTTCCTTAAGGTAAATCCTCTATCTTCCTTATTTTACAACTTGATCCATAAGCAATGTGTTCTTGTTTGGAAGTATTATGTTTGTAGACTAACTTTTTATATTACAAACAAATCCTAAACAAATATTCAAAGATAAAATCGATTAATAGTCTATGGCCCATAGACTAAATATCATTATTATAAGAAAATAAAAATTCAAGACTCATATCCATAATAAAATATCGCCATTTAAGAAATATTCCACGCCTTACCTACCCTATTATATCCATGGCCAAGTATTGAGTGATAGGGTTATCATCTTACCATACCTATACCTGACTTATTATTGTGGTATTGTGACTCATCTCTTTGATGTTGAAGGTAACTCAACTTATTTAATGATAGACTATAGTTAAGGACCGAGAATGAACTAAAAATACTCCATGTCTTGGTGCCACTTGAGTTCATTGACATTCCTTTACCTACTTCAGTATGTAGCCTTGTTGTGTATCAAATATTTTTATCTCTTTTCAAACCATTATTCCATTTCATCAATTGTTTAGTATGTGCAATACTCTCTGCATATCTATCGATCTTAAGGTTTTGTTATTTCTTTAGAGATTATAAGTTTTCATTGTGTTCTCAAACCAGAGCGATGAGTAAAGTTATGGAGACTCTCATGATTATACCATCACTTCTTCCACTATCTAAAGTATGTTTACATTCATTTAAATTGAAAGTCATTTCAATGTTGAAGATTATTTGTTGTGTTGGAATACTGAGAGGGGGGGTGGGTTGAATTAGAATGATAATTTTTTACCACTTTCAATCACAATATATAATATTCAAATTTATCAACAATATATCCTATATGATTTCATTCAATATATCATGAGCATATAACCATAAGAAGTACAATTCAAAAATATCACATCAGATACACAGTACACCATAATTTACATGGAAACCCAAATGGGATAAAACTACATAATGATTTCTTATATGTATCAAGAATGCATTCATAGGAAGCACCAACTTCCAAATTATCCAACACTAATTGGAAGGAATCACCAACCCCCTGATTTAAAGGAACCAAACTAAGGAATCTCCAACTCCCAGAGTTCTCTGATACCAACTGAAAGGAGGCTACGAACCCTTGGTTAACAGGGACCAACCTCAAGAAATATCCAATTCCCTGAGTTATCCGACACCAAATGGAAGGAGGTTACGACCCCCTAATTTAGAAGAACCAACTTAAAGGAAGCTCCAACTCCCCAAGTTATCCAGATCCAACTGGAAGGAGGCTAAAACCCCCTTTCCTTTCCTCGTCCTATCACCCTGTAATATAAGTGTATACTAACTGTCACTACTACTGATCAACCTGTCACTGTCATTGTCACTTCCACTGTCACCGATACAACAACCAACCTGTCACTGTCCACATCAACCAACCTATCAATGTCACTATCACATCAAATGATCCATATGGATATCGGTGGCCACTCACCCTTTCCAACTGGCTCAAAACCGTTTTTTGGCATTTTTGGCAATTTACTATTTTTAGCAATTTTCACTTCCGGGGCCATTTTGAGGGACTAAATGAAGTTTTTTCATGAGGATGATGGATGAAATCCTGTGACCATTCACCAATTATTTTTGTAGTGGTGTATCTAGATGACATTCACATTTACAACAAGACTTGGGCCAAACACTTGCAGCATATTCAATAGGTTCTACACACCTTGCGGTAGCACAAGCTATACGCCAACTTGGGAAAATTCTCCTTCGGCATGGACAGGGTCCATTACTTGGGCTACATCATTGATCATCATGGTGTACATGTGGATCCAGCCAAGATCCAAGTCATCTGTGACTTTCCAACCCCAACCACACTCACTGAGCTTCGAATATTCTTGGGCCTTGCCAATTTCTACCGCAAGTTTGTGTTGGGAATCTCCCATATTGCATGGGCCCTCAGCCAAATCACCAGGGGTGGTGGTAAGGAAAACAATTTGTGGGGCCAGTCCCAACAACAAGAATTTGATGATTTGAAGCAACTCTTTTGCTCATCCCTAGTAATTTCACTACCAGACCTTCAACATCCCTTTGAGATCAAGATAGATTCTTTAGACTATGTTGTGGGTGTTGTTCTCACTCAGCACATCCACCCTGTGGCCTATCATAGTGAGACATTATCTGATGTTGTCCATAAGTACCCTACTTATGAAAAATAAATGTACTCCATTGTGTAATCCTACCAGCAGTGGAGAAATTACATTCTTGGGAAGGAGACAGTCATCCACACTAATCATAAGCCACTACAGTTTATGCAAACACAAGGAAAATTGCAGAATGACTTCCATCAAAAGTGGTCCACATACTTGCAGCAATTCCACCTCAACATCAAGTATAAAATAGGAATCACCAATCACATCGTTGATTTCCTCAACATACTATGAGTCGCGGCACTCACCATGGTGCTAGACTCCTGCGGCGATGAGACCTCTGGTTGGCCCCAACTCTATCAGACAAACCCGAACTTCGCCACCACCTACCAAATGTTGGGTGTAAACATAGTTGTCGATAATTTCTATCTTCAGGATGGGTTTTTGTGTCGTCTGGGCCATATATGTGTTCCATCAAGTGAGCGAGAGAAGATGATCTGGGAATCCCACTACAGTCAGGTGGCAGGAAACTTCAGTGTCAAAAAGAGAGTGGTGATGCTACATAAACATTTCTACCAGTCAAAACTTTGAAAGAAGGTCAGCAAGTATATCAGGTCCTGCGTTGCCTGCACTATTTCCAAACCAACCACTAAGAAATAGGGCCTATACACCCCTCTTCCTACTCTTGACATGCCATGGGAATCCATATCAATGGACTACATGTCGGGCCTCCTGTCCACGAAGCAGGGAAATGGCTGTGTTTTTGTGGTTGTTGATTGCTTTTCTAAGATGGTGATTCTGGTTGCCTTCAATAAGAGCATCACAGTAAAAGCCACTGCCAAGCTCTTCTTTGAATGGGTTTGGGTACATTTTGGACTCCCACAAACCATTGTCTCAGCTAGGGATAATCGATTTATCAGCACATTATGGTCAAGCCTCTGGTCACTGCTGGACACCAAGCTAACCAAATCCATGACCTTCCACCCCCAGACAAATGGCCAAACCAAGGTCGTAAATCGAATGGTTGTGCATATCCTTCACATGTATAAATAAAATCACCCTCACACATGGGATTTAAGCCTTCCCTATGCCCAACATAGGTACAACCAATCCCTGCATAGCTCAACCGACCATAGCCCCTTTCAGGTGGGTTTGTGATTCCAACCATTGGGTCCCATAGATGTTGCACTTCCCCTTGCGGTCACCTTGAGCAACTCATCTCTTGTTCCAACTGAAGCTGACAAAGCCACCAGGTTCATTGAGCGGATCTAGCACATCCTCTAACAGGTTCAGGATATCCTACAGAAGTCCAATGACAAGTACAAACAATGCCATGATCAACATCAGGTGCCATATAAGTTTTAGGTGGGAGAAAAAGTTTGGTTTCACTTGTACAAAGAATGCCTTACATAACCCCATCAGAAGCTTCTCCCACTCCGTTATAGTCCATACACCATCACCAAGGGCATCGGGGAATAATGCTTTTGAGCTCAACATTCCTCATTTCCTTGGCCTGCACCCAATGTTCAACGTGGATCTCCTTCACCCTTATTTCCCACCATTATTGGACACCTCAGAGGTAGCATAACATTTGACACCAACAGAGATCAAACCTGATTGCATCCAACAGGAATCCAACGATGATATTGTGGACACAGAGATCAAGGGAACTCGACAACAAAGGATCCAGCTTTATCGAGTCATCAACGCAATGGATACCATTGATTCCTAAGGAGGGAGGATTGATATAGATGGATATCGGTGGCCACCCACCCTTTCCAACTAGCTCAAAAACATTTTTTTGGCAATTTTGGCAATTTACTATTTTTAGCACTTTTCACTTTCGGGGCCATTTTGAGGGCCTAAATGAAGGTTTTTTGGGATCACCCCAGATCAATGATATCCAAAGGCATTATTGAGGCCCCAAAATGAATATCCTTGACTATACCTTTCCAACGGGCTATCATACGCCTAAAACGAAGATTGTATGCAAAAGTTATGACCCCAAGAAGTTAATGTACTAACTTACCCAAATAGATCCCACATGACTTTTGGCGCTTCATCTCCTATGGCTAGGTTTTTGGATGTCTAGGGTTTTGGGCATTCTTGTTTTATTGTAAAAGGCCTTGAGAGCCTCATTTTAATCATCTTCTTGTGAATGATCATAGCCGTCACATCTCTTCTCAGAGATAAGCCACCACCATTCCAACAAGCTTGTTTCCACTGCATTTTACAGTTTCACCTTTTTTCATTATTGAATAGAAAACCAATTTTACTATATCTTTGTTATTTTGTGTTAAGAATCTGTTAATAATTTGTATTCATTTTGTTCTTCTCATAAAATCTAGATCATCAACCTATGACTAGTGATCAACCAATCATCCAAATTGTACCATACCATGTATATCAACCATGTACATCAGCATGTATCATACCATGTACATCAACCTATATTATACCATGGTCCATGTACATAACCAATTACATCAACCATGTACCATATCATGTACATCAACCATGTAAATCAAACTGTACCATACCATGTACATCAACCTATATAAAATATGTACTATCTCATGCATCAACCATGTACCATAACCTGTACCATACCATATGAAAATTATTCAAGATGTGGCAATGTCTCAACAATATGCCTCAAGTATGCACCATAAAAACCAAGTATATGCCTCAAATATATACCAATATCGCAAATATGTGCCTCTAAAAATGAACCATAACAACCATACCCAATGTACCAAGGATATGTCTCAAGCATGTATCAATATAACCAAGACATGAACCTCAAACATGTACCAAAAGGGCCTCCAATAAATTCCTTAAGCATGTTCCATAACTACCATGATAGAAGCCTCAAACAAACACATAAAAGACATTCCTTTACTCATAAACAAGACATGGTTCATATCATCTCATAAAAATAGACCAACCTACTGCATCTCATCTTCAGAAAACCAAAGATATCATATTCTTCAAGTGATTTTTACATATCCACAAATTTCTCCCAAAACTCCGATACCAAAACTTCACGTCCAAACCATCGCTACCAGAAATTCTCTACCAAAACTTTACAGCCAAACCTAGAATACCAAAAATTTTCTAGCAGAATTTTGCTACCAAAACTTCACGGCCATAACTTCTCTACTATAGAAATTCTATGAAAATATTTACCAAAATATCACTTGAAAGATAGATAACCATTGAAATTGTGTATATCCTTATGAGTGACTTCTTGTGGTGTATTTATACTTTTACAAAGTAACTTATTTCCATAAATCCTGGATCAAACTTTACTTTCTTGTTACAACCAATTTACCCTTTAATTAAGACTTGTAATTGTTTTGGGGCTTCTTAACCATTCTTTGGGGCTTTCAACTTCAAGAGAGACTAAGTCGTCAAAGTTGAGGAACCACGCATCTTACCACCTACAATTGGATACGTTATGATGAGGATTATCCATCGATGAGGGTTTTTCCTTCATTTTCATTATTCTTCATGTCCTTATTCCTCAAAGAAATGTTGGCTTCATGACCATACCTCTGGGGATTCTTGTAGACTTCTTAAAATATTCTTCCTGTGAGGTCCATGCTTAGAGCTATGCCATAAGGGGACCACTTTGAAGACTTCTCCAAATACACCCATCAGATCTATTAACATCAACCATATATGGTGGCATTGATGACAACCAATTTTACAACAACATAAATGAAAACAAACTATCTAGCAATCTCCCCCTTTGGCATTGATGGCAGCACTCATACTCCACATATGACCAATGATCCTCATCTTCCTCTCCTCATGTTTCTCTTCCCCTTTTACATCAATGGAAAATGGTATTTCATTTTGGAGTTGATCCCCCTCTCTTCATGCTTCTGATATTTCTCTTTTGATCTTTCTCTTTCTTCCTCTTTGACATCATAGGAAAAAAGTTAACTCTCGCAGTCAATATGTCTCCCCCTATCTTCATGCTACCAATTTGGTATTTTTCTATGGAAATTTCTCTTCCCTTGAATTCTCTCCAATATGTCATGTATATCAATATGTGATGCATAGATTGCTCATTATTGTCTTTATAAGAAGTACAAATGGATGAACTCCAAAGTGGTCCCCCTATGGTGAAAGCCCTCATGGGAAGATGCTTTGCAGTTGAGTTATCCTAGAAGTATGGTTAGAGAACCCATGCTTAATTGTGGAATAATGAGATGTATATCAATGAATTCTTTAGTGAAACTATCCTAGATGGATAGTTCTTTTCATGTCATTTCCGGTGGTATGTGGAACGTCACATAACTCCTGAAGGTTTGAGAGTTATGGCCTTACAAAGTTGAAGGACCCTCATATGTTGGGTTGAAGCCCCAAAAGGTCAAAGAAGTCAAAGTGCTTTCAAAGAAGGAGGATTTTTTAAATAATAAAGTGAGGTGACAAAATCAAAGAGTATTATTTAAATAATAAAGTGAAGTGACAAAGTCAAGGAAGATTATTTAAATAATAAAGTAAATAGAGAACTTTCTAATTATGGAAAGTGGCTAACCCTAAAATAAGGAAAATGGGTTAAGTGATCAAGTGGCTATTGGATACATGGACAAGTGGAAAATTGGGCAAGGTTGGTAGCTATGTGGAGAAAGTGACCTAGAAGATGTTTCTAAGAAATCTACTTGGAGAGTATAAATAAGAGGCAAGGATCTCTTGTAAAATGATGCAGCCCCCCTACCTCAGTAAGGTCTGTCGACCTCCCAGTCAAGGATCATTCTAATTCTCTGAGATGAAGCAGCTCTTTGGTACCTGCTAGAACCTACCCTAAACAATTATCCACAAGTCCTTTTTAAATTCCACGCACGCGAATTAGCACCAGACGCAAGCTTCCTCCTCGCGACCACTGGTTGTGACCACCCGCCTAACCAAAAGGCGCATTGTGATTTCACGTGTTCGGTCCCTGAATGTGAGTCATCCCTCTCTGACTTTCGAACTCCCGACTGGGAGCCTAACACTTTCTAGATCCACTCCTTAACCTTCAACAATGTGAACTCTGGCTATGACCCAAGGCTCAACTCTTGAGTACTTCACAACTTTGCATTTCACGAAGTTGGAATATTTCTCCTCTCCCTCCTTCTGAAATCCGAAGCTCCGAACCCTGAGCTTCGTTCACGTCTGATCAATAGTGCACAATCCCCGTGATATGATGATCCTTCTTTCCCCTTCGCATATTGTGACTTTGCGTTTCATGAAGTTGGAGGACCTCTCACCTCCCTTCTCCCGATATCCAAACTTTTGATACCTCCTTCCCTCGAAATGAATCAATGGTCCAGATCTCTCCTCAATCCAACAGCTCAGATCAAATCATGAACTCATATTTCGTGAATCTCATGACTCTTCCCTTTGACCTTTCCACTCTGCGAGTCATCAAAATTTTGATCTCTTGCCACGTGTCCTCTTTTGATGGACGACTTGAATCACTACGGCTCCGAGATCCTCGAATATTTTCCTTTTCTTCTTGCAAATATTCCGAGCTTCGAATCCTCGAACTCTCATATTTCCTGCCACCTGTCCCCCTAATGATGGACGGTTCCTATGATTTCGAAAACTCATGAATTCATAATTCATCTCTCCTATGCACGTTCGAAGGGTTTAAACCCCATGAACTTTCTCCTAGATCCAACAGCTATTGGTCCACTCGCTCAAATATGATGGTTGTTGTCGCTCCTCCTCCTGACCTTGTAACTTCTCCCAACATGAAATAATTACTAAGTGTCAAAGGCCTCAACCTTTGGTCATTCTCGTACGAGCCCGATGACTTTGGGTATCATTTGTGTTCTAGAAACACTATCTCTCATGAGCTTTGGCAATGTAATTTATCCTTGGCCTTGGTGCCTCGGCAATGTAGTTCTCCCTGTGATTTCATATTGCTCAGTATCTAAGGGACTCAACACTTTTGCGTCTTCCTTAGAATACTTTTGGTCCCTTCCTGACACACTTTGTGCTTGACCTTCTGAGCTTTCGAACGTGAGACAAGTTCTCTCTACGTGCACTCCTTTCACTCTAACTAGCCTTCAAAAGGTAGTCTTTCAAGAATTCATCCAAGTTTTGGCATGATGCATGCCTTGCACAGTTCTTCCTCCAGAGTATTCAATAACTCTCTATCAACCTCGAGCTTCAACTTCTCGGACCTCGAAGATCTCTATCCATTTTTTCCCTCAAAGGGATATAACTACCCTCTTTGCAACTTTTTCTCAAGCACTCATTGCTGAGCCGACAGAGTATTCAGTAACTCTGTAAGTGTCTCTCCTTGACACTCCTTTCCTAGAACTCAAAACAGAGTTCTCTTTGTGCACTTATTGCACTATCTCTTCTGAGCTTGATCCTTAGCATATTTCGATTTCCCATGCAATCCTGGCGTTTTTGGGATTTTTTCAAACTCAGATCCGAAGGATTTCTTGAGAAGAAATTCTTCTCTCCCTCCCGGCATTCCTCCTTCTCAATGCACTCCTTCCACAGCTCTATAGAGTTCTCGGTGACTCTGTCTCTCTGTGATTCTTATACATAGTTTCCCCTCTAAGGTATTCAGTAACTGTAAGGCTCCTCCTTATATTGTTGTCACCCTGGTGCGCCCTCCTGGTACGTTCTTTCTTACCCCGCAGAGTTCATATGCGTACTTCTTGTGCTTGCTACAAAAATTCCAATATTCTGTTGTGCACTCCTTGTACAGCCTAAAGAACCCAGAAAAATATAACAACTTCAACGAGGATAAAAGGGATCTATCTCCTACTGCAAATGAAAATTATCATACATCCACAACATTCATTCATGAAATACATAAACACAAATACATAAACACACTATATGCAGGAAAAACTACTTTTCTATTTTCTTTGTGTGTCTATACAGATGTTTTCAAAAACTAGACGGCAACAGAGTCCCAGTTCTCCCAAGATCTCCTTCAAAACTATTCTACTCCTAACCTCGTTATCAAATATGATACAATATCTCTTTACAAAGAAGGGCTCTACGAGCTTATTCTCTCCACCGTATTAGTTTCATTAATGTTTCAGTTAAGACACCATACTCCTACGACTTCATTACAATGAATTACATTAAATGGCTTTCTAGTTAGGATCGGATCTAGATCTCATCAGCCTATCAACCATTAATGTGACACCAACTCTTGCCTACACAGAGGCATGGATTTGGCTCTTCTAGCCTTACAACATTTAATTGCATTAAATACAAATGAAATTTGAAAATGAGGGAAAAAACAAGAGGGTTGGTGCCAGGGATGATTTTAGGGGATAAATTTCGCTCATGGGCTAATTTTCCAAGGTTTTTCCAAAAATGAGATTCTCTATTTAAAAAAAAAAATGCCTAAATTATATAGGATAAAATTATTTTACCTTAAAAATCACCAAAATTTTATAAAAACTATATAAAATCCTTAGAAATTTGAATATTTTTACAAAAATATCGCCAAACATTTATGGTTGGCATATGAAGGATTAGTAAGATTCGCCAAGGTTTCTACATTTTAAAATAAATTTCCATCCTTAAAATCATCCCTGGTTGGCGCCTCTCCCCTCCTTGAATGTGCGCTGATGTGTTTTCTAGCTGGTGTGTTGCTGAGGTGGACCGATGATTCTGCATCATAAAAAATATATCTTGATCATATAGTGAAGACATATTATAAGAGAGAGATTGACTGGAGGATCTCATGGACGCATCAAAGTTTTCGTAAGTCTAAGATCTTGACGACGAAATTTTTAGAAGTTCAAAAACCCTAGTTTCTAAAGGAGTACGCGAGCAACAGTGGACTAGAGAGCATACATACACGAGCTGCAGTGAGGCATAGTGCGTACACACGCAGTATGAAGTAAGACAGATTGTGTACAGTTGATGACATCATTAATATTTGAGTGTGATTTTGTGCCAAGTTATTGATGGTTGAAGTAAGTTTCAGATCTACATTCTATGGGCTCACATCTTCCATAGAAACTCTGGTATGGTTACATAGTTGTCTTGATAGATACTCTTGCATATTGTAGGGTGAATGCTTAAGGAATTCTTGGTATGATTGTGGTGATATGGTTATGTTGATTGATTGATAGAGTGAGAAGCACTCTTATTTTTCAGTACTGATATGATTTCCATAGTACATTGATTACTTATGTTTGATTATCATTCATATTGTATGGTTGAGGAGCATGAGTAAGTTGTTGGAGAGTATGGATATGTTGTGATTGGTGATGGTTCAGATTGGATATTGACAGACATAAGTGAATGTGACAGAAGGCTGCAGAGGATCTGAGTTTTCTTTGGAGAGAAAACCTGAGTTGTTCAAAAGGCACACGCAAGTTGTAGTACAGACAATCCACGTACATATGTGAGTTGTATTACTGGTAGGGTGCATACATACGCGTGTTTCACTACTGACAAATCGCGTAACTATTGTCAGATTGGTATATGTTGAGGATCGATTCCTCTTCTCAGTTGGTGTTGAGTTGTGTAAGTTGATTATTGCATTATAGGTATGGTGCTCTTGTGGAGTTTTAACTCTATTCAGTTGTTGTGGATAACCCAAGGATTGTAGTCCGTAATAAAAATAAAATTGTACATACATATTGTGTTCTTTGTGTTCCTTGCGGTGATTACTTGTTGATGATATATGTTGTTTTTATATTTTGTTTATATATGTCCACATTTGACTAGTTATAAATGAAAGTAATAAGTGATGAATAAATGGTGATTTCTAACTAAGGAGTTTTGTAAAAGGGAAGTTTGAAAAAGAGCCTCACACTCATTCACCCCTCCTCTAAGTGTAGTCTGTGTGTCTAACAATTGGTATAAGAGTGGGCCTTCACTATAATCCTTAACAAGCTTGGAGGAGATCCATGGACACACAAATGGATGATGAAGTTCCAATCCTTGATGAGGAAAATTATTCTACATGGAGAATAGAAATGAAAGTGCACTTGAAGGAAATAGGAATAGGTATTTGGAAGCCAGATATTGGAGGATCAATTCCTTTGAAGAACAATTCAAAGTTTGCATCTGAAAGGAAAGAAAAGAAGAATGATACATTGGCTCTCAAGACCATTCTTAGTGGACTCTCAAGTTTTGTCAAAGAGAGCATGGTACAATGCACTACCGCCAAGGATTTATGGCTAAAGCTAGAGGAGACATATCAAAGCAAGGAGGAAGATCTTGAAGACAACTCCATCAAGAACAATGAAGGTAAAGAATCTCCAAAATCCTCTATTTTCAATGTGTTGATGGGTCCTAAACCCATTTAGTTCAACAGAAGGAACCAAACCTGCCACCGAGGCCCAATTAGACTCTGTAGCATTTAATAGTGGAATGGTTCTCCAGATCTTGCGATCCGACCAATTAATTGATGGGATTTACATTTTCTTATGAAGGCGATTCCTTTAGCTTGAAATTTATCATTTTGTATTTTCTCTTAGGTGGGACCGATATAAGATGGAAGCCGGTATAAAACAACTTGACAAAAAAATGGGAAAAGGTTTTAGCTACTGTAGAAGAGGATGAGCTTGGGATAACCCACTAATCAAGCATCTAGATGACAATTTTATACCATAGGCCTAGTACTAATACGTTAACCATGTGAGAATTCAATTACTGTCTGAGATACTAATTATCAGAAAGAAAACACATATGCGATAAATAATGGCAAGTAAAATAATTCACTTAAATCTAATCATCCATCACATAATAACACAACGATTCATATTCATCATTAAAGAAAAGAAATGTAAAACATTGCATCATATAACTTTATCAATGGATTTAATAGCTCTTAATCGTTACAGCATACATTCATGAGATGAGATAGGAAATAGTTCTTCTCCACATCCAATCATACACATTTTTTAAGAAAATATAACTTGTCTCTGGTCTAAAAGGACTTCTCAATTAAAGGCAGCCTCAAAATAATTCTTAACAAACCAGAAAAGAGAGTTTCTTGCAACAACCATTGACCTTTAACTAATTGGTCAATGCTTTTATTTATAACATAAAATTAACTAAAAATAACGGATAAAGTGCAGTTAATCAAAAACAAATCCGCCATATGGCATTCTCTCCTAACAGTTTTCTAACAGTCATCTCAAAATATCACTTAAAAGGGTGACTCTTCTCATACTCTTACCAACTGATGAACAACTCCTTGCAGGTGTTGGCATATGGGAGTCTGTTTTGTTCCATCGGGGCTGTGTAGATCTCCCTTATCTCTACTACATGTGCCTAATACTTCACCAGAATGGAACTTAACTATTCCATCATAGCCCAAGCTTAGATCGAGCATTCCGTGAATTTTCGTACCTACCCTAGCGTTGTGTCCACCAACTTTGACAGTCTTTCGGCCCATGATGCATATTTCTTGGTGTGCGATTTGACTATGTTGTGCAAGTCAACAAAGGCGTCGGGTGTTCCGAACTCGGGAAGTCTGATCTCTTTCATCACCCGATTGATATTAAGCTAGTGTTTCTCTCACTTGGTGCATTTCTCTTGAATATCTCGGTATGTTTCCCGAGACATTTTCATCCAATACTCGGTCGCTTTCCTTATGCATTCAAGACTACTTTCATTCAACACCTTAAGGTCATGTTCTTCTTTATCTCGGCCCTGTTGAACTGCACCAATGTAGTCTACTCTCTCCACAGCCTGCTGTGCTTTTTCATACCATCTCTCCATATCCTTGAACGTCGTGAGTTCCATGAGAGTAAATTCTTGGAGCTCGGCTATCCCTTTAATGAATAGGTGTTTCTCGTCTGTGAACCTGATATAGGCCTCCTTCAATTCATTCCTTAGGTACACCATGACCTGAGTGGTGTCCTGATACTACTTATCCAAGTGACGCAAATTTTATATCTCTTTCAGGGTGGTGGCCAACTCTTTTTCATCTCTTTTATCTCTATCCAGGGCCGCATCGGAGATCCCCATCCCTGCGTCGATAAACTCGGATGTTCTGGCATATTCCGTGTTTATCAAATTTTCCTCTGTAGTGATGAGGATGGAGCGATCTAAAGTGATCCTCCTCTTCTTGGTGGTTCTCTAGACGATAGGATTCTTCCTTCGATCATAAGCTATAGCATGTGTGTAGGATACTTCATCCACAAGTTCGAGAATCTGTTGATCCCCCCATGTGAGTGTACTTCCAAGGCTTTCGCTGGTGTATACTTGTTCAAGGTTGGGTTCTTGAACTTCCTCATTATTCTCTTAAGGTTCGGCATATGTATGTCACCCATCGGGTGTTTAAGTACCAAGTGAAATAGAGGCGTCGACGATAGAATCGATACATATTTGTTCATCGACCGTCAGAACACCGAATTCCTGTCACGATGCTCCTTTCTTTGGCTCGTCTGACCCCAGTTGTTTTTCCGGACTGTTTTCTTGAGACTATGATGCATCGGGCACATTTGTGTCTTGGACACCCTCAACTTCCTCTTATTTCTACGAGACCTCCAGGATTTGGACCTCGGGGACATCAGAAGATGTCTTCTTTGGTCCCTTTTCTTCTTCAATGTGCACAAGGGTCCCGAGAGATGCTTCTGGGCTTTCATCATCATCATATCTTTATAAAATCACTCAAGGTGTTTGATGTACTTATTTCCACTACTACACAAAATGTTTTTAGCTGAGTCGCCACACCTGTGGGCGATCCAGGTGGTGGCGTTGAGAATTCAAGGTCATCCAACCCATCAATTTCATCAATATCTATAAATCCATAGTTTCTCGTACCCACCTGGCTTTTGTCTGGGTTATCGCCAGGGGATACTGTCATTTCTAATAGGTCTGGGTCATATTATAGCTGATCACGCACCCATTGCACCCATTCTAACATGAGAATTCCTATTTCCCACTCGTCCTATTCCAAATCAATATCTCTGCCTTGCGTTGGGGATATCAAGGGGGATTATATTGCTTCAGATTCTTCAGATTCTATCCTTTCTTCTCTGGCCTTGAGGGCCCCTTGAGATGATTGTTCCACAGTTGTCACTTGTTCATCCAGTCTCATGCCCTTGAACCTGGTCATCTTAAGATCGACCATCCTTAACACCACCTCATCCCAATCTTGATCATTTTCATTGAACACCTCATCTTCAAATTTTTCATGGGCATAGGACCAGCATGATGATACTTACGATGTGTTCTTCAAGACTAGACCCTTTGGGTCATGTTTGCAAAAGAGACCGGTCTGAAATCAAAACTCTAATTGACTCAGTCCTTCCTGCTTGGCTTGAGTAGTGTATTTTACTATGTAGAAACCTATATGGAATCCATAAGGTATGAAGGCTTTCTTCTTATCTTTTACCAGAGTGGCATTGTAACCTTGTAGGATGGTCTGGTAACATATTTACCCTACTACTAGCCAATCAAGAACATACACAGGTAATAGGTGTGGTGCTCTCATGGCTCTAAAAACCCTGATGTACATATCGCACTCATCCAGGTACCAATGACCTACCTTTCATACCATCTTTTTGGCTGCAACCGACAGTCTTGGGCAATCTTTCCTAAAAAGAAAAAAATGAATGGGGGCGATGAATTGATCATAGATGAGAGAGTATTATTTCTTGTACTTGTTTTCCGATAGGATGCCAAAGTAAATGTAGATCGGGAGTTATGAGGCATGCCAGCTTAAGTTCATTCTGACAAAGACATTTCTGGTGAAGATGACTTCCAATAAATAAGAATCCATGTAGAAGGATGGAGTCTCTCCTTCTTTTGGAGTTTGAGCTTGTTGAATGAAAATGCTCAACTTATTTGAAATGATGGCACCCCAATTAAATCATCTCCCATAAATGGCTACTATGTAAGCTAGAGGAATCCATGCCTTTGAAAACCTATAACAATATTTCTCCCCATACAAGCGGAAGAGGAGGGCCATTAGATAGATATACGGCTCCCTTAGGTTGGCCATTGGGTACTAGACAAAAGTTTTATTGGTGTAATTTTTATCCTCTCTCCACCATGAATCCATTACCCGGTTGGTGTCATGTTTCTCACAGAATCTTACAAAAAAATCGGTGTTCAATCTCTCATCCAGGTCTCTGAGCTTGTAGTAATTATGCACCTCCACCGAAAGGAAAACCCTGACACACTCACCATTGTTGTCATTAATCAAACATATTTATGTGTCTGTGTGGTTGATAAGACACTTCAAGAGTTCTATGCAGGGGAAAACTGGAGTTCTTCTTACTACCATGTGCAGGTACACTCTTCAGATGTTAGAAAATACTTCATCGTCGAGCTTTCTCATATCAGGGTCATTGTACAGAGTATATTCGAGAAATTCTTCCTACTTGATCTACTTGAAGATTTCTCCCCATTGTGGGAGTACTTCCTTGGTCCCTATGCTTGTTTTTGTGTCTCCAAAGTTTGTAGGCTGAGTGAAAATATGCTTGGTGGATTTCCTGATCACTAGTTCCAGCCTTGGAGTGAATAATAATTTCTTTTCTAGCCCTAGGGACGAACCTTCTATTGCCTTTGATTCTTTTAGCTTGGGCACCCTCGGCGATCTCCTAGTACTAGGTTTCTTTGGAGGCATTGTTCCTGCAACCAAAATCAATCCTTTAGGGCATGCATACAAGGTAACACCGAATAAAAATGTATGAAGTGAAGCATAAAAAATACACATACTTGTACATACCTGTAACTCTTTCTAATCATGTTTTTTAATACTCATGAGATCTTGGAAACATTTTTTGAATTGATTGTTTCACTATTATTGGACTAATTGGTAGGTGCGGACACTAATAGATCTCCCTAGATCCACCTAGATCTAGAACAAAATAGGACATGACATGACTCATTCCCTAAGTTATGACCATTGAATTAGCTAGTAAAGAGGAACAAGTAACATACCTTTATATTGCTTCCTAGGGGCTCTGTTTCTCCCACTTCGCTCCGGTGATCTCGTGAGGTCAAGACCAAGACAGCAAAAACCAGCCAAAGTGAAGATAGCAAAATGTATTCAATCATCAACTTATGTGTATGATCAAGGAATTACACAATAAAGTAAGAATGACTTTATGGGAAAAGGACATGTTGTTGTATCATATTAATCGAAATTAGAAGATACACCCTGATCGCCTTGATGTTGCAAGATTCCTTTCGGTGGCTCTTGGTTCCAATACACACACACTTGTTCAATCCTTGTATGAAGAAGATCCAATTCCTCTTGCTAGAGTCTCCAAGCTCCTGTTCAAGCTAGGTCCTTCACACAATTCTTTCACCAATTCTCCAATGAATCTTGCTTAACCTTTTCCATGAGAATTTCATCAATATATAAGAGAGGATGAGATGGTTACTTTGATAATAATGATCCCACAATATCAGGGAAACCAGTACAAAGATAACCATTCGAATGCCAACCCATTCTCTAGAATATTCCCTTCTAGAACCATCGAGACTTCATCTTTTTTCCAAGCTTGAGGACAAGTTCGCACCCTGGCTATGTAGCATAGTGCGAGAAGTTCACACCATAGCTGAAGGAAGCCTGCGAGAATGGGTCATTCTCGCACCCTAGGATATAAGCAACCTGCGAACTCTCTTCAAAAATATGTTTTCTGTGAAGAGATGAATGTCACTTTTCTCAGGAGAAAGTTCTTATTAGGAGTCTAAGTACACCATCATCAATACACCATCAAGATGAAGAAAATCATGGGTAATAGAATTCCCCCCAAAGTATGAGGTTGGAATCAGTGACAGCCGAAATACTTTGTAAACTGCGTGTGTGTGTCAACAACCAGGAGCGCACCTAATCAGAAACCTGCGAACAACCAAACATCTGCAGAATATCATATTAATTTTGAGGTAGGCATTCCCATACTCAGATCACAGACGGATGACATTATAATCATAGGTCATGGCCAACAATCATACACTGTGGATCCACGCTGTCAAAATATATCATAGCCACCAGGAATACACTGTGGATCTATGCAAGAAAATTCAAACTGAGACGACATAGCCAGGAGACATACAAAGTGGATCTATGTGTCGCAAATTATACATATCCCATCACAACCTGGACAAAGAGATGATATCCAGGGTCTTCAATCCCGTCGCCCAAAAGTACGAATCTAACCATGTGATTACATGTGTTGAAGTCGAACATGGTAGAAACCACTCGATTACCGATCATTGATGAAGCCGTTAACAAGCGCGAGAGAAATCACCATTAATGTCAATGAATCCCAAGGTTCACTAGTACAATCCATCAAGTGTGAATGAATGAGTTGAGGTTGAACATCCGAGGGAATATTTTGATCAGGGGTCAATGATGTAAACCCATTGTCAAAAGTGAGGAAACCTTCCATTGAAGCATGCAAGTTCCAAGGTACCAAAGAATTTCTAAGTCTTGTTTCCGGATAATGAGCTGAAGTCGATGGAACAAAACTCGTCACAGGAGGGCCTTGATGTATCCCCCATCAATGACATGAAATGAGTAACATATTTTGAAGGTGAAACAGAGTATAATGTAAGTTGGACTAGACACAAGGAAGGCCGACACGAAGAGAATGGACAACTGCAGATGACGGACTCAATAGAGGTTTCATATGAACTTCTCTTAAACATATGAATGACACGACCAATGATTTGGCAGTATTGACTCAGAGACAATGCAGGGTATGACCTTGTAGAAAATTGAATGAGAGACAAATGGATTTCCCAAACCGGCTTCAAATAATGAATAGGGGGTGTCATGTTCAAGAGCGACACTTACTGCCAATTAATATGAATATGAGAACATATCCCTTTCCCAAATTTTCCCCCACTCTTTCTGGCGAGTACCTCTTTATTTTTACGCAATATTGAGGAGGATAACATATGCTTGTTGATATAAGCTTATCCTTCAGATAATTCCTTCGGAGTATGTTTAACGAACCCTGGGAAGGAGTGTTTTGTTCCCATGAAGGGTCTGTCGATGTTTGTTTAACGAGTCCAAAGATAGAAAACTCGAATGTTTTTCATGATTATAGAGTCTGGAAAAACACTTAAAAGAGAACTCTCTCAGTTCCTTTTTTGTAAAATAGTCTGATGAGACCGAAAAAGAGATAAATTATCGCCCAACAGATGCTTTCTTCAAATACTTTATCGAGCGTGAAAATAGAAAGGTCGCTCGGGTATCTTTTCATGTTTAGAGAGTCTGAAAAGAGCTTAAAGGAGACTCCAGGGGGGTTCCTTTTTCGTATAACCTTGTTGAGCCCGAAAAAGTGATAAAAGTGTGCTCGATCGCGTTCTCATGTATTTTTGAGCTTGAGAATGGACAAAGACCAAGCTCGAGGTTTTGTACAAAACCCATAAAAAACAATCAAAACATGCTATGAAGAAGAAAAAATATCCGCATCCTTGTGCATGAACATCGAAGTCATTACACCTGCAAAAGTTGTACTCAAAAGGGCATTAGGAATTAGGTTTTAATAAATAAACAATTATAAAATACAATAAAATGGTAAAAGTAAATATAAAGGGGTAAAAACTATTTTTACCATATCATTACCCTTGAAATTCGACGTTCGATTGCGGGAGTTATGAGCATCCATTCGATGAACCGTCAGCGGCAGTGAGGTAGGCTCTTTGTCCTCTACCTTTTCATGGTTTAATTTTTCATTTTCATTGGCAAAAAACACATTTTTGAGTTGGTTTTGGGGGCTAAAGTCACGCTCATCCATTCTCGTAGGTGAGCCACACGGGACCTACGAGAATGACTCATTCTCGCAGGTGACCCCAAAGGCGCCTGCGAGAACCTCGCACTGTGCCTAAAGGGCACTTGCGAGAACCTCGCACTGTTCCTAAAGGGAACTTGTGAGAACCGCAAAGTAGAGAAATTTTTTTAATTTTTGCTCAATGAAAAGATACCAAGTGTTGAATAGAGTTATTAACTTTCTTCTTGTGCTTCTTATGCAGGTATTTGGCCATCACCGTGGTTCTGGAATGGCATGAAAGGGAGAATGAAGAAAATGATTCCATTGTCGAAAATCACCCAACCACTTGTAACACCCTGTTTCCCCCAGCTTGTAAATATAACTGGACTGGCCAAGAACTATGGCGAACTCATAAATGTGAATATGTGATGTAAATGGACCTTGAGGAAAAGGTCAATGAATGTGAATAACATTTTGAATTTATTGCAGGACTGCTGAGAGGGGATGTGCAGAAAAAGAGCCCATGATGGCGGTGGAGGGCACCTGGAAAGGTGGCCTTAACTTCCATCGAGAATTAATACCTTATTTGGACTCCATTGGCTCGGAGAACCAAAAGTGGCTCTTTGGCCCTGAATTAAATGTCTCGCAAGCTGGTAGGTAGATGGTTTAATGAGGAATGGGAGGTGAACCTCCCATCTGTAGAGTCATCAGGCCTGATCAGTGTGAGGGTAATCGCGCCACACGCAACTTCGCAAGAGGATAAGGCATGGGGTAGAAGCGATTGCGGGGGGTAGACGTGAGGGGAGAACTCTGGCATTACGCAGAGTGAGTGATAGCAAAGAGGAAGGATTGCAACCTTTGCTCCTGGTCACTGGAAAATGGAGAGGAAGTCTCACAGCATAGTGGTCTCAGCTCGAGGATGGCTAGTGGTAAATCCGTTGGGAGTCGCTAAGCCTACAGTTGGGTGGAAATGAGCAACCCTCTCAGCAGTTTCATAACCCCTGGTGTTATCTCTGATAAGTGTTTTGCCTCTCGCATCTTATATATATATGTGTCTATTCTGATAATTATGCTCATAAGCTGTGAAACTGTGAATGATTTCATTATAAGAATGACTGTATGGTGTTTTGATCAGTATTAGTAGTTGTATATTTATATGGAAAGACTACGTATGTTTTATGTCTTCATGAATTTTTTATTTGCGTGTGTATTGATCAAATTCAGACTTCACATCTGGTTCTTGGGAGGACGACATCCTTATATACCTCAAGTAATACCCTGAGGAAACCTCCCCATAGAAATACCTTCCTTGAAAAGCCCATCAAGAACCGGGAAGGCGGTTGTGAAGGCGTAAGGCCTTAGTGACTCTGCATGAGGAGGAACGACCTTATTGAAAACCGAGATGATAACATAAGGATGAAGTAACGAATGGACGGATGAGATTTCGTCAGGATATCTGTGGTCACTCATGACCGTCAGATCGAAAGGAGAAGATGGAGTGGTAGGTACCTTAACCTTATAGGTATTAATTGGTGGACGATATTTCATCGGGGAATCTGCGGTCACCCATGACCGTTAGATTAGTAGGAGAAGGTATTGCATTAAATGCCTTACCACTTGGTTTTATTGTGTCTTCATGGGTAGCAAAGAGCTTAGGACCGTAGATCCCCAAGGTTCATGAGAGTATTTGGACCGTGGATCTTTTCCACGCCCAGGGAGTCATGGAAGAATGCATGGGTAGGAACCATTATGAGCCGTCAGATCTTGGCTGAAGAACCCGACAACCATTGGATCTTTCAGAAGTTACCTGAAGGTCAAGACTCCAGTGTATAAGGGAGAACAACACTAGAATAGATCTAATATGTCCGATTGATGGAGGCCACGTGTCGTAAGATCTCCCATTACGGGAAATCGGGAATCGCAGAATCGGGATTCCTGTTGACAAGAGTTCGAGACTTTCCATTATGGAAACCCTGGAGTAGATCTGAGACGTTCGATTAACGGAGGCCACGTGTCATAAGATTCCCCATTAAAGGAAATTGAGCATCACGGGATCGGGAGTCCTGGTGACAAGGGATCGAGACTCTCCAAGGTGGAAACCCCAGAGCAGTTGTGAGTCGTCCGATTTAAGGAGGTGACGTGTCGAGAGATTACCCATTTCAGGAAATCGGGAATCGGGGATTCGGCAGTCCTATTGACAATAGGTCGGGCTCTCACCTTGATAAATCCCAATGGGAGAGAGGTTGTGGTCATATGGGAAGAGGTCATATCGACCGATGATTAACCCAAGGGGATAATCTCCGATTGAGGTTCCTTCAACACTTCGGCGTTTCGACATTCGAGATACCGAAGGGACATGTTTCCCCGTGCTCTCAAACCCTGAATTCCAGACTTATAAACCTCGAGATGTTAGCATGTGGTCAAGCTCTGATGAATGGTCAGGATCCTCTCGGAGGATCCTGGGTCTGGGATGATCGTCCGTTGTGAGGTAGAGATGCCAGCTTTACGCTGGGGCACGAATGCACACAAAGGTAAGTAGCGAGAAGATCTTTATAGCTAGAGTCCACCCGCCCAGATCTATGGTTGAGGATTCATTCTGGATCCCCCTTTCCATTCCTCCTTTAATGGGGGGGGGGGCGAAATTGGACACGCAACTCTCGAACGATCGAGATTAACTCATCATGATCAAGGACGCTCAAGTGGATTCTGGACCCCCCTTGCCGTTCTTCCTTTAATGGTGGGGGGGATCTGGAATACTGTGGCGTGTGAAGTGGGGGCCCCTCCTGTCATGTCGACTACCGTGTCGATTTTCCCTTTTCGCCACCTGTATTCCACTTAACCGCACATCGGGGCCTGTTCTCACTGGAATTTCGCTACCCATGTTGAGATTTGTTCCTATTGGCCATTTGTTGGCCCTGTAGGGATTCGTCCCCATTGGTCGGTCGCTAGCCCTGTCGAGGTTCAACGGTTGCAGATTCGAACGTTTATACATTACTGTAGCGCCGAGGCACAAAATACAAATAGGCACTGCGTTCAAATTGAACCGTGAACATGACCTGCGATCACATGGGAATGGAGAATGAGAGAGAAAGAGTCAGCTTTACGCTGGGGCTCCAGGGTTAATTAGGGGTTCTGGTCTGGCAGAAGACCAAAAAAATCCGATTTAGGTAGTGGGTATGTGACAAAGTGGTATCAGAGCCAGGTTACAACACTTGGCCTGATTGGGCTCATGTACGAGTTGCGCATAAGCTCTGTTCGAAGCACTCCTACGAGGAGTAACCCCGTAACTTAACTCTCTTGTCCAGGATTAAAAACTTGGAAATGAGAACCCGACTATGTATGCATGTGAAAGAGATATAAATTATGCGCAAATTATGAAAATGTATTTAACTCTTGACTAATAGTCAATGTTTGTCTTTTCACTCAAGCGGACGATCATCCATGGGAATTGATAGACGCAGAGTATGGTGACTCACCAAGAGATGGGAGAAGGCTCCCACCATAGAGATGAAGAGTCTGATGAAAGAAGAGCAATAGGAACCCCTCTATACCTAGCCAAGACTGTGAGGAGTCTCATGGTTGAGTTGCAAAGATGCAAGGCCGACAATGAAAGGATGATGAAAGAATAAGAAAATCAAACCGAAATTAATGCACTGTTACTGCAGAGCTTATCCGAC
This sequence comes from Picea engelmannii, assembly GCA_009831015.1. NCBI lineage: Eukaryota > Viridiplantae > Streptophyta > Pinopsida > Pinales > Pinaceae > Picea > Picea engelmannii. Next base: position 1,059,598 of record ML776974.1, on the reverse strand, counting down.
CTACAGCGACAAGTGCAGCATGAACCCGAAGTGCAGAAACATGGTCGTATCACTGGCCATACTGAGAGGAGCACCTCAAGAAGGGTCCACCCTAGAGGTAAAGGACCCGTGCCAGATGATTCCACTGAGAAGGAAGCTGGCGATTCAGAAGGCTCTTCTAGTAGTAGGACCAATTCCTATTCTCGAAGAAAATAGAAGAAGCAAAAGACTTCCAAGAGTCATAAATTTGAGGAATTCAGAAAGGCCAAACCTCCCTCCTTTGACGGTGAGATAAAGAAGGGGGAGGAAGCCGAGGCCTGGCTACTTGGAATAAAGAAATATTTCATAGTCCATGATTTTTCAGAGAATTTGAAGGCTCGAGTGGCCACTTTCAATCTGAACGGAAAGGCTTCCATCTACTGGGAAGACCTTAAGAATATGAAAGGGTTCCACGAGGAGGACCTGTCTTGGAAACGGTTTGAGAAGTACTTCCGAAAGAAGTATTTGTCAGAAAGATATTTCGACGAGAAGGCTAAAGAGTTTTATGAACTCAAACTGGGACAACTTACTATAGAGCAATATGTCAACAAATTCCTCGACTTATTGAGATATGTACCCTACATCAGAGTAGAGAAGGTGAAGGCGCAACGCTTCATCAGTGGGCTACCCAAGGAATACTGGAACCGAATCGAATTCGATGAGCCAAAGACCTTAGAAGACACTATACAAAAGGCAACATATTGTCATGAACAATATGGACAGCGGCCAGAGTCTCGTGGAGACTAGACATAGAAGAGTGGTTCGAGATTTCAGAAAAAGGGGAGAAAATCCTCAGGATTTAAAAGCTACAAAAAAACCCCAGAATGAACTTTTCAAACCAGAGTGTACTCGAGCAGAACTTTCCCTCAGTGGATAGAAATAAAACTTCTGGACCTATATCATTGAAGACTAATAACCCAAAGAAAGAACCTCTGAAATGCTGGGGTTGCGGAGAAGAGAATCTCCTAAGAGACTGTCCACACCGACAACAGAACAGTTGGAAAGTTTATAACATGCAGGAATCTACCACAGTCAATGATGTGGCAAGGAGTGTGCCGCATATTTATGCAGCCTTGGATAATAACCAAGCTGACCACCAAGCTTCAGTGGTGGAAATAGAAGGTATGATTTTCAACCATCTGGTGTCTGTTTTGATTGACCCTAGTTCAAATTTGAGTTATATAGCCCCTAAAGTTGTTGACAAATGTAAGCTACAGCCACGAAAGAAAACTAATCCATGGTTGGTACAGTTAGCCACTGGCACCAAAATAAAGGTAGTAGAGGTCATACCAGCCTGCCAACTAAGGTTGGGTGAATTCCCCACCCAAGCAAGCCTTAATGTATTACGCCTGGGATCATACAATTTGTTGATTGGTATGGACTGGTTGGCCGCCCATAAATCCAAAATGGATTGTTACCATAAAACCTTAGAATGTGTGAGCAAAGAAGGAAAAAGGATAACCCTTCAAGGGATCCGAAAACCGGTCTCAGTGAGGCAAATATCAGCCCTGCAAATGAGAAAGTATTGCCGAAAGGGATGTCCCCTATATGCAATATAGGTGTTAAAAACAATCAAAGGTGCTAAACCAAGCCCTGATGATCACCCTATCCTGAGAGAATACAGAGATGTGTTTCCGGAGGAAGTACCGGGACTAACTCTGAAAAGAGACATTGACTTCTCAATAGAGCTCGCACCAGGAGAAGTGTCAGTGTCTAGGACACCCTACTGGATGAGCACACCTGAGTTAATGGAACTCAAATTACAATTGAAAGAAATGATGGATAAGGGTTATATTCGACCCAGGGTGTCCCCATGGGGAGCACCAGTCCTGTTTGTGAAAAAGAAGGATGGCACCCTTAGACTGTGTATAGATTATAGACAACTCAATAAAGTAACCATAAAGAACAAATACCCCTTGCCCAGGATCGATGATCTATTCGATCAGTTGGGAGGAGCGTCTATTTTCTCAAAGATTTACCTGAGGTCGGGATACCATCAAGTCCAAATCAAGGGTGAAGACATCCATAAAACTACCTTCCGGACACGGTATGGTCATTATGAGTTTGTGGTAGTGCCATTTGGGTTAACCAATGCCCCTTCCGCTTTCGTGTGTTTAATGAACAATGTACTCAGTAAATTTTTAGATAAATTTGTACTAGTTTTCATTGATGACATATTAATCTACTCTAAAAATAGAGAAGAACATGAAGAGCACCTTAGACTTATGCTGCAAGTACTAAGAGAGCATCAACTTTATGCTAAATTCAGCAAATGTGACTTCTTTCAGAAGCAAATACACTACTTGGGACATGTTCTGTCCAAGGAAGGGGTAGCAGTAGATCCTGACAAGATCAGGTCTATCATGGAATGGCCTACCCCAAAGGATGTTTTAGACATCAAATCCTTTATGGGATTGGAGGGATACTATAGGAGATTTATAAAATATTTCTCCAAGATTGGTTATCCAATCACTGCCCTCCAGACGAAGGGGACAAAATTCCTGTGGACACAACAATGTGAAGAAAGATTTCAAATCTTGAAACATCTACTATCTCATGCACCCATGTTGAAAATCACTGACCCAGAAGCTGACTTCCTTGTGTGCATAGATGCCTATAAGGAAGGGATCGGAGGAGTCCTTATGTAGGAAGGAAAGGTGATCTTCTATGAATCCTGAAAATTGAATGAGCATGAAGTCAACTATGTGACTCATGATCTAGAATTAGTTGCCATAGTGCATGCCTTGAAAATGTGGAGGCATTACCTCTTGGGAAGGAAATTTGTACTTATGATGGATCACTGTGGATTGCGGTATTTGTTTGATCAACCAAAGCTCAATGCTAGACTAGCTAGATGGATGGCCCTCCTTAGTGAGTTTGATTTTGAAATCAAACACATCAAAGGGAAAAAAAATAGGGTGGTTGATGCCCTTAGCAGGAGCATGAGAACGATTCACCTGGTAGCGGTGAGTACCTGTGAGACAGATGTCAAGGACAGAGTCAGAAATGCACAAGAAACAGATCCCTTCATTCAAACCGTGGCCCTGTACCTACAACAAGAACCCACTGGAGTAAAATATGAAGGCTACCAGATGACCAAAGGAGGTCTTCTCACCTACAGAGATAGAATGTACATTCCAAATCGTGACAAATTGAAGAGGTTCATCATGGATTAACTACATAAAAGACCCTACACTGGTCACCCAGGATACCAGAAATTGATCACTGCCACCCGGAAACAATTTTATTCGCCTAGATTGAAGAAGGACATAGCCAAATATTTGGCCCAATTCATAGAGTGCCAATAGGTTAAAGCAGAACATCGACACCCAGCAGGACTATTACACCCTTTACCCATCCCAGAATGGAAATGGGAAACCATCTCCATGGATTTTATCACTGGATTACCAACTTCAACCAAACAAAATGATGCCATTATGGTGGTGGTAGATAAACTGAGCAAGTCTACTCATTTCATCCCCGTCAAATCAACCTGCAAGGCCATAGATATTGCCCAAATATTAATGAAACAGGTGTTCAGACTGCATGGTATGCTGAAAGAGATAGTGTCTGACAGAGACACAAAATTTACTTCCAATTTTTGGAAATCACTGATGACGGGATTGGAGACCAAATTGTTGTTCAACACCTCCTACCACCCTCAAACTGACGGACAGACAGAAAGAGTGAATCAGATATTAGAGGATATGTTAAGGATGCATGTAATGCATCAACCCAGGAGATGGGAAGACTACCTGTCATTGGTAGAATTTTCCTACAACAACGACTACCAAGCATCCTTAAACATGAGTCCCTTCAAGGTCCTCTATGGTAGACAGTGTAATACTCCAGTTAGTTGGAGTAATCCTGTAAATAGGATTTATTTTGGACCCAACATGTTGAAAGAAATGGAGCAACAAGTGACTTAGATAAAACAAAATTTGAAGGTCGCTCAGAACCGACAGAAAACTTATGTTGATCAAAAGAGAACTCCAAGAGAGTTCAAAATGGGAGACCATGTATATCTCAGAATTAAGCCCAGAAGGAGTTCCCTGAAAATGGGAGCTTGTGCCAAGTTGGTACCCCGGTATTGTGGACCCTTTGAGGTTCTAGATAGAGTGGGACCTGTAGCCTATCAGCTAGCACTTCCTCCCATAGTAAAAGAACATATTGTTTTCCATTTTTCATTATTGAATAAATATGTACATGATGCTAATCATATAATTGATTGGTCTGTGATCTAGGTGGAACCGGAGGGAGAATTTCTGCCAGAACCCCAATGCATATTGGACAGAAAGAAAACCCCTCTCCGGAACCGAACCATTGCACAGGTCAAGGTGCAGTGGAAGCATTTTGGCCCAGATGAGGCTACATGGGAAATGGAGGATGCCATGAGACAAGCATATCCGATTTTCTTTACTTCTATACATACCATTCATGTTAGTAGATAAGAACATCGAGGATGATGTTCCTTTTTAAGGGGGGGGGAATTGTAACACCCTGTTTCCCCCATCTTGTAAATATAACTGGACTGGCCAAGAACTATGGCGAAATCATAAATGTGAATATGTGATGTAAATGGACCTTGAGGAAAAGGTCAATGAATATGAATAAAATTTTGAATTTATTGCAGGACTGCTGAGAGGGGATGTGCAGAAAAAGAGACCACGATGGCAGTGGAGGGTATCTGGAAAGGTGGCATTAACTTCCACTGAGAATTAATACCGTATTTGGACTGCACTGGCCCGGAGAACCAAAAGCGGCTCGCTGGCCCTGAATTAAATGTCTCGCAGGCTTGTAGGTAGATGGTTTAGTGAGGGATGGGAGGTGAAACTCCCATCCGTAGATTCGTCAGGCCTGATCAACGTGAGGGTAATCACGCCACATGCAACCTCACAAGAGGATAAGGCATGGGGTAGAAGCGATTGCGGGGGGCAGACGGGAGGGGAGAACTCTGGCATTACGTAGAGTGAGTGATAGTAGAGAGGAAGGATTTCTACCTTTGCTCCTGGTCACTGGAAAATGGAGACACAGTATCATAGCATCGTGGTCTCAGCTCGGGGGTGGATAGTGGTAAATCCACTAGGAGTCGCTAAGACTACGGTTGGGTGGAAACGAGCACCCCTCTCAGTAGTTGCATAACCCTTGGTGTTATCTCTGATAAGTGTTTTACCTCTGGCATATTATATATATATGTGCCTATTCTGATAATTATGCTCATAAGCTGTGAAACTTTGAATGATTTCATTATAAGAATGACTGTATGGTGTTTTGATCAGTACTAGTAGTTGTATATTTATATGGAAAGACTATGTATGTTTTATGTCTTCGTGAATTCGTTATTTGCGTGCGTATTGATCAAATTCAGACTTCACGTCTGGTTCTCGGGAGGACGAAATCCTTATATACCTCAGGTAATACCCTGAGTAAACCTCCCCATAGAAATACCTTCCTTGAAAATCCCATCAAGAACCGGGAAGGTGGTTGTGAAGGCGTAAGGCCTTAGTGACTCTACATGAGGAGGAACGACCTTATTGAAAACTGAGATGACAACATAAGGATGAAGTAACGAATCGACGGATGAGATTCCGTCAGGAGATCTGTGATCACTCACGACCGTCATATCGGAAGGAGAAGATGGAGTGTTAGGTACCTTAACCTTATAGGTATTAATTGGCAGACGAGATTTCGTCGAGGAATCTGCGGTCACCCACGACCGTTAGATTAGTAGGAGAAAGTAGGGCATTAAATTCCTTACCACTTGGTTTTCTTGTGTCTTCGTGGGTAGCGAAGAGTTTAGGACCGTAGATCCCCAAGGTTCATGAGAGTATCTAGACCATGGATCTTTTCCATGCCCAGGGAGTCGTGGAAGAATGCATGGGTAGGAACCATTATGAGCCTACAGATCTTGGCTGAAGAACACGACAGCCATTGGATCTGTTAGGAGTTACCCAAGGGTCAAGACTCTAGTGTATAAGGGAGAACAACCCCATAATAGATCTAAGTCGTCCGATTGACGGAGGCCACGTGTCGTAAGATCTCCTATTACGAGAAATCGAGATTCCTGTTGACAAGAGTTTGGGACTTTCCATTATGGAAACCCCGGAGTAGATCTGAGACGTCTGATTAACGGAGGCCACGTGTCGTAAGATTCCCCATTACGAGAAATCAGGAATCGTGGGATCGAGAGTCCTGGTGACAAGGGATCGAGACTCTCCAAGGTGGAAACCCCGGAGTAGTTGTGGGTCGTCCAATTTAAGGAGGTGACGTGTCGAGAGATTACCCATTTCGGGAAATCGGGAATCGGGGATTCGGGAGTCCTCTTGACAATAGCTCAGGCTCTCACCTTGATAAATCCTGATGGGAGAGAGGTTGTGTTCATATCGGAAGAGGTCATATCGACCGATGCTTAACCCAAGGGGCTAATCTCCGATTGAGGTTCATTCAACACTTCGGCGTTTCAACATTCGGGATACCGAAGGGACATGTTTCCCCATGCTCTCAAACCCCGAAGCCCAGACTTATAAACCTTGATATGTTAGCATGTGGTCAGGATCTAATGAATGGTTAGGATCCTCTTGGAGGATCCTGGGTCTGGGATGACCGTCCATTGTGAGGTAGAGATGCCAGCTTTACACTGGGGCGTGAATGCGCACAAAGGTAAGTAGCGAGCATATCTAGATGGCCAGATTCCACCCACCCATATCTATGGTTGAGGATTCATTCCGGAGCCCCCTTTCCATTCTACCTTTAATGGGGGGGGTCCGGAATTGGAAACGCAACTCTCGAATGGTCGAGATTAACTCATCATGATCAACGATGCTCAAGTGGATTCTGTACCCCCCTTTCCATTATGCCTTTAAGGGGGGGGGGGGTCTGGAATAGTGTGGCGTGTGAAGTGGGGCCCCCTCCTATCATGTCGACTATCATGTCGAGTTTCCCTTTTCGCCACCTGTATTCCACTTAACTGCACGTCGGGGCCTGTTCTCGTTGGCGGTTCTCTACCCCTGTTCAGATATGTTCCTATTGGCCATTTGTTGACCCTGTAGGGATTTGTCCCCATTGGTCGGTCGCTAGCCCTGTCGGGGTTCGGTGGTTGCAGATTCGAATGTTTAGACATTACTGTAGCACCGAGGCGCAAAATACAAATAAGCACTGTTTTCAAATTGAACCATGAACATGACCCGCGATCACATGGGAACGGAGAAGGAGAGAGAAAGAGCCAGCTTTACGCTGGGCCTCCAGGGTTAATTAGGGGTTCTGGTCCGACAGAAGACCAGAAAAATCCGATTTAGGTAGTGGGTATGTGACACCACCATTGCCTCTTTACAAAACTGTAGTCTTCTGAAGTTCTTTCGTATCCCGGGCATGAGGGCCCAAGTCAGGTTATTGGAGTACCTTGTGCATATGTGGGATCCCGAACAGCAAGTATTCCATGTAGGGGTCCACACATTGTCCTTGGATATTGAGGACATTTACTTCTTGACAGGACTATCACAGCGTGTGTACCGCACGAGCCTGACTGGTAGCAGAGGTGGTGGGCTGCCCATGAGTGAGTACTTCCTCTTACATTGTGTTCCAGAGGTAGAGAGGAGAAAAGGGAAAGTAGCCATTTGGGGAGTGTGGGATTTGACCCTCCACACTATTTTTCTCGTATGGCTGGGAGAACTGCTCCTCACATGGCTCTCCAGAGCTACTTTCAGTATGCCATAGAGTGTACTAAGCCTCGGGTTTTTAACTGGGCAGATGCAGTGCTGCGTAGCATGAAGAGATATTTGACCAAATGCAGGCGAGGCGACCTTAAGCAATTTGGGTACGGGTCTTTGTTGGTGTCCTTCTTTCTCGAGAGGGTTCCTTTACTGAGGCTGCAGGTTGAGTGGGATTTACCGGCTCCAATAGATCCAAGAATGTTGAGGTGGTGTCATCTCATGGCCCGACATGTGGCTGGACCGATTATCAAATATAATGATACCTTCTTTGACTGCTTGTGACCATAGATGTTGATGGTCGATGATTATTCTTATGCCGGGTTGGATTTCCAAGGATATCCGTACTTGGTCCTTCCCAAGGGCACTCAGTGGGGGGAACTTGGTAAGAAGTACACATTTTTTCCTTTTTAAATGTTTTTGTGACTTTTATCATATGCAAATGTTTTTTAAATGTTCATCCAAAGTCTAAATACAAAATTCTTTTTGATGACACAGACGTGGGACCTTACTGACCTCCTGGTACATCTCCTATTCAGTGGAGAGGAGAGGTGGTGCTAGTGCCATGATGGGATGCAAAAGATTATGAAGCAGTGGAACAAAACCTAGAGGGTTTGACAGCAGACATTCTGGACATGCCCCTTGGAGAGGTTCCACGACGTTATCAGCGTCATACAGTAGGAGTGTCAGAGTCCATTGGCCGACTACTTCGTAGGGTTTCCCGGGTATTCATGTGTTACCGTGAACATCATCCATGACATCACTTTGTAGAAGCTATGAGCTTCAGATTTTGAAATTTTGATCCTCGGACAAAACTTTTTGTAAAATCTCTTTTGATCGTTATATATACATACAGCTTCTACCGTTTTATCTTGTGTTGTGTGAAAATTGATGTGATTGATTTATAAATGATCCAAATGTCTATCTAATACATAGTTAGCCAATGCATCAATTAATGTATTTAGACATCTAGGAATATGTTGATATTCAATATAATCAAAATAACGTTCCAAGAGGTGAATTCGCAAATACACCTGTAACAAAGTAGGACTTCGAATAGTATAGACATTACTTAACTGTAGTACTACAAGCTGCGAATCGAATCGCAAAACCAAATGACGGATTCCGAGAGAGATAGCATCAATCAACAATTTGATAACGATGCTATACTCTACAATATTTTTGGTCGCATGGCTGAGACACACACCTCGTAAGGAGACAAGTTCGTTTGTAGGGGCATAAATTGCCCATGCAGCGGAAGCAAGGTTCTGAGTACTACGTCTAGCACCATCAGCGAAGCCAATGTAGGGTAGCGAAGACTTTGACATTTGGAAATCAAACACAACGTCAGATGAGGGCAGAGACCAGATAATGAGAAAAGCAAGCTACAGTAACACACTGTTGGCAGCCAACTCATTTCTTTATTACTCTTAAAAAACGCTGCCTACACCTCTTGTCTCGTTAATGACAAATCATCATCGCATTGTACTTCTAGACATTTGTTTCATTTTTGTGACAATTGAAATTTGATTTTGATTCGATTTTCACAAATGAAAGTGTGAAAATACCTTTTCATCGTTTGGACTGTAGTCGTCTTTTATTGATTTTTCCTAAGGACACTCAACCATTGGTTTATCGCATGACTGCAAAAGGTTTTTCAAACTTATGTCTTTTAAGCCCATTCTTACCTTCATTGGGCATTTGAATCCTTTTGATTACTAAGCTTGTGAGCATCAAGATTTATTGGTTTTATTTTGGTCTTATCAAGGTTATCATGGCTTTGATCTCATGTGCTTTTATTCTTATTGTTATAAGTTCTTGACTCGTTGATATGATGAGAAATTCTCGATTGCAATGTTTTAGAAACTTTGGAATGCAAACATTTCATTGCGCAAATGAATACATTTGTGAGATTATAAGGTCAAGATAATAATGGTTTGAGGGCACGTTGATCAAATCTTTTGAAACGATGCTTGGACATATTGTTTTATGAGTTGATATTTCATGGAGCGATCATTAATAGTTAAACCTTGTTTTGGCGTTGATTAAACTTAACCTTGGTATAAAATGACTGATTTACACGATGTATCATTGGATATGATATATGATGGAACTGTACACTTGGCAATCAATGGAGCGTATGGTGTTGGTTCTGTTTCAGGTAAATGGCACGTTAATGTGATGACACACCTATTTGCTGGCCGATACACATGGTATAAATGTTTATGGTTATGATAACACTATACTCAGCAATTAATGCAATGTGTGGTGGTGGTAATCCCACCACCTTCGCACGCATGCAGTTATTTACAGTCTCGTCGAGCATTCAAGCTGTCAAACCCTCTCGTTTTCACTCTGTGCATTGATTCATTCAGTTCGAAACCTACCATGAACAGAAGCCATGGCTCTTGTTGTAAGGGTCGAGCCCAACGGGTGCCAAGCGTTGTTAACCTTTGATAGTGCATACCGAGACCTGGAAGAATATGGATGGGTTGACTTCATTAAGAAGTTTGATGGCTATAGCTTCACTGTGGCTTGACAGTTTGTTTGTCATTTGATGGATGCCGAGCTAAAGTTGGAGATGTCCATCTTGGAATCACTGAACAGTTTCTCAGCACAACAACTAGCCTGCCTGTCAAGGGACAAAAGTGGTCGAAGAGCTATAAGGTTAATGATGTCCCGTGGACATTACTGTTTCAGTCTCAGACAGTGAGCTCATGCGGCAGAGGTTTGCCTTCAAAGATGTTGAAACCTCGCTGATACGATCTCTTAATGATTATCAAACAATTCGTTACTTGTGAAGGCAGGTATGGGTTTGTCTATCTATTTCACTTGCATTTATTGATGGTGTTTATGGGATTCGAGCTAAGTTTGCCTCACTATCTACACCGAATTTTATTCAAAATGGCTAAATGATACAAGCGTAGCCAGGCTAACACTAGCCTCTTCCATGCTGGTTTGATTAAAATAATTTTGGTTCATGAATTGGGATTGCGTGGTGATTCTTGGCATGAGTTTCTCAGTCGTATTGTCTTTGAAGAGTCCAACCCTCCACAGGTGGATAAGGTCATGGTGACCGAGAGCAAACCTACCCCTGTGCCTTTTGATGTTTTGTTACCTAAGCCTAAGCCCAAGTCACCTACGAATTCATCTATGGCTGTGACTAAACAGACCGAAGTCACTAAGCCTACAACCAGAAAGACTAGAGCAAAGGCTGGTGCTAATATTAGAAGCAAGAAAAATGCAAGGTTGATCTCTCGTATGGAGAGGAATAAATCTAAGCCCCCTGCCAAAACAGAGCCCATCGTTGTCAGCGAGGACTCTGATTCTGACATTGAACGATTTCTCACCGAAGAGTATCCTTATTCCGAGGGATTTTGTGGAAAACCTCCTCACGATTTCGTCAAGAACTTACCTCCTTTCCTGCGGAATAACCCTGACTTTCCTGGTATAGAACCACTTCGCGAAACCCTTGGGGAATCGTCAAAACCCCCTTCTGTTCAAGCTGTTGCTCCATCTTGCGGTCAATGTGGGTTGTGGCTGGAGAGATACTACTTGGATGTCCCAAAATTTCAATCCAAAATCCACGATTTGGAAAACCAAGTGGCAAATCTCACTGGTCAGATTGCAAGAGAACAACCCAGTGACAAGAAACAAAGAACTACGAGTTCGATCCTATTCAAAAATGTCGAGTCTGCTATAGCTATTATCAATTCAAAATTGACATAGTCTCAACGGTCAAGCTGGTATAACCCTTTCTCATTTATATGATGTATTCGTGAACTCTGTATATAAACATGCACTGTTGTATATTGTTGTATATGATTGGATTTGTAAATCGAATTTTGTTTATGGCATGAGTTGGTTTTAGTTTTGATTTAGGTAATCGATGATTGGATTCGCTTGATTTAAATTGGTTACGATGAAAGTTTCTGTTATATCTATTATAAGCAAATTGTTTTGCAAACACGATTGAAATACAATCTGTATACGAATTGGTTACGATTCGTCTACCATGATTATCTGTCGCTTTTGACCAGTCTGGATACGATTCCGTTTTTGTTGCAAAACAGGGTTTTTGTTCTATATTTAGAATTGATGCAAATCATAACCAACTTCCTGTTAGTCAGGCAAGTCTGATCTGTTCTGTTGAAGAATTAAACAAACACTTCTTTTTTTTACAAACGAAGTTGTAAAACAAAACGACATACATAGAGCAATGAATTCGTCAATAATTATATTTTGTTTGATTACGATTCGGGTTATGATTAGCATTTCTGTTTGATTTTGAATGCATCATACACAACAATCAAAATAGATGATGATTTTGGTCAAAACTATTACACATGTTGGTTTGAATGTGAATCGAAACAGTTTTCACTTATTTGATCAAAATAGAATGAATGTTGTACTGAATCTTACAGGCTTTTTATCGTTATGATTGATTGAAATATTATTGCTACAGCTGTAACGTATGTTTGATCATATCAATGGTAGTTTGTGGCAAATCTTATTTTGATATGGTTGCTATCCTGTTTGATCATGATTATTGATTGTGATTGTATCGTATCTCATTCGAATTGGGTTCCATATCCAATGTCGACCTGTCAAAGTTTGACTATACCCTATGGTAACTCAAAACAGAGATATTTTGGGTACTCTGTTTCAATTGAATTTATTTGATACGATTTGATTTGTATGATAATTTTGAGTTGGATTATTAGTGATTTGTTTTGAAGATAAAAAAGATAATTCAATTTGATTTTATCTGATTGAGATCTGATCCTGTTAGCTATTTTTGACTAGCTACAGAATCAGATG
>ML776974.1:997718-1034306 GCA_009831015.1 Picea engelmannii | reverse complement strand
CTCCTCCAATCAGCCTAAGAAGTCATCCTACACAGGGCAGACTTGGAGCGTTTCCAGGTCAATTAGTTAGATGTTTATTGCTTTGATTAATTAGTATAATATAAATGATAGTTTAGATAGATTTATATTACATTGTTTAATTTTAGTACAGATAGATTAGATTGTCTAATTTCAGTTAGCTTTCTTCCCCTTTCATAAATACAAAAATCAAAAAGAGATTCTTGGTTGTCTCAGGGCAGCGATCACATGAGTTTTTGCAGGTTTTAATCAAATTTGTAGTTTGTCTATATTGTATATTTGTGAATAAGGACTTTCATAGCTGATAATTAGGTAGTTGATTTGAGTTATTATAATCATAGTTAGTATCTTGTATATATAATCAGTTAGTAATTTATAATTAGATTAGTGTAGCTAATTTGGTTTGTTTTATTAGTTTCTAGTTTCCTTTAGTAGTTTAGTTATTTATATTTTGTTTTATTAGTTTCTAGTTTCCCTTTAGATTTCTTAGCTCAAATCATTTCTCTTTGGTTTCCATACGAGACCTTAGGGCGGCCAATGGAGCCGTTAAAGTCGTTAGGGTGGTCCATTCCAAACGGCTTGGGTTATTTAGACAACCCCGGACCGGTTCCACTCTCCCAGTTGACGGATGGACTGTTTCACCTGTCAACACACACAAGAAGTATGATACAATAAAAATACAGGTACTCGTTCACAGGTGATCTTATGCATAGTACTTCTTCAAGTACAACCCATTTCTAGGTTCACTCAAAAGGATACCATCGTAATCTACTAACTCATAAGCCCCTTTTTCCAAAACTTGTCTAACGATATAAGGACCTTGCCACATGGCTTCGAATTTTCCAGCTCTTAGCATATCTCGATCTTGTTCATAGAGGAGAATGAGATCTCCTTAGGAGAAAATGTGAGGCTTGACATGTTTGTCATATTGGGCCTTGACACGTTTTTTTCTGGGTTTCTATGACTAGGGTAGCATCGCGTCGAATTTCGTCTAATCGCATAAGATACAATAGACGTTCTTCCTCAGTAGAAGTGTTTGGTAGGAGTTCAACAACTAGTTTTAAAGAGGGTATCTCACATTCAATCGGGACAATGGCTTCCCAACCATAGACTAACCGGCAAGGTGTAAACCCAGAAGTGGAATTGACGGATGTCCAATAAGCCCACAATGCTGAAAACAACATTGTGTGCCAACTTGTTTTGTGAATCCCTATCATTCGTCGAAGAATAGTTACAAGAACTTTGTTAATTGCTTTGACTTGGCCGTTGGCTTGTGGGTAATAGGGCGTTGAGTTTTCATGGTGAAGACCCAACTTTTCAGTAAGTTCGGACATCATGAAGTTTCTAAAGTGGCTATCGTGATCAATGACTATAGCTTGGGGAACACCAAAATGAGCTATGATGTGATTAAAAATGAATAATGTTGTGGTTTTTCCAGTGTTGTCAAATGTCGGCATCGCCTCGGCCCATTTTCTAAAGTAATCTACGGCTACAATAATGTATCCATGCCCTCCGACCGAGTGAGGCGACTTGTCATGAAATCGATGCCCCATTTCGCAAAGGGACCAATGGAGACCAAAGGGTGAAGAGGAGAGGGATGTGACCATATATTATGATTATAAGTTTGGAAAGCATGGCATTTTTGAATGGTGATTATGCAATCGTTAAATAAAGAAGGCCAAAAATACCCTGCTCATAAGATCTTCTGGGCAGTAGCATACCCAGACATATGACCACCACGGGATCCAGAATGGAAGTCATTCAGATCTTTCTCGACTTCGTCGAACATTAGGCAGCGTCGAAAAAAAGAGTCAATCCCTGGACGATAAAGAGTATCCTTGAGGATAATATATTGATGGGCTTGGTATCATATTCGACGTCGGTCAGTACTAGAAAAAGTTGTCCGGATAGTATGGGTTTGGAGATATATGATGATATCGCCATACCAAAGATCATAAAAGCTGACGAGGAAAAGGGATTCATCGGGTAATGAATCAGCTGCTACATTTTCCGTTTCAGAATAGGGAAAGTCGCATATCAACTCAGCAAACACTAAGGACTTCTTGGACTTGGCGCGTTCAAATTCCAAGTCAAACTCCTGGAGTATCACAATCCATTTGGAGTATTTTCTCCCTAGCAATTGACATGTGAGAATGTGTTGCATAGGGTTGCAGTTAGAAATCACTGTAGTCTTGCGAGAGAGGATATAGTTCCGGAAGCGTTGGACGGACTGGACGGCTGCCAAGGCCAATTTTTTGACATGTAAATACTTGATTTCGGTAGGCGTTAGACTTCGAATCAAGTAATAGATAACATGTTTTTCGTTAGCATCATCCTATTGGATGAGAACCATACCAATGGTGTAATCCGAGGTAGCAAGGTAGAGGAAATAATCGCGACTGTAATTGGGGGGAAAAATAAGTGGAGCACGTGTTAGGGACAATTTCAAAGCTTTGAAAGCGTTGTTTGCGATGGTATCCCATACAAAATCAAACCCCTTTTTGAGGAGCCCCGTAAATCCATGAGTTATCTCGGCATAATTTGGGATAAAATGACCAAAAAATTTTTCTTTCCCCTACAAACTTTGTAACTGGTGAAGTGTATAAGGAGGAGGGAGATTAAGGATCACCTCAACCTTTAAAGGATCCACCCTGATCCCTTGACGCGAAACAATAAAACCTAGAAGTCGGTTGGATTCCACACAGAAAACACACTTATGAGGATTCAAACGTATACGGTAAAAATGACAGCGGACGAAAAATGGCTTGGAGGTGGGTTGGATGATCGACTCGGTGCATTGAATGAGCGGGTAAATCATCCATATATGGTTGCATGATGTGCTTGATATCATGGAAAGCATAAGACATAGTGCGTTGAAAAGTTGCGCCAGTGTTCTTGAGACCGAAGGGAAGTTTCCGATAGGAAAAAGTACCCCAAGGACAAATAAAAGAAGTCTTATGTTGATCCTCGGGAACAATGTTGATTTGATTATACCCGGAGAAACCATCCATCAGAGAGAAGATTTCACTGTCGACGCAATCGTCGACAATCTGATTGATGAAGGGGGTAGGAAAGTTGTCTTTGGGACAAGCTTTGTTGATATCCCTATAATCAACGCATACATGAATTGTGCCTTGTTTCTTATCAATCGGGACAAGATTGGAAACCCAGTCAGTGAGGGCCATCGGGTAAATAAATTTGCCTTTGAGAAGTTTCTTGACTTCAAGTTTGATAGTAGCCACTTTACGTGGGTGAACTGGACAAAGGCGTTGCCGGAAGGGTTTAGCATCAGGGTATGTCTTGATCTCATGTATCAGAATGTCGGGGTCGATACCCGACATTTATTCATAGCTCTAGGCGAAGATGTCATGAAACTCTTTGAAAAGGGACGTGTAGGTGATGATTTCATCATGGGAACATGAAGCTCCGATATGGACATTTTCGACGATTCTAGGTTTGACGGATATGTCAAGGGGAATAGTGGGCGAGACATTGCTTAAGTTCCCTTCGAAAAACACATAGTGTGTGGACTCGAGAATGGTTGAGATGATGACAATGGTTGACGGGGTTGAGATCCGTTGGTAGTTCTCAATGGTATGTTGCTCCAGGAAGAGGATGGAACAATGATGTCCATCATCCCAATGGGTGTCCTCCATGACAGACATGATCATCTCGTCAGTGAGAAAAATGACACAGAAGGGATCTGGAGATAACTCACCAAGAGAGGGGGTAGAAGGGGTTGCCGATTGAATGGCCTGATAGGAGGATTCGAACAGACTTAACGACATTTCATCGTCGTAACGAAGATGATCTCCAGGGTCAGGTACTATCCATGGGTCATGAGACGCAGGAATTTCGTGAATCGAGGTGGAGATCATGTTGATTGAAGAAACAGACGAGCGTGGAACATCGAGCGGTGGAATGGGGAAAGTACCCATTAACGAAGAATCTTTGAGAAGGCCTACACCAACATTCTCATAACCCGGTGGGGTTTTAGCGATGAACGGTACATTTCCAGTATGGGTATCAGAGTTAAAGAAGGCTAATTGGTCGACAGTGACTACCTTCCCTTGATGTGGGAAACGTACCACACAAAAAAGGGTCGACACAACTGCGCGCATGGAATCGATCCAGTTGCGGCCAAGTAGAAGATTGTAATCAAGGGGAGCGTCAAAGACTTCCACTTCGACTTGGATTGTTTTGTCTTATAACGTGATGGGAAACGAAGGAATGACATCGTAGGGATAAAAACTGGAGCCATTGAAGGATTTGAGAGTGTTCTGGGATTCATTCAAACAGGGAGAGCCAATGGCTTTCCAGCAAGTAAGAGACATGACACACATCGAGGCACCCTCGTCGATAACGGTTCGACAAATGTTTTTTTCAGAGACAATCACTTGGATCTGGAACATGAGTTGATGGGGTAACCTTTGAATGTGATCTTCCAAGTCAAAAATTATTAAATTTGTATCCATCGGGTCGATTCCACCAATAGCTTTCAACAGTGCCTTCCATTGTGTGGGACAACTTTGAAGGACTTCGAGGGCTAACATCGCAGAAGGTGCTTGGGCCAGATCTTCAACAATGTTGTAGTTCTGAGTAGCATGAGCATGAGGATTGAAAGCCAATTTCCGAATTACACCCTTTGGGGGGGGTCGAAGAACTGTGTCAAGGCTCGGTCATTCGAGATGATGAGGACCGTTGGTAGGTGGAGTCGCGGGAGAGGGTTGTACCAATGAAGGAGGTAGGCCATCAACCTTCTCTTTAGAGGGAGAATAGTCTTTGGCTTGAGTGGTGAGTGCAATTTTGTTCTGCTTTGAATCGCCAGTACACATCAATACATAGGGTGTAGTAGAAGGTGAGGGTTGGTCATGAATGACCAATTGAGCTTGTTGTTGAGATGGGAAGGGTTGGGACAAAACGACTGGAGCAGGTAGTTTTGGGGCTCCTTGAAGGAACTTAGTGACCTCCGCACGTCGTGGACAATCCTTCGTGTAGTGATCATCACCACAGATAAGACAAGGGTATCGAGGTTTGCGCTTATCCCTATTATCAATAGGTGGAGTTTTGGTTTACTCTGCTTGAGAAGTATTTTTGTCCTCCTTATTCTTACCCCTTCCCTTTTTGGATTTTTTTTTACCGGCTGGGGTAGATTGAACTGCATTTACCTCAGAAGTCTTGCCAGTGGGAGGGGCAGGAGATGGAGAATTTTGAACATTATAAGAAGCAGGTTTGGGGTTGGTGCTTGAGTCAGAATGTGGTTGGGCATGGAAAGTGCCAATCACACCATTGGCTGCATGAGAAGCAGCTGGAGTAGTTGAAGTGGTGGAAGTGGAAGGACGAGGTGCATCAGGTAGTAAGTCATAAAGGGTACCCATTTGTGAGTAAATGAGGTCAAGGTATTGAGCACAACTTATGGCCTACACTTCCATGACCACTCCACCCATGGCGATGTCACGGTCGATGTTGTTCACAAATGATTTTGTGAACCACTCTGCTAGCAACTGATCGGGGAGTTTGAGTTTGATGAGACGTTGTCTCCGTCGCCACTCATGAATGTGATCAGATATATGAGTGGCTTTGTTTTGTTTGAAAGAACTCAAAATATCGGTCCCCGTTTCATAATGGATCGGTAACTGGTAGTGGGTGAGGAAAGCCATATCTAGGGTGTTGAAGTCAGTGAAGAAACCTCGTGGTAATTCTATATACCACTTCGCAGCAGAACCTGTGAGGGTCCGTTGAAAAATACGTAAACGAATAGAGTCATCCATCAACGAGTTGGATGAAAACCAGAGGTGAAAAGTCATGACATGATTGTTCGGGTCCTCTCTCACTTTTCCATCGAATTTAGGGATGTTTGATGGTATCTTGGTTGGTATAACAGGCCATTGGGGAGAGTGATGAATTGGATCATTTAAAATCCTTGACAAATCCAGAATATCCAAAGTGGCCAAGAAGGGTAATTGTCGATTCACATGCGGGTACTAGTGGATTTGGGGAGGAAGCCCCATAGGCAAACCAGTAGGACCGTAAGTGGTCTGCATATAATGTGAAGACCCAGGAAGATTCAGTGGTGGTTGGAGAGGATAGTAGCTCATGGTATTGTATCCTTGAACAGGGACGTGAGTTTGAGCATTCGAGCCCCAAATAGGATTGGACGTACCGGAATATGGTTGGCCTATACTAGGGGGTATCATGGATGCAGCTGGAAGATGTTTCCCCCCAGTCGATTGAGAATTATGTTGTATCAGATGATTCCAATACTAGGCCAAGGATGGAGGTATTTTTTTTCCATAAGGTGAGGTCTGTCCTCCTATTGGAGGTGGTGTTCCAATTGGGGGTAGCATTCCAATTGGGGGTTGTGTTCCAATTGGGATTTGCGTTCCAATAGGAATTTGCCCGCTGAGAGGGAGTTGAGTCATACCTCCTTGGTGAAATTGTCCACCAACGGGAATCTAGTAATTTGGTGTGAATGACGGAAAAGTGCCACTAGGATTAAGACTTCCAGTGGAGGACGAGAAAGGTCCTCCAAAAGGAGATTGAGGGAGTGTCGGAATAAAACCGAGAAGAGAGTGCCCAGAAGAAGAGGGACCACTAGGAGAGCCAGATAGGGTTTGCGTAGGAGTGGGAATGGAAGCATTCAACGCACGGTATCCAGGTGGTAGTGTTGGGGTGACACTGGGTGTACGCGTTGTGCCAATGGGGGAGAGGCTAGCCACAGTAATCCCGGTGTGAATACTCGTAGTATCTGTGTGGGACATTTCTATAGGGATGGTAAAGATGTGGTCAGATCTTGGAGCATCCATACCAGGAAAATAATAGGTAGTAGTAAACGGTATTGTCGTTGGGTTAGAGGTTTCAAAAATCACAAGTGAGATGATGGTTTCAACGCCTGATCCTGCACCAAAAAGGTCCCATCTAAAAATGCCCGTAGACCAAAAAAGATCTTGGCCTTCTATTCCTGGAAAGGGTCCAACTGGTGATCCAAAAGACACAACAACTAAGTCTTTGGAAGAATTCACACACATAAATTGTCGCTCAGAATCGGGGTGAAATCAAAATTCCTCTTGAGTATTGGTAATTCGGAAATGTTCGAGAGAGTCAATTCATTCCACTTGTGGCGTGGTAACATCTTGGACTTCACTCTGCTGAGGAGAGCCCTCAGGTGAGCTTGTAGACAGGGGTTGAGAACCTTCCAGATGATCTGGAGATAAACCCTGCATTCTACGTGAACGACGTGGAGGATCTATTGTGAATGAGTTACAAACTTACGAAGAAAATCATATGGTCAACTTGGGTAAACAAACAACACGCACTAGTAAACAAAATCTAGGAAACAATACCAAGCAAACTAGACCTTCTAATTCTGAAGTCACTAGTTGGTGATGAAATCCAATGTCACAACAATGAGACGAGAAGGGGCTGGGCTAGGGTGGAAAAGTTACACTGACGACCTACTTAACAGACTTACACCCTGGTGCAAGCTCCCACACATAATCATGGGTATACCCTCCAAGGAGCCCGAGTGAGTTTGGCCAACGTCGATTCTACGTACCGTGAATACTTTCCCCTTCACAGTCACCTTGTGTAAGACCCTAGAAAGATAGGCCGCTAAGGTTACCACCGACAACAATAAATCCTGGGGGGACAATCAACAGTCCAAACCAAATGCAAGGGCAGGGTATCTAGCCCAAAATCAACTCAATAGGCTTCCACTCATCATTATGGGTATACCTCCAAGTGACCCCCGTAATACGTGCAATCTCTACACCAATATCAACAAAGAAGGGTAAGTAACTCTGTCAATATCAATGCGACCTTGTGTTTGACCCTTGTGTGAGAAGGGCTTCCCAAGACAAAATGTTGTAAATGGAATTTGACACTCCTTAACACAAGATCCTATTGTGTGTTTTGTGCTTTGGAGAGTGTACCTATATACCTAGTCCAAAGCGCTAGCCTAGCTAAATGTTGGTGTAATAGATCCCTAGAAAAGAGTTACTAGTTAAATTTTACAATTGCACAGTGTTATTAAGGGTTGTTGTTACTCAAAGGAAGCGGAGATGAAACTGATGTTGTATGAGACTCTGACCCAACGATGCATAGATATGAATGAAATATATCAATTTTTCGTTCAATGAATCCTATGTATGGGAGGGAAAGAGAAGTTTCGGACCAATCTTGAACTACGATACACTATTTCCTTTAAAATGCAATTGCAACGAATCACGAAATAATAACAATTATCTATTGTTCCGTTTTCAATAATTTCAACAATTGATTTTCAATACTTTCGAAGACAAAAATGATTTTCAAAGAAAAATGTTGTTCACTTTTCAAAAAGGGCCTACACCATGATGGTGAGAGTGAAGAAAACCAAAAACTAATGAACAAGAAATAAACAAAAACCCAAACCAATCTTTCAATGGAAACAAAAATAACAAGCAGACCAAACTAGTCTTTTCAATTGCATGAGAAAAGTGATCTTAATGAGAAAATGATAAAGACAAATAATCTCAACTTTCAAACCTATCACCGGTTCTTAACCAAACGAGCACTCAGATTCCAAAATCAGAGAGTATATCTTTGCTGAGAAAATTCAAGAAACGAAAGTCAAGAAAAAATGGACAAGAAGAGCCTTCGATTTCCTAAGACTGATTGTGCACAAAATCTGAAGACAAGAAAACATCAACCGATGGTCCAAGAAGCTCTTTTTAGGCACCTATACTAATCTGGGCAGTTGAACATGAAAAAATCTTAAATCCAAAATTTTGAAAAGAGGGTTCGCAGGCTAACAGTCTTACACAGTGCGAGAATGGGTCATTCTCGCAGGCTAGATTTGAGCAGAGTGCGAGAACCTCGCACTGGACCTAAAAGCAGAGTGTCAACTCAATATATTCTCGCAGGCCACTGTGGGGTACAGTGCGAGAATGTCTGAAACTAAGCAAATTTTTGAAGAAAGACAAAACATTTGAAGGGTCTTATGGACCCAGAGGGTCTATCAGGGTATCCTGAAGACTCAGAGATTGATATGAATGGAGAAAGGTAAGGTAAGAACAAATGGACAAGGAAAAACACCAAAAACCAAAAAGAAAATAGGTTGCTTCCCCAGTGGAGTCACCAATTTTGTTATCGTACTAATCGGTAGGTGCAGACACTAACAAATCTCCCTAGATCCACCTGAATCTAGAACAAAATAGGACAGGACATGACTCTTTCCCTATGTTATGACCATTGAATTAGCTAGTAGGGAGGAACAAGTAACATACCTTTGTATCGCTTCCTAGGGGCTCTGTTGCTCCCGCTTTGCTCCGGTGCTCTCGTGAGGTCAAGACCAAGACAACACAAACCAACCAAAGTGAAGATAGAAAAATGTATTCAATCGTCAACTTATGTGTATGATCAAGGAATTACACAATAAAGTAAGAATGACTTTATGGGAAAAGGACATGTCGTTGTATTATATTAATCGAAAGTAGAAGATACAAACTGATCGCCTTGATGTTGCAAGCTTCCTTTCGGTGACTCTTGGTTCCAACACACACACACTTGCTCGATCCTTGTATGAAGAAGATCCAATTCCTCTTGCTAGACTTGCTAGAGTCTCCAAGCTCCTGTTCAAGCTAGGTCCTTCACACAATTCTTTCACCAATTCTCCAATGAATCTTGCTTAACCTTTTCCATGAGAATTTCATCAATATATAGGAGAGGATGAGATGTTTACTTGGATAAGAATGATCCCACAATATCAAGGAAACCAGTACAAACATAACCATTCAAATGCCAACCCATTCTCTAGAAGATTCCCTTCTAGAACCATCGAGACTTCATCTTTTTTCCAAGATTGAGGACAAGTTCGCACCCTGGCTATGTAGGACAATGTGAGAAATTCACACCCTAGCTGAAGGAAGCCTTCAATAATGGGTCATTCTCACACCCTAGCTGAAGGCAGCCTGCGAGAAAGGGTCATTCTTGCACCCTAGGATATAAGCAACCTGTGAAATCTCTTCAAAAATATGTTTTCTGGGAAGAGATGAATGTCACTTTTCTCAGGAGAAAGTTCTTATTAGGAGCCTGAGAACACCATCATCAATACACCATCAAGATGACCAAAATCATGGGTAACACTCGCTCCTCTGGATGCTCTAAACTTATTTTCACACGTTAATATTGTTTATGAACATCTTGAAATAATTTAAACGGGGAAGAAGTTATCATGTCATATCATCCAATTAACTCGGGTTATGAGTGAAAATCAAATTAAATCTGTCATCGAATATATGCAATTCAATTCATCATGGGTTGACGGCGGAGGCATGGAGGGTGGTGCGCTCTATTTCAAATGACTGATTTGTTCCACACACAAATTAATAACTAATGAGATATTTGGAATTAATTTGTTCTTTAAATGTTTTGAATCCAATGTATCTTGACACTAAAACATCCCATCGTGTTGCTTTCTTAGTGGATAGATCAGGGATCGGCGATGCATGGTGAAACTTTTCATTGGTATCCTCTTGATAAGAAATTCCAACACCGATCAATTTCATCGTACGGTTCTGACGTGGAAAAACTAACTCGGGGTGCGACTTGGGCCTTGGGAACCGATAACTACTCATTGGAAAACTAGAGCATACATTTTATCCAATTTGGCAAAGACACGTGGCAGATAAGGACAGGTGTTTTGGTCGTTTTCATCAATTGGAATCGGGGTTTCAACAAGATGTGTGTGTTAAAATAAACCTGGGACTGTCGATGCCAAAAGTATCGAGGATCAGCTATCGGCGAAGCCTTCATTTCTTCATTAACACTTACTCTTTTAGCCTTTTACCAATGTCGAAGGGATCGGTCATCGACGATATCCTTGTGTGATGTCTGTCATGAAAGAAAACATCCCTTCTGTCGACGCCGAAAAAGATCGGCGCTCGGCAGCCTCGATTCTCTCGAGTGATTCTGTTTCATTTTTTAATTCTTCCCGATGTTGAATCTTTGAGTGTGTCGGGGAAATGTTTTGAATGTCAATTATTTATTTAAATGTTAGTCTTTTAAGTTATGGGTTTTCACATATTCAAACAAACTTTGGAAGACTTAACAAGACTCAAAATGATAAGAAAAGGAAACATTTTCCATACTGAAGTCGAATTTAAACAATGCAAAAAGATCAAGTGGTACCCAAAAAGTAAAATTTGACATAGATTTTTTAGGGTGTGTTGAGTGCTCAACAAATGGCAACTTACTGGGTGAAAGAAGAATATGTGTTCCTCCTTCAGGCTCAGCTGATGCGAAAGTAGGTGAATAACTTAACTGGTTTTAAATCATAGCCTCTTTTACCCTTGCATTTGAAATTCTTTGGTTGATTCTTTCGGGTCTGCCTATGGTGTTTTTAACCTTTATTCTTCCTTCGTTTCCTATAACCCTGACTCATGTCCTCTTTCACAAAAATCTAGTAAAGAATTCATTGGCATGAAGCCTTTAGCTACCTTTACTCACTTTCTACGGTGTTTCTCCATTGCCATCAAGAATCCATAGCACCGATAGAGTCACCCCGACATCACAGACCTTGCTCCACTACCAGCGACCGTCCATAGCCCCAGCGAAGATATCTGCATATCCTCTCCCATTGTTCACTCATTTGGTATAGTTAACTTTTATTTCGGAAGAATGTCCTGAGCCAGTGGGAGAGGATGACGTCTATTTATTTTTCAAAATGAGATGGTTAAGGTGAATCCTTAGCTAAATTTGTCTCAGGGGTTCATGCAGTCCTTTTCATCTTACCAACTTTCCCTTAATATTTTACCATATCACCTAGCAGACACTTCTGCATTTCCCCAACGTTGTTTATTTGTGCAGGTTATATAGAGGACCCCTTGAAAAAAATGTAGGTTCCTTGGTGCTTCTTGTGTTGTATGTGAGCGATGAGTTAGGAACATAGTTCTCTATGTCACATGATTTGAGGTTAACCATTGTCTCTCTAAACCCCACCTTCAAAAGTGTGGAAAACAAAACAACAAAAGAAAAATAAAAAATAAAAAGTAATTTGCAATTAACCTAGCTGAACAAAACTGATGAAACACACACACAAAATATAAAATAAAACTAATATTTTTATTTTTTTTTGTTTTAATGGTAATGTTTTTTTAAGGCTTGGCCATTTGCTAGGAGGGCGCCAGGTTCCCCCCTCAGATTATGTAACTGATAAGTTCATGCCCCAATCTTCTTAGCCACCTGGAAATGTCTGAGCCATAGATTCTGAAACTTATAATGTTTGCCTTTAGGCTCATTTGCTCTGTGCCATTTTAGGACTAGGTCTCCTACTTCAAAACTCTTCTCTTTAGCCTTATGATTATCAAACCATATTTTCACTATCTGTTGGTGGGCTAAGAATTTTTACTTATCTTTTTCCCTTTCTTCTTTCACACCAAAGATAGTTTTCTTAGGGTTTAAAGATATACCGTATTTTCTACACCTTTCTAAAATCTGGGTCAAGTGTTGGATATACCTCTCTGTTCTTTGAATACATAGTCACGTCGTCCAGATACAATACCACACACTTGTTGATCATCCCTAGAAACATTATGTGCATTTCCATTTGGAAGGTTTCTGCTACGTTGATTAACCCAAAGGGCATGCGTTTGTAAGAAACATTTCCCCACTTGGTTCGGAAGGTAGTTTTCAACTGGTCTTCCTCTCAAACCAGAACTTGGTTGTAACCCGAGAAACCATCCAACAAAGAGAAAATATCATAGCTGGACATGGTCTGCAAGAGTTTATCCATTGGTGGGACTGGGTAGTTCTCCTTTTTTGAAGCTCTGTTGAGGTTCCTAAAATCTACGCATAAGTGGATTTCTCTAGAATTTTTTCTCATAGGAACCAAATTTGTTACCAACGCAGAGTGTCTAAACTAGAAGATAATTTTTGCATCTAAAAGTTTATTCAACTCCTGACACATGAGAGGTTCCAGGAATGGATGATACTTATGGAGCTTCTGATGGAAGGGATTCACTTCAGGTTTTAATGGTATAGTATGTTGAATGATATAGGTGTCATAAGTTTTCAGATCTCAATAATACCATGCAAAGACATCTTGATATTGTCTGAACAATTTGAGATAAGCCTTCCTTTCCTCTTTAGATATAGTTTGGCCAAGATTTATGTTTTGTGGGTTTTCCGGGGTTCTGAGGTTTATAGTTTCATGCATGGGACATGAACTACCGATCTTCACATTTTTGGGCCCCTTAAATCGTTCTTTTAGGTCAAAAATATTTTCTAAATTAGCTATCCCCTTCGGGCTTGTGTGAGACTTCAATTTGTCAAGTGGTTGACTTGTCTGAGGATAAATTTTCATTGATTGTTACTGGAATACTTCATCGTCAATAGCTAAGTCCTTAAAATTATCTTGGTTAGTTGGAAATTTTATGATCTGGACATCCCCTTCAAAGACCTTCCAATTAGAAATGTTGTTAGACATGGATAGTTTTTAGAGTAGTTCCACAGTGAATCGGGAGGCTTCATAATATTCTAGAGGTGACGCCCTTGAAGTCATTGTGGCGAGGGAATCAACAAGGATATTATTTTCTCTGGGGATCGTGGTGATATTGAAAACTTCAAAATGCTCTATTAACCTATGCAATTCCTGTTGATAATTATTTAGGTGTGGGGAATTGCAATGTATAGTATTTCTTACTTGTCTAACGATAATTTCATAATTCTCGAAAACCTTCAATTCTTTGACATTTAAGTCTATGGATTTCTTTAACCTTGTACTAGAGTTTCATACTCGGCGGTATTGTTTGTGCATTCGAACTAAAGTCTATAGGATAGGAAATGATGTTTACCTTTATATCAATGAGGATGCACCCTGCCCCAGACCGTTCCTGTGATTTAGATCCATCAAAGTATATGGTCCAAATTTGTGAGTGAAAGTTGTCCGTTTTCCCTTTCTTATCACTTTATTACTCTCTTATTTTTTGTTCTGTGGTTTCTATCACAGGTTCTTGACAGAAGAGGGTTTCCTCCATCGGTATCAACGAATTCTCTTGAAAAATCATTTCGGAGTTCTGAGTGAGAGGGACATCAGATGGAAGAGGAGAGAATTTCCTGAAATAGGAATCGCAGGAATAATTTCTTAGGACAGTGAAATCTATCGATGAGGGTTCGTTTAGGGTTTCTAGGTCAGTGACTATATGTTTCAGATATCTTTCCCTATGAATTCTGATCATATTCTTGTGCCCCTTTAATGGTAGCCAAAGGTGTGCCTAGTCTTTACTAAAGTATCCGTTTAATTTATCATACCAGTCTCATCTTAACAATAATCCATAAACTTCTAGGATGTCTACTATAATGATGTCAATCACTTAGACAAACTTAGGATGTGTGGCTATTATGATCATTACATTTTTAAGTTCTCCCTTGACCTTCACTTGGGTTCTGTCTAGTTGTATTACATTTTTATCACTCTTGAGAGGGACTGCGTTTAGTTTTTTACAGATGGACAGTGCAATAATGTTAGAGGATGCTCCTGAATTGACCAAACAGTTATGGAGGTTCCTGTTTAAGACTTCAAATGTTAAAAGGAAAGGTGGGACAAAAGTTCGCCCCTTCTTATCTTCAAAACAGGTGTTCACAATTGGTTTATTCCCTAGGTCTGTGGGGATTAGATTTCTTCCCAGGTTAATGCTCGTCGTAGGATTTTCTACTTATTTCAAATCCTATAATAGGAATTCCTTTTGCTGAGGGATCCTACAAATGTGCATAACTGATATATTATCCTTCAACTTCTTCAAATATTCAACTACATTGTAATCACATTTGTGTGATTCTCGGGTATGGATTCTTATAGGGTTCTTACGGGGAGAAAAGGGTGATTTATGGTGATCGAGGATTGTCTTTTCCCCTAAAGTTTGGGTAGTAAAGAGATCTTTAGAGACAGGTGGACCTTTGCTGCATGTTTGCACAATCGAGACCTCTACTGGGGGTTCTTGAGATTCCAATAGGTCATCGGAAGGCATAATTAGGTCAGGATCCCATATCAGCATGAATGTATCTTCCGGTGGATCAATATCTTCCTCATCAACAACATTCATAACTGACCCACTTGGTTGTTCGGTCAGGGAGACTTCGTCAAGAAACTGATTAGACATCAAATTCATGGCATGGACCCATTGAGGGAAGTCTCTTTCGGAGAGGTTTTCTTGGTGATAAGTATAGAAAGAATGAGATGCTACATTTCCCAAATCGATATTTAAGTTAGATGGGGGAGGTTCAATTTATTTGAATGGAGGGTTTCTTTTAAAGAAAGGCTTATGGGGCCTTTGGCCTTGGTTTCCTTCCCCTACGTTTCTCTTCATGTATATGATCTCGTTTGATAATTTCTTAACCATGCATTGTAGGTATTCTATATCTCCATTACCCTTTTCGGGAACTTGTTATGCTTGTTTCCCTAGCGGTATGGTTAAAATGAGTCCTCTCCTACCGGGAGGTTGGACTTGTTTTTTAACTAACAAGACTTGGCCTTCCTTACATCCCTTCATTTGGAACTCTTTCATTTTGGCTTCTTCAAAATTCTCATGCAGGGTTTGTTTGGCATCCCTCTTAACAAACATGGAAATAGAAGTTGGGAGGGCATTAGCATATACTTCAATTTGCAACTCCTGAGTTGGTTTAGCTTGAGGTTGGAATTTGTTCAAAATAGTTGTGAATATTTTATGGAAATCTTTAACCTTCTCTTTTGACTCATGGTGGTTGCAAACAATTCAACCATCAAAGCTCCTGTAATGGTTTCTTCGGAAAATTTATTTAGAAAATAATTTTGAAACTTTGTCCAACTAGTTATGGATCCTATAGGTAGCTTAAAATACCATGTGGAGGCTGAGTTCTCAAAAGTGTAGGGGAAAATACTTCAAACTACATCTTCATGTTGGACATTCATAAGTTTGATCGCTAGTATAAATTTCTTGATATGATCTTCAGTCAATCTTGAGGTCTCGGATCAAACTTAGGAAGTAAATTCTCTGGATGTCAGGGAAGGTTATGGACATTCCTCAGGATGACCAAAGCATCTCTGGTCAACCAAGG
Organism: Picea engelmannii; assembly: GCA_009831015.1. Lineage (NCBI taxonomy): Eukaryota > Viridiplantae > Streptophyta > Pinopsida > Pinales > Pinaceae > Picea > Picea engelmannii. The sequence goes on along the minus strand of ML776974.1, from coordinate 1,018,217 downwards.
TTGATTTTTCCGATGTGGGTTTCCCCTTTCTTCATCATGGTCATTGTGATATTCCATGTCTTCGGATTCTGAGTTAAACTCCTCCTCTTACGAAATATTGTCTGGTTCAGAGACATCGTTGGCTGGTGTTTCGGGGATCAGATTAAGAGGATGTTTGATTTGGGTGATTGTGAAATCTATTACGTCTTCTACTATGTGAATTAAAACCTCATCGGGAGTATTGACTACTTTTCTACTTATTTTGTGTCTTTGAGGAAGTATCGGAGCTAAAGACAGTGCACCAATCTGTCGGGCATATGCTCTTCTGATTCTTCTGAATTAATTTAATTCCTCGCAAGGGAGAGCATAAGGTATCTCAGGGAACAAGTGTTCTTCCTTAGGCTGGGGTGAGTTACTCATTTCAGGAGTACTCAGTGTGTGTGGGTTGTCTTAGGAATGGCTAGCCATGCATGTGGGTTGTTTTGAATCTACAGGTTGTCTGAAATATTATGTGAAATATGTGTTCAATCATTCATTCTTCAAGCCCTCCTTATAGCGCAAATTTTGTTGATGGGTCCTAAATCCCTTTAGTTCAACAATAGGAACCAAACCAGCCATCAAGTCCCAATTAGACTCTACAACGTTTAATAGTGGAATGGTTCTCCAGATCTTGTGATGCGGCCAATTAATTGATGGGCTTTACGTTTTCTTGTGAAGGCATCTCCTTTAGTTTGGAATTTCTCTTTTTGTATTTTCTCTTAGGTGGGATTGATATAAGATGGAATATGGTATAAACCAACTTGAAAAAAAATGGGAAAAGGTTTTATCTACTGGAGAAGAGGCTGAGCTTGGGATAACCCACTACTCAAGCATGAAGATGACAATTTTATACCACAGGCCTAGTACTAATATGTTAACCATGTGAGCATTCAATTATTGTCTGAGATACTAATTATTAGAAAGAAAACACATATGTGATAAATAATGGCAAGTAAAATAATTAACTTAACTCTAATCATCCATCACATAATAACACAATGATTCATCTTCATCATTAAAGAAAATAACTATAAAACATTGCATCATATAACTTTATCAATGGATTTAATAACTCTTACTCGTTACAGCATACATTCATGAGACAAGATAGGAAATAGTTCTTCTTCACATCTAATCAAATATGCATTTGATGAAAATATAACTTGTCTCTGGTCCATAAGTACTTCTCAATTAAAGGCAGCTTCAAAATAATTCTTAACAAACCAGAAAAGAGAATTTCTTGCAACAACCATCGACACTTAACTAATCAGTCGATGCTCTTATTTATAACATAAAATTAACTAAAAATAACGGCTAAAGTGTAGTTAAGAAAAACAAAACTTTCCACGTGGCATTCTCTCCTAACATTTTTCTAACACTCATCTCAAAATATCACTTAAAAGGGTGACTCTTCTCATACTTCGACTAACTGATGAATAACTCCTCACAGGTGTTGGCGTATGGGAGTCTCTGTTGTTCCATCAGGGCCATGTATATCTCCCTTATCTATACCGCATGTGCCCGATACTTCACCATACTGGAAATTAAATGTTGTATCTTAACCCGAGATTTGATCAGGTGTTACGTGACTTTTCTTACCTACCCTGATGCTGTGTCCACCACCTTTGACAGTCTTTCGGCCCATGATGCATCTTTCTTGGTGTACAACTCGACTATGTCGCACAAGTTGAAAAATTCGTTGGGTGTTCCAAACTCAAGAAGTCTGATCTCTTTCATCACCTGATTGATCTGAATCCAGTGTTTCTCGAACTTGGCCCATTTCTCTTGAATCTCTCAGTGTGGTTCCCGAGACATTTTATCCCAATACTCGGTCACTTTCCTTATGCGGTCAAGACTGCTTTCATTCAACACCTTAATGTCGTGTTCTTCTTTATCTTGGCCTTGTTGAACTGAACCAATGTAGTCTATTATCTCCATGGGTTGCTGCACTTTTTCATACCACCACTCCATATCCTTTCACATCATGATTTCCATGAGAGTATCTTCCTGGAGCTTGGCTATCCCTTTAGTGAATAGATGTTGCTCGTCTTTGAACCTACTATAGGCCTCCTTGAATTCATTCCTTAGGTACACCGCAGCCTGAGTGTTGTCCCGATAGGACTTAGCCAAGTGACACAAATGTTCTATCTCTTTCAGGGTGGTGGCCAACTCTTTTTCATCTCTTTTACCTCTATGCAGGGTGGCATCGAAGATCTCCATCCCCACACCGATAAGCTCGGAGATTCTGGCATATTCTGTGTTTATCAAATTTTCCTCTATAGTGATGAGGATGGAGTGATATAAAGTGATCCTCCTCTTATTGGTGATTCTCTGGATGATAGACTTCCTCCTTTGATCATAATATATAGCATGTATGTCGGCTACTTTGTCCATAGGTTTGGGAATCTGTTGATCCCCCAATGTGAGTGTGTTTCCTAGACTTCCGCTAGTGTATACTTGTTCAAGGTTGGGTTCTTGAACTTCCTCGTTATGATTCGAAGGTTTGGATTTTGTCTATCACCCATCGAGTGTTTGATTACCAAGTGAAATAGATGTGTCGGGGATAAACTCGATACTTACTTGTTCATCGACCGTTAGAACGCTGACTTCTTGTCGCGGTTCTCCTTTCTCTGGCTCGTCCGACATTGACTATTTTTTTGGACTGTCTTCTTGAGACTCTGAACCATCGGGAATTTTTGTGTCTTGCACACCCTCAAATTACTTTTCTTTCTGCGAGACCTCTGAGATTTGGACCTTGGGGACAGGAGAAGATGTATTATTTGTTCCATTTTCTTCTTCGATGTGCACAAGGATCCTGAGAGATGCTTCTGGGATTTCTTCATCATCATATATCTTTATAAAATCACTCAAGGGATTTGATGCGCTTGTTTCCACTGATACCTAGTTTGTTTTCGGCCGAGTCACCACACCTATCAGTGATCCAGCCGGTCGCGTTGTGAATTCAAGGTCATCCAACCTGTCAATTTCATCAATATCTATAAATTCAATGCCGCTCGTATCCACCTGGCTTCTGTCTGGGTTATCAGCAGGGGATCCTATTGTTTCTGATAGGTCTGGTTCATATTGTAGTTGATCAAGCACCCGCTACGCCCATTCTAACAAGAGAAGTCCCATTTCCCGCACATCCTGTGCCAAATGGATACATATTCCTTGCATTGGGGCTATCAAGGGGCTTCTACTACTTTCGCTGCTTCAGATGCTATCCTTTCTTCTCTGTCCCTGAGGGCCCCTTGAGCTGATTGTTCTAGGGTTGTTTCTTGTTCATCCAGGATCATGGCCTTGTGTAACATCCTCGACCCTCCAGATACCAAGTAATTCTACCATGTGAAATATACACTTATATGATATATATGCATTTTAATCTATTTAAAACACTTAATCACATTAACACAAAATTATTGCTACCAGTTCATATTCAAACAAGATTAATAGTAAATCCAGATGCAATGGAATACATGATAACATTCAAGCATCACAAAACATGCATAAAATACATAATCATGCATAGTGACTATAATGACATCGAACCCCCAACACGACTGACTTCTTCATCTTTAACTTCATGCACCCAGGTCGACACTTGTCTTCCTGGAGCTACATGGACTCCATTTTGCATACGTTCCTTTCCCAGGAACTTGGGATAACACTTGGTCAACTGACCACCTCAGCCTTTTAGGAAATAATATTAAATTATTATCTTCTTTAGAGGTAATCCCCCTAGCTTATCCCCTAGGCCCAAACACTTAGCCTCTTCCCTTACCCAACCTTGTGGAATCTTAGTCCCCCATAACTGTTTCTTCGAGGTCGGTCTACACGCAGTGATTTTTATATTTTATTAATGATTTTGCATAATTACATATACAAAACAGGCTCCTGGCCTTAACATCCTAGGCTCTCTAGCCTAATCATCACATAAGCCTCCTAGATTATTATAACAATCAGCTCACCAACCTACAAAACATGTTTACAATTCGTAAATACAACTGGGGCTCATCCTTGGGGTATTACAATCCCCTCCCCTTATTTTTGCATTGTCCTTAGTGAAACTTACTTACACATATATAATTCAAAAATGCTTCAAAAGATCCAAGCTTTAGCTATTGGAAGCCCATTATCATGCTTTATTTTCAAGCACCAATTCTGGTATCCACACTATAGTTTAAACTCAATTACTCTATTCCATAGAGTTTCTTCAGGAAAGCATTCAACTTATTGTTCCTTGTTACATGCTTCATTTAAACCTCATTGAAAGCACCGAATGGTTGTAGATCCACAATGTTCCATCCATTGATAAACTCTCATAAATGTTATGACTCCATAGACATAAACACTATGTCCGTACACCTATTCATTCAGAAGAAAAATTAGAACATACATGCAATATATATACAAGCAATTCTAATAAAATTATAACCTGCATACAAATTACGAGATACATAACATACAATGAATAGAGAATTGATACTTATATTTTGATTGAGAAGACTTCCATATCAACATGGTCTAGGCTAAGGTACCAAACCCCAACAACATTCCAACCAACGATCTCTCTTCCCCACATGCATGTCCCACCCCAGGAGTGTGCACCTTCACTATCACATAGTTCATCAGCTGTTACACCTCCCTTTCCTTGGGCTTCAACAACAGGCCGGACCGGAAGTCTTAGAGCACCGTGTCTCGAGGAGTTCCAACTTCCCTCAGAGGTATCCAATTAATATCTTCCCCGAGATACTCTTTGTAGTCAACATTCCACTTTAATAAACATCATCTCATCTGCATCACCCACATGCAGTTATCATGAGAAAACATAAAAGAATTCATTTAGGAACTCCAATTAGATCAAAAGGGAATTCAACTTTTCCCCCAAAACATGAAATTCTATTTCATAATTCATCTTGTTTGTTGTCATTTTATTTGAATGCATACCAAGAGATGTGGTAAAGGCTGGAGGCCTATATTAATTCAAATCTTTTTAGCTTTTGAATGCACACATAGACATAGTAGAATGTCATGTTAGTTTGGTTATGGGGTAATAACCAAAGAATTGAAAGATAATAACTTGTTGTAGGAATGAATGTCAGTCAGCTAGTTATGTATGAGACTAGGACATGGTTAGATATGAAAAGGTATGGATATGGAAAGATTATGATCCACACAGGTACTAAAATCTTCCTATATTTAAATAAAAATTGGACTGCAACCTTTTTTCTAACACTAATGAACACCACAAAATTATATTCTTGGTGTAGTTCTCGGGTTGAAAAGGAAGGCATCCAATTAAATTGGAAGACAATAGGAAGTGTGTGGAGAATGTGTCAACACATTGGCCAGAATTCCAACTCATGGATGGTGAGATACATGAATAAGATAAAGAGAATTATGTAATTCAATGCAAGGTGCACTGAATAAGTATGCATGGATAATTTCACTCATGCATAGTAACTGATAGAATTGTATACTAAATGCAATGGTTGAATATGTTTTGTAAGTACATGCATATATATTATTGCATGGAAATAATTGTTACTAACAGTTGAAATGTTGGTAACTCATGAAGTTGAGGACATTTCAGGGAGGTGTTAGACATTGCAACAGGAAAGTTGCAAGTCAAGTAGTCACTTGAGCATTGACTACAGGAAATTTTCTTGTTCAGAAAAAGAAGTAATGAACTTGTTGTTATTAATTATGAACGTACATATGCATAAAATGATGAGTCATTCTATTTTATTAAATTGTTTGGTAATTTTGATTGAATTTATAGGTTCAGGAAATTCTAATATCACTACATAATATTTTGTACATATTGCAATTGGATTATGATGTATAGGAAATCCTGACAATTTGTTGGATGTATGCAAGATGAAGAATTATAGGAAAAATGGTATGCAGTTTGGTGCCCGTGGAAAATTGTAAACATGTTTTGTAGGATGGTGAGTTGAGTGTTATAATAAGCTAGGAGTCTTATGTAATGATTAGACTAGAGAGCCTAGAATTCTAAGGCCAGGAGCATGTTTTGTATATGTAATTATGCAAAAGAATTAATAAAATATAAACATCACTGCGTGTAGACCGACCACAAAGAAAGAGTGATGGGGGACTAAGATTCCCCAAGGTTGGGTAAGGGAGGAGGCTAAGTGTTTGGGCCTAGGGGATAAGCTAGGGGGGCTTACCTCTAAAGGGGATAATAATTTTTTATTATTTCCTAAAAGGCTAAGGTGGTCAATTGACCAAGTGTTGTCCCAAGTTCTTGGGAAAGGAACGTATGCAAAATGGAGTGCATGCAGCTCCAGGAAGACAGGTGTTGACTTGGGTGCATGAAATTAAAGCTGAAGAAGTCAACCATGCTGCGGGTTCGCTCTTGCATTCTTCCATCCTCTGCATGAGTTTTTTAGGATGCCCGTATGAACCCATTTTTACTCTGTGCTCGACCTCTGCATTGTTTCCTGGTCACATACCCTGAAACCCGTGGAAAACCGACAGACTAATCTGTGTCTCCGGGGAAGTTCAAGTATCTTGTATTTGTATGAACCATAAAGGGAAGCCGAACTGTGTGACTCGGGAACCCAATATACCCACATATGCAGAGCCGAGTTCATACCTTAACCATTTTTGGGTGGTTTCTTTCTATTTTCTGAGTCGTGTTGTGTCATAACTATGGGTTGTTACGGCCATCCAGTTCTTGGACTGAGTGTGGCTTGTTTCCTTCTATTTTTCTAGAGTTGTATTGACCAGTAGTTGTTTTCCTCACCTTGAGAGAATTGAGATGAAATTGGTTGAATAAGAAGATTGTCAGGCCCGTGGTTGAAGAGGCATGTTGTCAGGCCTGTGAGCAGCTCTCTTTAGGTGAGAGAGTTTTTTGGGAAGTGGTTTTCTACTAGAGAGAGTCCAACACCAGCTACAAAGCTCTCAGAATTCTTGATTCGACCCATTGTCGAGACCTTGAGAGGGAGGTGAAGCAGCATATGGACTATGTGACAATGAAGGTGTATACTCCCGGGTGGAACAGGCATGTGTGGAATGAGATTCCATGAGTAGTGGGTGTAAGAAGGCTCTTCGATAGAATCCTTCCAGTTGCACTGTGTAGTTTCCTGTAACCTCAGCCTAGTCTAGGATTCTCTTTCCCTCAGTGGAGCTTTGTCCCAGTTCATGGGTGACCCACTATTGAGCATGATGAGAAGCGTGGTCTATGGCTGGAAGGTTCATGGAAGGTCTGCACGCAGTTGGTGGTCTTCTAATAAAATATAAGTATCACTTTTATGTTCATTTACATGTCGTGTAATGGTACATATGTTGTAATTGATGAGTATTGCCTATGTATGTTGTATATGTTCCATGTGTAGGATTACTTTTACTTACACATTAATATGTTATACATATATGTAGAATAGGCATTCTATGTTCATATGGATGTGTATTTTTTTTCTACAAGTATCTCTGTGTGGCATAGCCAGTAGTTAAGGCTGGAGCTGTCACATATCAGAGAAGTAAAATACAACTTTAAGGTTGTGTTGGTAGCATTACCAAGCCCATGATGGTCAGGGATGTTACACCTTGAACCTGGTCATCTTAGGATTGTCCATCTTTGCCACCACCTCGTCCCGGTCTTGAGTGTTTTTGGTGAAGACCTCATATTCAAATTTGTCATGGGTGTAGGGCCATCATGAAGATACTTGTGATGCATGCTTCAAGACTAGACCCTTTGGGTCATTTTTGAAAAAGAGGTCGGTCTAGAATTAAAACTCTAATTGAATCAGTCCTTCCTACTTGGCTTGAGCGGTGTCTTTTATCGTGCAGAAAAAAATATGGAATCCATAAGGTATGAACGCCTGCTTCTTATCTTTTACCAAAGTGCCATTGTAACCTTGTAGGATGGTTTGCTAACAGATTTCCTCTACTACTAGCTGATCAAAAACATACACAGGTAACACATGTGGTGCTTAGGTGGCCCCGAAAACCCTGATGTAGGTATCACGCTCATTCAAGTACCAGTGACCTACCTTTGATATCATATTTTTGGCCACAACCGAAAGTCTTGGGAACTCTTTCTTGAAAAGAAAAAAATTAATGCACACGATGAATTGATCACAGATGAGGGAGTATGATTTCTCGTACCTGTTCTCCCATAGGACGTCAAAGTAAACATGGAATAGGAGTTCTAAGGCATGCCATCTTAAGTTCATTTCGGCAAAGACATTTCTAGCACGGATGACGTCCAATAAATAAGAAGCCATGTAGAAGGATGGATTATCTCCTTCTTTTGGCATTTGAGTCTGTTGAATGAAAATGCTCAACTTCTTTGAAATGATGGCACCCCAGTTAAATCCTCTCCCAAAAATGGCTACCGTGTAAGGTAGAGGCATCCATGCCTCTGAAAACCTAGAACAATATTTCTCCCCATACAACCGACAGACAAGGGCCATCAGATAGATATACATCTCCCTTAGGTTGGTTGTCGGGTGACAGACAAAAGTTCGATTGGTGTACTTTTTATCCTCTCTCCACCATGAATCCATTACCCGGCTGGTGTCATGTTTCTCATAGAATCTTACAACAAAATCGGTGTTCAGTCACTCATCTAGGTCTCTAATCTTATAGTAATTTTTCACCTCCACCAGAAGGAAAACCCCGACACGCTCGCCATTGTCGTCATTAATCAAACACATTTGTTTGTATGTGTGGTCGATAAGCCACTTTAGGATTTCTATGCAGGGGAAAACTGGAGTTATGCTCGCTACCATGTGCAGGTACACTCCTCGGATATTGGGAAAGTCTTTCCCCATATTTTGTGTCTCCAAATATGGGAGGCTGGGTGAAAATCTTCTTGGTGGATGTCCTGATGATTGGTTCTAGCCTTGGAGCAAATTCTGATTGATTTTCTTGCCCTGGGGATGAGCCTTATCCTTCCTTTGATTCTTTCATCTTGGGTGCCCTCGGAAATCGCCTAGTACTAGGTTTCTTTGGAGGCATTGTTCCTGCAACTAAAATCAATCTTTTAGTGCGTGCATATAGGGTAACACTGGATAAAAATGTATGAAGTGAAGCATAAAAAATACAAAGACGGGTACATACCTGTAATTCTTTCTAAACCTATTGTTTAATACTCATGGGATCTTGGAAATTTCTTCTGAATTGCTTGTCTCGCTCCTCTAGATTCTCTGAACTTCTTTGCACACAATGATCTTGTTTACGAAAATCTTGAAAGAATTTAAATGGGGAAGAAGTTGCCATGTCGTATCATCCAATTAACTCAAGTTATGAGTGAAAATCAAACGAAATATGTCGCCAAATATCTACAATTTAATTCATCATGGGTTGACGGTGGAGGCACGGAGGGTGATGCACTCTATTTCAAATGGTTGATTTGATCCACTCACGAATTAATAACTAATGTGATATTTGGAATTAATTAGTTCTTTAAATGTTTTGAATCCAACATATCTGAGCACTAAAACATCCCATCACGTTTCTTTCTTAGTGGACAGATCTGGGATCGACGGTGCATGGTTAAAGTTTTATTTGCTATCCTCTTGATAAGAACTTCCAGCGTCGATCGATTTCATCATGCGGTGCTGACGTGGAAAAACTAACTCGGGGTGCGACTTGGGCCTTGGGAACCAATAACTACTCAAGGGAAAACTAGTGCGTACATTTTATCCAATCTGGCAAAGACACGTGGCAGATGAGGACAGGTGGTTTGGTTGTGTTTATCAATCGGAATTGGGGTTTCAACAAGATTTTTGTGTTAAAACAAACCTGGGACTGTCAATGCCAAAAGATATTAGGGATCGGCTATCGACGAAGCCTTAATTTCTTCATTAATTCTTACTCTTTTAGCCTTTTACTGATGCCAAAGGGATTTTTCATCGGCGATATCCTTGTGTGATGCCTATCGTGAAAGAAAAAAAACCTTTTGTTGACGTCGACGAAGATCAGTGCTCAAAGGTCTTGGTTCTCTCAAGTGATTCTCTTTCATTTTTTAATTCTTCCCAACATCGAATATTTGAGCGTGTTGGGGAAATGTTTTGAATGTCAATTCTTTATTTAAATGTTAGTATTTTAACTTATGGGTTTTCACATATTCAAACAAACTTTGGAATACTTAACAATATTTGGAATGATAATCAAAGGCAACATTTTCCATACTGAAGTCGAATTTAGACAATGCAAAAAGATCAAGTGGTACCCAAAAAGTAAAATTTGACATAGACGTTTTAAGGTGTGTTGAGTGCTCAACACAATGATTCTAAATGTGATGATGTTGGAAAAAAGGAAGACCTTGAAGACGATTCCATCAAGATCAATGAAGGTAAAGAATCTCCAAAAACCCTTGATTGCAATATTTCAAAATGTGATGATGTTGAATATTTCTCTACAAGTGAAGAAGAAAACCTAGAGATAATATGTGTAGGGTTAGATAATGGTTATCCCATGGAAAAGTTAGAAGAAGAACTATAATATCTTAAAAGGAAAGTTGAATGGGGTCTATATGAATACAACTATGACCATTGCTACATAGAATATAACTATTTTTCTGATAACACTAAAAAGTTTCTAAGAAAGAATCAAAGGCATATATTGAAGTTAAAGGAAATGCTCAAGGAACAAGAAGAAAGTAAAAAGACTCTATTATAAGAAAAATAAGAAGAGATCAAAAGAATAAAGAATAAAATAAGAAGGTAGATGGTGATATTATCAAAAGTCGTGAAGTTAATGTCCATCTCAAAACCCAAATTGAAGAAGCCAAAAGGATAGAGGAACTATTAAAGAATCAAGTAAATGAAAATGAAGAGTCTTGTCATAGGTTGGAAGATGAAGTTGTTGATCTTAGAAAGAAAGTACAGAAGTCAAACAAATTCTTGAATAGCTCAAAAATATTAAATGAGATCTTGGATAGTCAAAGATCACCAAATGATAAATCAGATCTTGGATACAAGAAAAAAGCTACACATGTTGAAGCAAGCACCTCAAATAAGCATGAGTTAAGTCCCTCACTCTCAAAGGATGGAAATAATGTTGCAAGTCAACCATATACACAAGGCAAGGAATGTTTCAAAGAAACAAAGCAAGGAAGACATCAAGAAGCCATATTTACATCTCAAAGAAAATTCAAGACACCTTCAAGATGGACACCAAAGAAAAGGTATGAAAATGTTTTACATGGTCACTATTACTCATGTAATGAATATGGTCACAAAGATTTGGAATGTAGATTGTATGCAAGGAGAAATAATGAAATATTTCATAACACCTTAATATGTTGGAGATGTAATCAAGTAGGACATGTTGTTTCTCATTGTCACATCATGAGATGTTATAGATGTAGTGGATTTGGTCACAAATCCCAGGATTGTTGGAACACAAGAAGAAATTGCATGATGAGAACTTCATATAGAAGGACTAGAAGAAGGCATGAAGTTAGAAAGGAAGAAATTTTTTAAAATATGGAAGCTCATAGCTGAATTTCCGAGAAGCGGGGACACCTTCAAACGTGGGTAAAGAATACTGAACAACTAGAGCAGAATGGAAGCCTTAAGGGAAGCTCAAATTTTTCATATTCAAAAGCATACGTGGGTTACAATGGTAATAGTCACATACATATGCGAGATGACTTATGAATAGGTCACGTACATACACGATTTATCTGTGCAGCAAGCCACATATCTGTGGTAAAGCCTTGGGAAAAAGGTTATGCATAAAGTTGCAGCATAGTATAATGGTATAAATCTGTGTTGCAGGGTGTGACATGGTTTGCTACAAGTTTTGACATTGTTTGTTGCAGGTATTCATGATTACATATATGCATACATAATTGATGTATGTATGGTGGTGACATGTGTTTTAGTATTGACAGACTATCTTGGATGCATGGTACTAACCCTAGACTGTGGATTGAGACATTTTTCTATTGAAGAACAATATTGGTAGTGACAGTGAAGTTATGGCACTTTGGTTATGAGATATATCATGATGATGCTAGTTATAGATGTCATTGATCTATTGAGGCACACGTCTAGCACATATTGTATGCTTAGTATTTTTTGTAGTGAATGGAGGTTGAGGTTGATTTGTTGGGGTACATGGATGGTACATATTTGAGTTTCATTGATATATCTTATGATGTATTATTGGAAGCATATTTGTTGGATATATTGGTGCATGCATTTTTCATATGGATGGACTACATATTGAGACATTAAGTTGATGAGGTGGTCATCATTGATGGGTCATAAATTGATATCTAGTTGATGCATGTTTGGTACACATTTGGTACATTGTTAGAGGCACCTTGTAACACTTCCCCAGTCATCATCCAACTCACTGGCCGAGCAGACGCTACTGTGCGGAACAACATCATTCTCATACTTGATTGATAACATGAATTTAAATCAAATGAAACACATTTGACTCAGAGTAAGCATAAGAATTACTACTAACACAAATATTCCCTGGCATTAACAATAATTCATCTGCACAACAGAATACATGATAAAATATAAGCATCACAGGCATGCAAAACATAACAGTTAACATAAGCTAATACTTATCTTTGAAACTATGGTAATTCCACCAACCACGTGCAGGCCATCAATGAACCTCCCAGCCTTAGACCACGCTACTCATCAAGCTCAACAGTGGGTCACCCCCGAGTTGGGACTAAGCTCCACCCCAAGGCAAGGAATCCTAGTCTAGGCTGAGGTTACAGGGAAAACAAAATGGAACAACTGGAAGGATTCTTCCCAGGATGCCTTCTTATGCCCACTACTCATAGACTCTCATTCCCCACATGCCTGCTCCACCCGGGAGTATACACCTTCACAAGCATAGTCCATCGGTGCTTCACCTCCCTCTCTGGGTCTCGACAACAGGCTGAATCAGGAAGTGTCAAAGCTTCGTAGCTGGTGCTGGACTCTCTCTGGGAGAAAACCACTTCCCAACAAACTCTCTCTAGAAGAATACAGGTAAAAGAGGGAGGATTCTCTCCTAGGAGCTACTTATGGCCACTGCCCACATACTCTCCTTCCCCACATGTTTGTCCAACCCCAGGAGTATACACCTTCTATGTCAGCTAGACAATCCTTTGGCTACTAACCTCCCTTGCCTTGGGCTTCAGCAATAGGTCAGACTAGAAATGTTTGAGCTCTATGGTAGCTACAGGGTTCCTTCCAGGATCTCTCTCCTTCCTCCGCGCACTCTCTCACCTGGAGAGAGTCGCTCACAGGCTTAGTAAAACCTGCCTCTTCAATAACAATCACCTCCCTCACCTGGAGAGAGGTTACAAACAGGCTCAGCACAAACTTACACTGGTCAGCAAGCCACGCACAGTCCAGCACTGCGTGGCCACAACAGTCAAGTGGGTATATAGTCACAGGCTTCCCAAATAGGTGACAATCACATACTTCAACCCAACTAGCTCAACAATCATGAGATAGACTCACGGTTATGGTTTTCTCAAGGACGCGTGACCATCAATCCACGCAGGGGTCGACACAGGCTCGATGGTTTAGAATAGAGGGTGTACCGGCTTTCCCAGGAATCAACACAGTCCTTTTCCCTGGTTTCATAATTGCATGAGGGTATCTTGTAGAGGTTAGATGGTACTCACGTTCAGACGGTCGATGGTGGAATGGAGGAGGAACCCCTATCACGGCTCAATTCAATAGTTTTAATTGCATGCACTTGGGTTGACACTTGTCACCCATGAAACTTCATGTGTTACATCAACATCCGTTCCTCCCCATTTGGAAGTCACTTGTCATTCCAAAAGAACTTAGGATAAAACATATATTTCACATGGTCTTTTTGGAATAATATTAAAATATTATTCTCAAGGACTTAAGCCCCTAGGCTCAACACTTATCCCCTCTTCCCACCTTCTAGCCCCTAATCCCTTTCCCACTCTATGGAAGATCAGTCCCCCATCACTCATTCATCGTGGTCGGTATGCACGCAGTAGTGTTTATAATTTTATTAATGTTCTGCATAGATACATGTACAAAATTAGGCTCTTGGCCTCCAACACTTAGGCTCTCTAGCCTAATAATCACATAATCCCACCAGCTTATATTAACTTGGCTCACCAGCCTATAAAACATAATTACAATTCATTTCATAAACATTATTTACAACAGGGCTCGGCCTTGGGGACATTACAATCCCCCTCCCTTATTTTTGCACTGTCCTCAGTGCAACTTTCACACAACATCAAAAAGATTTCCAAAATCTTCAAAAATATGTGGGTATTAGGCCTATATAGTGTCCTCATGCTCCCATGTCATGTCCTCAGGACCTTACTAGGTCCACTGGACCTTTACAAGCTCAATAGCTCAATTCTGGAGCTGTTTTATTTTCTTGTCCAATATGCGCACAGGATGCACTTGGAGGACACCTTCTGGTTCCACCTGAATCATATTCCAATCTCTTACATGATTAGCATCAAGTATATATATTTCTTAAGTAATGAAATATGAGACACCTTAGTTACATTCATGGATGTGGTAATCCAAGCATATATGCAATGTATATATATGTATATACAAACAAATTTAATAACATTAAAATTGTATACAACATACACAACATACAATAAATAGAGATTTGTACTTATCTTTTGAGTGAGAAGACCTTCCACCCCGGAGTAGGGCTATGACTCCATCGGGGCAATGGCTTCCCAATATATCCATGGTCCACAATCCTTATCCACATGGTCTAGGCCAAGGTACCAGACCTCAGCAACACTCCAACCATTCAAACCTCGACAGTACTCCAACCAATGGTCTCTCATTCCCCACATGTTTGTCCCACATAGGAGTATACACCTTCGCAAGAACAGTCCATCGGTGCTACACCTCCCTTTCCTTAGGCTTCAGCAACAGGCTCGACCGGAAGTCTTAGAGCACCGTGGCTCCAGGAGTTCCAACTGCCTTCTAAGGTTTCCAAGCAGCATCTTCCTGAGATACTCTTTGTAGCCAACATTTAAATTTTATCAACATCATCTCATCTGCATCAACCACATGCAGTTATCATGAGATAACATAAAGGAATTCATTTAGGAATTCCAATTAGTTCGAAAGGAAATTCAACTTTTATTCCCAAAACATGACATTCTATTTCATTATTAATCTTGGCTATTGCCACATTATGAATGCAACCATCCTTGTGATTTTCCACAGGCATCAAACTGCATACAATTTTCCTGCAAGACTTCATCTTGCATACTGCCAACAAATTGTCAGTATTTTCTGTACATCATAATTCAACATGTACAACATCTTATGCAATAATCTTAGAATTTCCTGCACCTGGCAATTCAATCACAACTACCAAACAACTTGACCAAATAGAATGACTCATCATTCTATGCATATGCATGTTCATAATTAACAACAGTAAGTTCATTATTTCAATTTTCTGAACATAAAATTCTATGTAGTCTCTATTCCTGTAACTACTTGGCTTGTAAATTTCTTGTTGCAATGTTTAACAGTTCCTGAAATGTTCTCAACTGCAAGGGTTAGCAAGATTTCAGACATTAGTATAATTATTTCCATGCAATAATATATATGCATGTACTTACGAAACATATTCAACCATTGCATTTAGTATACAATTCTATCACTCATTATGCGTGAGTGCAATTATCAATGCATTCTTATTCAGTGCACCTTGCATTGAATTACATAATTCTCTCTATCTCAGTCATGTATCTCACCATCCATGAATTGGAATTCTGGCCAATGTGTTTCCACATTCTCCATACCTTGTCATATTCAACCAGGTCCTGGTCTCATACATGACTAGCTTACTGGCATTTATTCCTACAACTAGTTTTTATCTTTAATTCTTTGTTTATTACCCCATAACAAAATTAACATGACATTCTACTATGTCAATGTGTTCATTCAGAAGCTAAAAAGCTTTGAATTAATACAGGCCTGCAGCCTTTACCACATCCAATGGTATGCGTTCAATCATATAATCATGTGATTGTTTTAACATATCTCTAGCTTAGGAAATTCTTACCAAAATTTCCTTTCCACAATTAGCAAAAAGACTGATAAAAACTCATACCTTCATGGCTGCCATTAAAAATTATACTACCTGAATATCTGATAGTAGTAGAATATTTCATGCTTCTTTTATCAAACTTATAACCAACACTTTAGCTCTGACACAGACCTCCGATCCTCGGGCCAAGATACACACAGGATCGTTCTAAATTCTCCTCGAGCCAAAGGGGATCCTCTGATTCCCTATTGGAACCTCCAATGAATCTGATCCACAGGTCCTTCACGAAAACCCTCCCTACGAAACTTGATGCTAGGCATGAGCCTCACATTTCTATGCGACCATGACCTTACCTTAGCGCAAGTGCCTCTCACAACTCGCGAGTTCGTGAGTCAAATACCCTTGACTCCTCTTTCTCCAGACGTTGATACCCGAGATGTGATATGGGTATGGTGCCTCCTTGTTAGTTCCTTCCACACATAACCACCGGCTAGGGATAAGTGCTAGCACTACTCGCAACTTGTGACTTCACGAGTTGGAGTGTTGAGCCCTCGTCCTCCTCCTTTGTGAATCCCCGAGACACAAAAGTCAGTGATGAGTTGACTCCTTTCCAGGCGACATGTGTGTTAATATTATGGTAGATGCAGGAGGTATTTACCCCCACATGTGAACCTGACGAGAATAGAAGACTCAGGGAAGCAAGAGAAACCCTAATGAATTGTCTAATAACCCTAGAAGCCTTGTCGTCTCAAGAAGATAATTTATATTAGGCTATTAGCCTCCAAGAGAAGAAGTTAGCCAAAATTAATAATAATATACTGAACAAACACATACCCAGAAGGCGAAGTCTACCCCAGCAAACTGGCAGGATTACTATAAATACAGGGCACCAGTTCTCATTTGACAGTATCTCAGAACTATAGTTTTCCCAGTTGGTGCGCACTGCAGTTGCAGTTGATGCGCAGGTTTGGAGGAGGGTTGCAGTTGCAGCTGCAGCAACAGCTAGTTTTAGTATTGGCTTGGATATCTCTTGGCTAGGGTTTGTAACATCCGATCAGTCTTTTGTGATGCACCATCCTTGGGGATTTATGCACTACTCTTTGTTTGTCTATCTAGCCTAGGGTTTGCTTCCGGAGGAATTCTCAGTCAAGGTTAAGGTGCTCGGAGGGAGGCTTCGACCTGTGGTTGGGTGACAAGGGTATCGTCAATGGTAAAATGAGCACACCATATTCTATATTCTAATAGGTTATGGGCCCACACCCCTTCAGTCAGCCTAAAACACTAGAAGGAAACATAACCACTAGATATTGAGCTTGTTGAGGAACTATCGCTAGGGTTACTAGCAGGAGCAGTTTCCAGAAACACTGCATCTAGGGTTACTAGCAGAAGTAGTTGCAGAAACCCTAAACCTCTTATAGAGGCACCTTAAGTGACAATATTGACCTAATCTTCGGATAGATCAGTGCACCCTAGCCCAACGCATCTCCTGGTACACTCAGAAGGCCAAGACGTGAAGTTTGGATTTCTGGTCAAATCTAGGGTTTGACCAAGTCAAGCAAGCCATGACGAACTATATGAAGTCTAAGAACAAGCTAGAAGGAGCTTCCAACTTCAGAGAATGGAAGACAAGGATTGACCTCATCCTTGCTAAGAATAAAGTGTTGGATATTGTGAAAGGAAAGATTGTGAAGCCAGAGTTTAAAGAAGGAGAAGAGAAGGAACCGCAGAACGTTGCAGCTATGGAGAAGTTCAAATACGTTGACATAAATTCCATGAGTATCATAGTGGATTCCATAAAGGACCACTTGATACCTTACATCTCCCATCTTGACTCATCGAAGAAGATGTACGATGCCCTAACGAATCTCTTCTCAGTTAGAAACATTGGACAAGTTATGAGTCTGAAGAATGAGTTCCGTGACATAAAGATGAATGATGACGGCAACATAACATCCTACTTTGTAAGGATCTCCCAGCTAAGAGATCAACTACAAGCTATTGAAGATATCAATTCAAAAAAGGAATTGGTGAACATAGTACTCAATTGTCTTCCCAAGACATGGGATGCATTTTCCGCAAGCATGAACACAAGGAAGGAGTACCCGACATTTGAAGAACTTTGTACTTGTTGTGCTCAAGAAGAATCAAGGATCAATGCAAAAGAGAAACCCCAAAAGAAGTACGATGATCAAGCCTTCGCAACAATATTCAAGAACTTCAGGAACAAAAGGAAGTTTGGTTCAAGGAGGAAGCCAAATCAAGAGAAAGACATTTGAGAAATACAGTGCTTCAACTGTCAAAAGTACGGTCACTACAGGAATCAGTGTCTCGAGCTAAAGAAAAGGAAGAAGAAACACGAAGAATCGATTGTCGAAGAAAAGGAACTGACAAAGAAGACTAAGCATGATGGAAGATATTTCTTCTACTAAAAGGTAACAACACTCTTCTTTCTTTCTTGTACATATCTTGCTTCCATCGTCTTTGTACATATCTTGTATATCTATCTTCTGGAAGATAATGTGTTCCAAGAAGAACTGTACCTATGGAAGAACAATAAGATAAGAATGAATATCACTAGATATTGCACATAAAAGAATGAAATAATCATGTGAAAGCTATTACAAGATAAGACGAATCAATCCTGAAAAGACTTAGAAGTCAGACATCAAGAGAAATTGGGGAAAGACTTATGATGACAACCAAGATGGAAGCATGGACTCTGTTAAGACAAGAAAGCCAATTATATATTGCAGAAGACAATAAGGTTGCAGATGGAAGCGTGGACTCTATTATATATTGTAGAAGACAACAAGGACAGAGACGGAAGCCTGGACTCAGTCAGACGAAGGGGGAAGATTATATGCATTCTTACATGAAGCAAAGATTAGGAGGGAGCTAATCCTATGATCCATTGAAGATGATGAAATGTATATATCCATGGTAGCAGTCATGAAAGACAGTACATGTTCATCTCAACCGCAGAAGAAGACCTTTTCGAAGAGAAGCCTTAAAGTATTCCTGGTTGTCCATCCAGATCCGTGATCCTATAATGAAGGTAAGAAGTGGAATCTCTAGGAGATGGAATCTATAAGAAACTCCATGGACCCAAGAGATAAATAAAAGGAAGAACATGAAGATTCCAAGAAAGAAGAATTAGAACAACCAATCATTGTATCAAGAATCACAAGATTACCAGCCTGATATGAACTCACTAAAATCAATCAAGCAGAAGAACTGAAAGTCATGATGAAGAACAGTGTACAAAAGACTTATGAATAAAGGCATTGCAAGATCTAGAACCAGAGGTTCTCCCAGATGGAGGGAGAAGACTATGATGATTGATTGTTCCAGTACACCAAACTTATATAAGTCATTATATCATCCGCAACATCCATGAGTCGGAATTCTACGAATGCAAAGAATGTTCTCCAGAGAAATTGAATTAAGAGAGTATGAAGAGCAATATCAAGACTTTGAGGCATATCAGAAAGATACTCTTGTATGCAGATAAGAAGAAGACAACTTGGTGGAGAACCTCCAGTGCACAGTAGAAGTGTGGTGAAGATTTCCTATAACACCAAGATGACTATTCAGAAGATCAAATCTCATGATGACAGAAGAAGTGCCACATGGATATGTTCCAATCCTCCAACTATGATATACTCTATTGTTCACATCTACAAGAAGCCTTCACAGTGTTCCAGACTATAGTACAAGCATTACATTATCCATGACGAAGTCCAGAAAGGAGAAAATGATTCTCCAATACATATCTCCACAGATGAGCAGATAAGCATACATTTTGGTAAAGCCCATATTCAAGATGAAAGAACTTGCATACTCATGCTAGAGCTCGTGGAAATAACTCTACTAACTGGAAGGGAAGACTCTCTAAGCTAGAAGAAGGTACGCAAACATTTATTTTTGTGATTGAAATAACTCTCTAGTTAGGAGGGAGCATTTATCCTTGTAAAATTCCAGATTGGAATGATGCTTTCCTATTCGGAAAGAGGATTGAGATTTCTGATGGACAGTGGCTTCCTATTGTAGTTAACATGGGAGGCAGACTGATTGTTGATGTATCATAGACAACGACTTCCCATTATGGGGAGTGGTCTAGGATAGTCATTCTTCTTGGCAGTCACTCTGTGTAGTGGTCAAGTAGAATGGTCCGCCTCGCCAGGCAGTCATTCTTTCGAAGTTCATAGTTGTGAGCAGTTTCGAAGAATCGTCCATTTTGGAGGTTGATGCAAGATAGACATTCCTCGAGGGCAGACTCATTCTTTCCAGGATACACTTTGTTTAGTGTCGGAGGAATGGCCCAGGGTGGGGAATGGTCCAGACAGTTACTCCTTGAGGGTAGACTCATTCTCTCCAGGCTACACCTTGTTTGGTGTCGGAGGAATGGCCCAGGGTGGGGAGTAGTCCAGGCTCAGCAATCAGGGACAGTTATTC
>ML776974.1:893437-976566 GCA_009831015.1 Picea engelmannii | reverse complement strand
AGGAAGATCCTTCTAGAAGCGGAAGCTTCTATTAGGTCTTCTTACATCCACCTTATTCTATTTTATTGAAAGGTATTATTAATATTGACCTTTATTACATCCGAATACATTGATCTACCTATGTGTGGGTTAGGACCTTAACAGGTTGACACTTGTAACCCATGAAACTTCATACGTTACATCAACATGCATTCCTTCCCATTTGGAAGTCACTTGTCATTCCAAAAGAACTTAGGATAAAACATATATTTCACATAGTCTTTTTGGAATAATATCAAAATATTATTCCCAAGGACTTAAGCCCCTAGGCTCAACACTTATTCCCTCTTCCCACCCTCCAACCCCTAATCCATTGCCCACTATGTTGAAGCTTAGTCCCCCATCACTCATTCATCATGGTCGGTCTGCACACAACGGTGTTTATAATTTTATTAATGTTTTACATAGATACATGTACAAAATTAGGCTCTTGGCCTTCAACACTTAGGCTCTCTAGCCTAATAATCACATAATCCCACCAGCTTATATTAACTTGGCTCACCAGCCTATAAAACATAATTACAATTCATTTCATAAACATGATTCATAACATGGCTCAGACTTGGGTACATTACACACCTACTAGCAGTATGATTGGAACATGTTTTATGGTAGATACGAAATACATGCATGACACATCTTGATTGTGGTTCATTTTGTTGTGGTATTGGTGCATCGTTGATGCACTTTCTTGGTACAGGTGGTGATACATGCACTCATAGATGTTATATGTATGTGGATTATAGTACTTGGCTAAAGTACACCATTGGTATTACTTGTTTAGCATATAATTTGGTACATGATATATCGGATGATATAGCTGAGAAACTTGATTGATTGGGATGCATGGTTATGGCACTTGGTTCATGGTGGAGGCATACCATGAGTGATATGACACTTTTTAGCTGCTATGGTTGGCATATTGGTAGGGACATATGGATGATACAAAATTAGAACATGTTATTTCCATATGGTTGATACACTCGATTGGTGATATCTTATTTTATATTGTATGGTATTTATTTACATGGTTGATGTACATGGGTGTTGTGCATAGGTGGCACATTGTATAATGTACAGAGTTGATGTACATGGGTGTTGTACATGGTTGGCACACAATTTGGTACATTATTTACTTGGTTGATGTTTTGTTCATGATTCTCTATTTCATTTTTGACATATCTTTTGCTTCATGATGTATGGTATGGAACAAGTTTTGATGCATGGACAGGTCCAAGGATCATCATAGAAAAAATGGTTGATCTATGTTGTGGTTGAGGAATAGATTTTGTAGAAGAAGCATATTACAATGGTATCATATTTTTCATATTACAGAGAAGATAGGGGGATACATACCCATATGGGGAGTCATTCTTCTTCCCATGATTCCAGGAGGAGATATTTATCATACGCAAAGGAAGCATGCATGGTTCCAGGTAGAGCATTGGTCACAGAGGTGTAGGCATGATTCCAGGGAGAGAATAAGTGATATGATTTCAATATTACATTAGAGTGATATCCCTTGTTCAAAAGGGGAGAGATTATTCAAGGGAATATCAAATCCATTCAGACAGGGGGAGCAACCCCAAGGAGAGAACTACCCTTTGGCATTGATGTGAAAGGGGGAGATATAGTCACATTGATGTGATTGAGATGACTATTGATGTAGAATAATGCCTTGTCTACATGTTTCCATCAATGATTGGTGTTGACATCAATGTTGGTATTGCCATCAATGCCAAAGGGGGCGATTGTTGGATCATGTTGTCATTGATGTCAAATGATTGATTGATTGATTGATGTCAAAGTATTGATTGATTGATTGATTGATGTCAAAGGATTGATGTCAAAGGTCAAAGGATTGATATCAAAGGAACAATGTCTTGTCATATTATATTGATGGATCATGTATTGTTCTTGATGTCTAGTGGAGTCATAATCATATGATGTCATTCATTGATGAAGATGGATAAACGAGTCGTCATTGATACATTATGCATAGATGAACATGGATCGATGTGGTTTCATTGATATATGATGCATATATGACTCATTATTGTCTTGATAATAAGTAAAAATGGATGAACTCCAAAGTGGTCCCCTTATGGTGAAATCCCTCATGGGAAGATGCTTTGCGGTTGAGTTATCCTAGAAGTATGGTTATATAATCCATGCTTAGTTGTGGAATAATGAGATGGATATCAATGAATTTTCCAGTGAAACTATCCTAGATGGATAGTGTTTGTCATGCCATTTTCGGTGGTATGTGGAACGTCACATAACTCCTCACTCTTTAAGAGTTATGGCCTTACGAAGTTGGAGGACACTCATATGTTGGATTGAAGCCCCAAAAGGTCAAAGAAGTCAAATTTCTTGAAAAGAAGGAGGATTCTTTAAATAATAAAGTGAGGTGACAAAATCAAAGAGGACTATTTAAATAATAAAGTGAAGTGACAAACTCAAGGAATATTATTTAAATAATAAAGTAAATAGAGAACTTTCTAATTATGGAAAGTGGTTAACCCAAAAATAAGGAAAATGGATTAAGTGATCAAGTGGCTATTGGATACATGGACAAGTGGAAAATTTGGAAAGGTTGGTGTTATCACTAAAATTTCATCCGCAAATGGTTACAGGAATCCAAAATCTTCAAATAGCTATGAGTTCACCCATGGACCAAAATTACCAAAGAGAATTTCCAAAAGGTCCAAAACTATACAACCAGTTATAAAATCAAGGTGCGTTATGACTACAGAAGGCACGCACGCACATGCACCATCCAAAAACGCAAGAAAAGTGCACATGCGCACGATGTGCGACTGTGGTCACTAAAAGCCGTGCACACCTGAGAACGACACATTTGTGAGATTGTTCGGCCTCCCACCCACTTCTGGTTCAGCTTCCAAGTTTATTTGACATCCAAATCTTGGCTGGATCCGACTGGGTGGCTGGTCAAAGACCTAAAAATTCTCTAAACAACCCCTTTTCACACTAAAAGCTGGTTGCACAATACCTCAAAATGGTGCTATAAAACAAGGCCATGGGTGAACTACATTTTCAAGGAATTCATTTGCAAGGTTATGTTTCTGTTATTCTCTTGGGGAAACCTCTTTTCTCATCAAGAGAATACTAGCATCATTCCATTTAGGCAATCCACCTCACCTTTTGAGTGGATTAGCTTGGGATTATTTCACCATTTCTTTAAAGTTTCAAAGTTGTAAGAAGATCTCAATTGTGGGGGTCCAAGAGCCCTCCCTTGGAGGAAGAAGGGACCCAAAGTCCTCTTTCTTCTTGGTATTTTATTTTAACTAAAACAATACTTTCCATTGGTGACATGAGTCTTATTGGTTTCTTGTTCTTATGTCCTTATGCTCAATAGTTTAGTTGTTCTTTCTATTCTTAGTTTAATTATTAGCTTAGTCTTTTATGTTTCTTCTTCTAACCCTTTCCTTCACTGTTGTCTTGCTTAGCTAACCCAACTAATCTTGTAAGCACCTCGATTTTTCTCATTTAGGTAACCAAAGAGGCGAAATATATTGGGGACTCCACTACGGAAAGGTATCAATTTCCTACCCCATTTAGGTTTTTCTAGCTCTTCTTTTGGTTTATTTGACCTCTAGGTACCTTAACCGGCCCAAGACGACCTGCAAAAGATCCAATTCAAAGCTGAATTGAGAGAATTCCATTCATAATTTTCTTCACGACTGTGTAACAGGTGTGCATGGGTTTATTGGCCCACAGTCGCACATCGTATGCACGTGCGCCAAAATTATTGTGTTGTTCAACGCCTTCCACACATCTGCACCCAAAATTCTTTTTTTGTTTGCGCATTTATGCTCAATGCGCCTATGTCTACTCTGAGACCCGGGCACCTGTGCATAAAAATACACATTGTAAGCCTTTTTGTGATTTGTGGAAGGCCCCTAGCCTTCTTAAAAATGATTTCATGCATGTTGTAATCTGCACCACACTTAGTTCCCTCTCCATATAAATGGATTGGTAAAAAACACATAGGCACTTAGGAGGGTTTAAAATTATTATTTCCTCTTTTGCTTTCATTTTTCCACATGGATGGCTTGCTTTGACTAAGAGTATAAGTTGGAATCATTTGTAATCACATAAAACTTGCATTGGGACCAGAAGTTGGATAAAAATTGTTTAGTATGCTCTTCTCTCGAGCTTCAAAGCGACCTTGAGAATCAGAAAAAGGTTGTTGGACAATTTCATCTCCCTTAAAAAAAACTAAAACCTTTAGGAGAGGAAAATAGCCCCCTCGAGACTCCTCTTAGTTTATTTTTTAAACACATCTCAAGATTGTAACAGACCCATACATGCCCACATGCTACAAATATAAGATAGTGTTGAAATTTACTTTCTTAGATTAAATCACTAGGGAAGTTTAAAGGTTTTGTAATGGGCCCATACATGCCCACATGATCACAATCTAGGACAGTCTCAAAGCTTTCTTAGATTAAATCACAATAGGGAGTTAAAGGAATAGTAACGGAGCCACATGTCCACATGCTAGTTTCCTAGGGACTTTTGAATTACACAAGGTTGTACCAAAGGCATTTAGTTAATTAGGTAATCAACACTTGTAAGGACCAAGCGAAGTCCACATGCAACAAGGTGACACCTAATTCATTAAAACATTAGCACACTTTCACTCATTCACACACAAAGGTCACTTATCACTCACATAGTTTTTATCTTGAAACGTGGAGGTCAAAGTAGGTTTCCTCCAATGGGATTCTGAAACACCCCACACTTTTCTTGACGAGACTATCCACTCCCACTTAATATCAACGAGATTGGCTCACACCCCCAATCTCTCAAAAAACCAAATCTAAATTTTTTCTAACAACTCACTAAGTTTTCCTCCACAAGAGGTGCCAAAAGAAATATTTTAGTCTTAGTATGATTTTGGGGATAGGCATCCAAATAACTCCCCATTATCTAGTTCTCACATTGTCAAAATAATAGAAGTTGTCAAATAGGGAACTGTAAATCCTCCAAGTCAAGTGTTCCTAACACCATAAGCCAAGGAGATACCCATGAAGGGTTGAAGGCTGAGGTACGATTGTTCTATGCATCCCCCCTTGAGGCACCTACCTCTTGGACGGGATCCAGCCCGTGACCCATTTCTTAGGCCAAAAATCTAAATGTTGCACTTTGACCGAGGTACCTAGTGACCAAAAAATAGGACATATACCTAGGTGGAAATTGTGGGCTGCAATTGCACCTTGATCGGATTTTGTGTGGCTGTTGGGAAATATCATCAGTTCTTTCGAGATATGCCCCCTCTACCTCTCATTATAACTTATCGCTTCATCCTTCACTAGTTTCTCTTCCGGTGGCTTCATACCCCACTGTCGAGTGCTATTGGAAGGTCCAGTGCTATTTTGAGAGGAAGGGTGTTACATCTTTTAGGACACAATCATTTCTTCTCTTTGTTCCCCCACGCGGACAAAATCCGCTTATCGACATATATGGTTCTTTATCAAAACACTTTATGTATGATGCACTTCTGATTACATTTGATTTAGATATATATTGTGTAAATTTCAAAAAATTACAAACAAAGTCTCTTGCTTATTTATTACTCTCACCACCATTTTGCACACATCCACTCAGCTAGTCAAACATCATAGGGGACCCACAGAACCCCCGTCGTTCTAGACGCTTGCTAAAAATCCCTCTTATTCTAGGGGGAGTTCCTAGTCTTGCCAAATCATCAGCTCCACCTTCACACACTCCAGTGAGTGTCACTGTCTTAGGATCAGCTTTTCTTAGTTCCACCTTACTTGGGTCCAATTTCCAAGGTCCACCGTCCACTCGTTGTCCTTTACACGGGCGCGGGGGGCCAACTTTCTCTCACGTGGGAAGTAAAAACCCACCTAGTCCCCCCCAAGGGTCAGGTTCACAAACCACTCACACCATGGCTGGAACTAACCCTCCACCACCACTCCAGATGCCATACTTAGCCTCTCTCAACATACCAGATCTAAGAAAACTCACAAATGATCCCATATTACATGACCCCACATGGCCTGCAATGCCAACCAAACTACCTTCAGATATCCCCAAGTTTGAAGGAAAGGCAGGAGATGACCCTGCCAACCATGTCATGACTTTCCACTTATGGTGCTCTTCCAACAACATTATGGATGATTCCATCAGAATACGATTATTTCAATGCACACTCACTGGCCCATCAACCAAATGGTATGTAGACGAAAAATCGGGGTCCCATGCGACTTTCGAGTCCTTGGCCAAAGCATTTTTTACCTTCTTCCAATTACCAATCCACCATGACAATGGTATTGAACTACTCTCTAATTTTAAACAAACATCGACCACAAATATCATTGATCACATTCACGAGTGGCGTCGACGACATAGTTTGTGCAAAGAAGAAACCACCAAACAACAATGTCTTGATTGGTTTCTTAGATCACTTGTCTCTCTCCTCGGTAAAGATGTGGCTTCCACCTTCCCTCAATAAGAAGAAGAATCCATCAGTAAGGATCAACAATATGACCTCATCTATTCACAATCAGGGTACTTATACACAGTACTTCCTGATCTCCCAAAACCCGTGCCATTTGGCCAAGATAAACCTGGGATGTCTCACTCAGTAGACAGATTGATTGGTAACACCACGCACCACGCACCACAACCCCAACAACCACCAATGTATGGCACACCTCAATATCCTTCGACATATGGAGGAACCCCTTATTATCCCCTACTCCCTTATCAACAACCATACCTTGTTTCCCTTCCTCCACCCATCAGTGGGCCAACGTCGGCACCCACAATATACCCACCTATCCAAACAAGTTCTCGTACTCCCTCTACCTCATCTTATACTCTCAGTACTAGAGAAAGTGCCATGCCTTCCTATGTACCCTATAGATCATTACCCCAACAGAATCCATACTTTCCATTTCCTGTCCCTCTACAGCCCATGGCTCCACCACCAGGACACCCTCACATTGGGGTGAATTTTGTTCAACCCTCTCCCATTCAGCAATATCAAAATTTTGAACATCTGAACACAGCAAATCTGACCCATCAATCGAATAATGCCAAAAAGAAAGGTCAAGGAAGGAATCACCCCCAACAGAACCAACCTACTGGGGGAAACCAAAACCAAGGGAATCAGAACCCCCAGGGGGGAAATAACAACAAACGTCAAGGGAAACGCAACAATAATCTTCGAACCAACTTCCCTTTTTCCCTTTGCGGTGAGTTCGGTCATTATACTCATCATTTCCCCCAAATCATTGATTTTAAACGAATGAAAGACTCAGGAAATATAACACATCCTCCAGCACCGCCTGCCCCCCAGCAGGCCCCACAACAATATGTACAACAACCTCCCCCAACCGTGCTGCAGAACCCCATTCCACACCAGGGTGTGATGAACACCCAACATGACATGCATCCTACCCCACCATAGTTGGGACAATATCTCAACCCGAACAATCCCATAGATCATACTATCCTCCTCACTAGTGAGGAATAAGTCCTTCTACAGACATGTAGTCGTCAATACCGTGCACCCATTGAGTCTCCTCCCATTCCTACAGAAACAATCCCATCACCAATGGGACCCCCGTTGGTGATTCCTTTCCCTAACCAAGAAACACCTCTTTGCATCCCTCGCATACCATTGCGCAGGAATGTCCACAACCCGCAGGCTAGGGCGGCTCATAATTACAGTTTGGTCGATGACTTAGCACAATCCCCGGCTGCCATTTTAGTCTTAGAAGTCCATCAAACTTGTCCCACTCAGTGGAAATCATTACTTTCCGCCTTGGGGGCAGTCGACCCCGTGGATACTCAACTCATCACATTCGATCTCGATAGCGGAGAACCTCACCTCCCTGCTCTTATCACTTTTCAAATCCCCGTTAAAATTCGTAACATTACAGTTCATTGGTGCATCATCGATGAAGGCGCATCCGCATGCATCATGTCCAAATATGTATGGCAGAAACTTGGTTCCCCCAAACTCATACCATCTTCCATTACCTTAAGAGATTATGACAGACGACCATCTTCTCGTGAAGGGCTCTTCCAAAATGTCCCTGTAGAACTTCGGGGCAAGACCATTCTCATTGACATTGAAGTTATTGACGCCCCGCTCGATTACAATATCTTGTTTGGTCATAGCTACATGTACACTATGAAGGCAGTTTCCTCTTCCGTCTTTCAAACCATGATGTTCCCCCATAACGGGAAGATCATTACAATTGACCAAGTGCCACATTATGAACCTAACCCTTCTGCCAACATCGATAACATTTTCCCCCTCATCCACACTAATCTTGAAGCATACCCACTCATCGAAATGGGGCCCGAAATTTTTAAAGACCCATCATTGTTAGGAACTTACCATGGTGCACCACCACTCCTTCATCCTTCCAATCAGGGATGTGTCGTATCATCCAAAGGAACTGACATTGAGGATACCCTTCCCCCCAGGGAGGCTTCTCTCATATCTGACGTCCCACTAGTCACAGAGACCCTCCCTCATGAGCCTCCTATGAACTTGTCGACTCCACTAGTTCCCATATCCCAGTTTGGGAGACAGTTCCCCAAGCCTACTTAAATCCACTTCTTCTACCCTTCACCAAGAGTACAAGATTTCCAAGTATCCGCAACACTCACCCTCCCTAATATGGTGCTGGAAATCCCAATTTGGTATTTACATCCACCAGAGATGGTTCCTCACCCATCCCTTCCTCCCCAAATATAAGGAATCCCAATGCAGGTTCCCATACTCACTCCCACCATACCTTGTACACCCCCACTCACTAACCTCCCTACCACAGCTCGGGCAGGTGAAAGAAGAAGGAACCCATTGCTCCACTTCCCCCACGCGTCCAACCTCCTTGCGCGCTATGTGAGAAAGATGGAAACCCAACCAACAAATTCCCATCTCTACCTGAGTTACGTAACCTAATTCAACTCAATCAAACACCATCATCGTCCATCACTTTAGAAAGTACTGTCGCTACCTCCCCTAACATAAGTAGCAAAGGGCTACGAACCAAATTCACTTGTTCCATATGTTTAGAATATCGCCATTATACACACCATTGCCCAACACTACCTCAATTCCGACAAACATTAGTAGCAATATGCCAAGTCTTCCAGCACAAACCCAGTCTAGCTACATCATCTCCACATAACATCATTGACATCCATTTTGTCACGACTTCAGTCAACAAACGTATGCGATGCCCTTTCTCTCTATGTGAATCCTTAGATCATTTTACATATTAATGTCCTATGATCATTGAATACAGGCAACGCCAAATGACCTTGATTCAAATCCCTGCACCCCCTATAGAATCGAGGATTAACCTTACCCCATCACTAGATATTCTTCACATTATTTCTCCTGAACCAGAAGCACTCCCTATTCCTCCATGGTTCTTGGATGAATTATACAAGGATTTACCCCCAAATCCCCCCAATTATCTCATTCATTTCCCCACTAAAATTTTACGCCCAACTACCACTAATAATCCTCAGTATCTCGATATTTGGTTTATGTTGAGCGAACCATCGCAATCTCATTGTGTCATTCCCCCTGCTTCTTCATCACCAGAGGACAACCACACAGTAACAGTCACCGATATCACTATTTTTGATCCCTTGTATTCCCGACAATTCTACTATGACAAGGACATACTCGAGGAGTTAACCACCCTCGACTACCCATGGGATGTGCTACACCATAAATCTCTCTTCTTTCCACAGGAAGCCTTCACGCCTCCTAACCAACACCCCATATACACAGTTGAAACCAAGGATTTTATCCCATAAGGGCAGATTGACTGGTTCAACAACCCCATCCTTGCCCCTGATGCTTTTGAAGAAGGAAATATGGCCAACATCTCCCCCACCATCAAAATCGATATTTCCATAAAAAATGGAGTCGTCGAGGAAATCACCATTGGCACCGCATGCACTCCTCAAGAAATCACCACCTATAAAGCCCTCTTCCAAGAATACTGGGATATTTTTTTCCTGGTCATACACAGAGATTCATGGCCTTGATCCCTCTATTGTCGAACATCGCCTAGACACCTGGCCTGATATCACACTGGTTCGCCAAAAACAACGACCGCTACACCCATCCAAAGCCACAGCTATCAAAGCCGAGATTGAAAAATTATGTGCGGTTGGGTTCATCTACCCCATTGACTATACCTCATGGGTCTCCAACCCTGTACCCGTTAACAAAAAATAGGGCACTATCCGAGTATGCATGGACTTTCATGATCTCAATCACACCTATCCCAAAGACAACTTCCCAATACCTTTCATCGATCAAATTATTGACGACTACGTAGGCCACAAGGCTCTATCCTTCATGGATGGTTTCTTTGGCTATAACAAAATCCAAATCCACCCAGCCGATCAATGCAAAACCGCATTCACCACCCCTTGGGGTACTTTTGCATATTGTGTCATGCCTTTTGGCCTAAAAAACATTGACGCAACTTTCCAATGGGCTATGACATACATTTTTCACGATCTAGCTCATATCATCCTTGCATACTTGGACGACCTCACAGCTCGATCCAAAAAATGCACCCAACATCTTGATGATTTACGAATCATCTTCCAACGGTGTCGTCAAAACAACATCCGCTTAAACCACCTCAACTGTGTGTTCTTCATCACTGTCAGGTGCCTCCTAGGATTCATATTTTCCCGAAGCGGTATTACCGTGGATCCCCTCAAAATCCAGGCCATCACCAAAATTCCATCCCCCCAGAATTTACGCCAACTCGAGAGCCTACAAGGAAAAGCTAACTTTTTAAGGCAATTTGTTCTAGACTATGCCACTCAAGCACACAGTTTCCTTCGCTTACTATGCCACGACATCCCATTCCACTGGGATGACCATACCCAAAAAGCGTTCGATAATCTTAAAATGGCACTCTCCAACGCCCCTTTAATTATTTCACCCGACTATAATCACAACTATATTATCTACATATCAACATCATTTGTTTTAGTAGCAGGAGTTCTCGTTCAAATCGACAATGAAGATCATGAGCATGTCATTTACTACATTAGTAAAAACCTCTCAGGGCCACCCTTGAAGTATAGTCACTAAGAGAAACTAGCCCTTGTAGTCGTCCTCGTAGTCCAAAAATTACACCATTACATTCTGCTTTGCACAACCAAAGTCATAACAGATTCCAACCCCATGCAATACTTGTGTGGGTGCCATCTCTCAGGGATTTCCACTACTCAGAAAATCATCCACGCAGGTTACTTTTGGCCTACATTGTTTCACGATTTCATTCATGCCGTGAAGAGATGCGATAAATGTCATCTTTACGCCAACAAAGCACGAGCACCACCTGCTCTTCTCCAACCAATCATTACTACAGACCCCTTTTGTAAATGGGGCATCGACTTCATGACTTGTAACCCCCCATCCAACAATGGACAAAAATACATCATTGTCACAGTCGATTACTTCACAAAGTGGGTTGAAGCCATGCCTACCTTCAACAACATCGCTGACACCGCAACACATTTTTTCTTTAATCACGTCATATCTCGCTTTGGAGTACCACTCCAACTAGTCTCTGATCGAGGAAAACATTTCGAGAATGAGATTTTCGTCGAACTCTCATCCCGATTAATATTCTCCCACAAGTTTGTGTCACCATATTAACCTCATTACAACAAACAGTTCTAAGCAGTTAACAAGTTCCTTCAGACCATGTTACAGCGCACGACTAACAAACATAATACCAATTGGCATCATATATTATTTTCCACGCTATGGGCTTATCATACAACCGCGAAAACGACCACTGGTTTCGCCCCATTTCATCTAGTCCATGGGGTCAAGGACACTCTTCCTATCAAGTGTGAAATTCCCACCTTACACACCACAATTGAGCTATTACCCGACACTTCTCCAATGGAGCAGCATTTGCTGAACTTAGAGTCCCTGGATGAAGATCGTCAATCTTCATTACAGAACAATGAAACAGCCAAAAAATGGTCAAAGGCCACCTTTGATCGCCATGTCAACCTTCACTCATTTCACCAAGGCGACCTCATCCTTGCTTATGATATCGCTCATGATACCCTTGGTCATGGAAAATTTGATTCACTATGGAATGGCCCCTACATTATCCAACATTGCCTCACCAAAGGCGCATAAATCATGGCTTCCCCTGAGGGCCTCTCTCTCAAAGAACTCGTCAACGGGTTATACTTAAAGCAATTTTATGCCTAAGTGTAGCCATTCTACATTAGGTTATTTCTTTTATAGTGGTTTTTAATCTTTTTTCCATACCTCACGTCTAAACTATCATTTGTGTTATTGACAGATGCTTACTCCACCGACCCACCACATTGGTTATGCTGACGGTGCCAGCCATTGGACACAAAATCTCACTTCGGCAACTTGGGCCCTCTATTCCCCCTCACATGAACTGCTCCACTCTAGCGGCATATGTTTGGGTTCAACAACCAACAACCAAGCCGAGTACACCACCTTCATTGGCCTCCTCGTCGATGCCAGCCATCATCGTATTCATCAGCTTAGCATCTTACTTGACTCCCAACTAGTCGTCCTCCAACTCAACAATGTGTACCGTGTCTGCAATCCTTGCCTTTTTCGCAAATACCTGCAAGTTAGACTTTTATCTCGACATTTTGATTTCATTACATTTCAACATATTCCAAGATAATTTAATCAAATTACAGATAACCTAGCTAACATTGTACTCAATTGGCATATATCACATCACGACACCTTTACACACACATAAACCATCAAAAGTTTGTCACAGCATATAGATTAGACATCATACATAGCCTTAAACAATTATCGCACACATGTGAACATCACAAAGACCCCAAAAAATGTATATCCATATATATATAAATGTCAGTCAACAATGTCATCAAAACGTTTACATACACATAGAATACATCGTATACAAAATCCCCAGGCTAGTGAAGCACCTCGGTACAAAACTACTGTCACCACACCAAAAACAGGCTCACCAGCCTACATAATATACAAAAAATAAACAGAGAGACACTCATGGTGCCTCTAGAGCACCATCTCCTGGCCCTCCCTCAGGTCGTGGTGCTCGACCCACTATCAGTCCCTCTGGACCTGGAGGTAACCTCCCAGTCATCGCAACACCTGCTACTGCTACTCGCTGAACCACGATCCACCACATCAGTGGAACTCCCACACACTGCTCCAAGACGCCCTCATCCTAGATGCACGACCACATGCCCTCAGGCACACCCTATAGCACCGCCTCCAAGCGATGACGAATATCCTCAAAATCTCCCCCAACCTCGGCCGGAGGAGCATGTGATGGCCCTACACTAGGGTCGTCAAAACGATGTCTCCTAGCTACTCTCTCATCGTCGGTTGGTCTTGCCTCAACATCCTCATGCCATCGTCTCTCTCCCACCCGCGGCTCTCCCCTTGGAGGTCTCACCAGCCCCTGGCGATTCGACACTCTAACCCACTCAACCTCATGCCTATGAAGTCCCACATCTGCACATACAAACAAACAAAGGATAGCATCAACATCCATCTATACATAATACACATGCTATACTATCTAAATATCAAAACATAAAACATCACATCATACCTTGGTGGTCGACCACCTCTCCTAGAGGTAAAACCATATCTAGATCACCTCGGAAGTCCACCCCACAGTGCAGATACTGCAGTAGGATCTACGACATCTGCCACCACACCTATGCAGCCTCGGCCGTGAAAAAATGGCCACCCTCCCCACCACCATGGCAAATCAAAATCCACGACCACCACATCATTCGCAGCTCTCGTGCACCAGGTGCGCCCAATAAAAATATAGGGCACAACATCGACACCCTCTCCAAAATCCATGCCACCAAGATGGACCCAAAGGCAAAGTCCCTTGAGTTTGCAACCCAACACCTGTTGAGTTTCCCTACCATCTTGGCATGTAGCATCAAGCCCCAGGAAAAATTCTCTCCCGCCAATGCCCTCCCCATAATCCTCAGTTGACGACCACTAATCCGCTGAGTCACAAGGGACCCATAAACCCTCACAACCATCGTTGCTACACAACGATGAACCAAAGCATCCATAGCCCTGATACTCACCATGGAGTCCGACATAAAGTCATCTCTTGAACAATACCTTTGGCCTAAGGTATCCAACTGCCCCTCCCCAGGTAACACGGGCTCCGCTGGTAAGGGCGTTCTCCGAAAAGGCAGCCCAGTCAAAAAATACACATCCTCCACCACAGTGAAGGCTAGTTTCTCGCCCCGCACCATAAAACAATGAAGATCCATACTCCACATTTAGATCAAGAACTGTAGGAGGTACTCCTGGGCCTGTATCAAAGGGCACTCAATGAACTTCAGTAGCCCACAAGCTGCCAAAGTGGCACGAACCATCAGCTCCTCAATAGCCACGGCCTCCCTAAGCTATGACCAGTCCCTCTCTTGCCAATGAACCAACATCATCCCAATGATCACCTACAACCACACAATCCAGTCCTAGATCAGCTATCTCGAACATAAACACATTAAAATCTCCAAAAAAGATGAGTTTTGCACCCATTAGCCTTGCCCAAAATGCGCGGTTGTTTAAACCCATAGGCGCACACATATGCGTGCCTATTCACCCCATAGGTGTGCACACATGTGCACCTATTCATCCCACAGGCACGCATCTATGCGCACCTATCGGCCATACAAAGGCACCTTCATGTGCCCCTGTCACGACCTCAGGCACGCATCACAATGCGCTTGTCCACTACACAACCACGCATCCATGCGCAGTTGTTTAGCTAACATGCACGCATACCATGCATGCCTTTTTCCCCCTTAGGGCACACCCATACATGAATATCCAAATAATAGGCATGCACCCATGCGCACATATTTCCAGATCACCTGCACACTGTGGGGCCCACACCCACAAAACTCCCTGTACGACCCTCCATACAGGCCCCGCTCACAAATAGAAAACCTTATTCTATGCAGAACAATAAGACCACTAACCTGAAGCTCGTTGGTCCTAAATCGACTTCCTCCTTCTCCTGGAATCTCCAAATCTCCTCTGAATATATCTTGTCCAATCACTCTGACATCAGGTACAAATGAGGTGGCAATGTGGGCCCTACAACTATATATAGTCCTTTTTTCGAAACTTCCAGACCCCATTCCAGGAGCTCTGGGTGTCTATTTTTTGATTCATCTTCAGCCACAGGATTAGTACCCCATCCTCTACATCAAGATAGTCCCTAGGGAACTTTTCATCCTTAGCCCCCAGGGAGCCATTTTTTCCATACCCCTTCCAGGTACGCATGCTCATGTTCAAAATTATCAAATAAATTCTTGTATGTTTGATTCTCTTTAGATATTGTTCACGTCGGGTATTTGGTTTTCATGTGTGCAGGTACTTGGTCATCATACACCAATGCAACCCCTTCAGGTATATAATCAACACTGGCATGTAATCATTCCCTCTGAATCTCAATTGCATCTCCAATCACACCCTCTGAAATTTTCCTTTAGGATCCCCATATCTGGCTCTGCAGTACCGCCACCTCCATTGCATTTTGGGTACTGTCACCCGGTAGCACTCTCCCCCACATGAGTTGTCCCATTCATAAGACCCCTTGGCACTTTGACACTCATGTTGTTTTCAACCCTTTAGGGATGGGAGTCCCGATAGTCTTACATCATGTCGTGAATCAACCACATACTCCTCCTCATTTTTCTAGCCTTCCCAATGGACTCCCAGGACACTTCCTGATAGATTATTTTGACTGCACTCCCGCAACATCATTTACCCCTCATCAATCTGCCCATCCTCAGATTTCCCTCCATACATTACCCTACTATAGAAACCAACCTATGGGGCCCCCACCCTCCACTTTTTTTTTCCACCAACTTGGGCCATCCCCAAGCCAACCTATCCTACACTGGGACACCCGTTTTTGTATCTGCATTATTATCCCCACAGGTTTTTTCATTCTTTTTTGTAATTAAGCCATTATTTCCAGCATGTTACATAGATTTTTGTCGTCACCTTTGGTGACCTTCCTGACAAACGCAACCCATTTCACCCTTGGTTGGGGCACCCCTTATCATCTACTCCTATTGACATCATTCATATACTCTGAGTATCCCACAAGACACCTACCTCTGCTCTCTAAGTTTATTCACTTTGTCTCGCCTCTGGCACAACTTATCCCATGTCTTGTTGTCCCCCTGACACTCAACCTCGTTGAACGGTTGTGGCCACTTATACTTTGCATATATCCCCAACCAAGGGCAGTCTTGAGTCTCCACACATCTTGAATTCATCCATGTACCTCCTCAGTTCCTAACCTCACCTAGTATATTTCACGAAGCCCTTTCCTTCTTGGCGTCACGTCCCCCTTTTGTCGACATCAACACAGTTTCCAGAAGGGTGACAGTATCTTGACTCTCATTTCCTTTCGAATGAGAGGTATCGAATGGCACAGGGAGAACCATAATTGCTCCCTATTGTCATTGACCCCCATAACATTCGAGTTCAACACTTTCTAATGTTATGGTGGGTCTTACTTTGTGACTATTGTAGTTGTTTCTTATATTTTCTGAAGACCTCTGAACTTGGTTGGGCTATCAATGCCTACAGAATCCATGATACTTCTTACAGGTGTCATTTCCCACTGTTAAGAGTATATTCCTCCTTAGAATTGTCCTCTGCCTTTATCACAACCGCCCCCGAGGGAGCTGCAGTTGTCTACCTCAACACATAGTTTCAATTACTATACAACACCCTTATTTTTGAGTTACATGACACGAGCATGGGGCATGCCCGCCTTGTTTGTAAACAATTTATTTTACATACCTTACGGAAGGTTGGGTCCTATAGTTTCCCTTATCCCTCCAACGGGTCACTCTTGATACTCTCACTATTACTCTTTCTTACAACGACACTCTCAGTAGAAGAAACATTAATGAATTTCAGCTATACGTATGCTCCTAACCTCATCCATCAGGGGGCATCTGTTATCACTGAAATTTTATCCACAAATGGTTACAGGAATCCAGCATATTCAAACAGCTATGAGTTCACCCATGGACCAAAATTACCAAAAATCATTTCCAAAAGGTCGAAAACTATACAACCAGTTATAAAATCAAGGTGTGTTATGACTACACAGGGTGTGCGCGCACATGCACCATCCAGAAACGCAAGAAAAGCGCACATGCTCACGATGCGTAACTGTGGTCGCTAAAAGTAGTGCACACCTGAGAATTATGCATTTATGATATTGGTTGGCCTCCCACCCATTTCTGGTCTAGCTTCCAAGTTGATTTCACATCCAAATCTTGGTTGGATCCGACTGGGTGGCAGCCAAAGACCTAAAAATTCCCTAAACAACCCCTTTTCACACTCAAAGTTGGTTGCACAATACCTCAAAGTGGTGCTATAAAACAAGGCCATGGGTCCACTACATTTTCAAGGAATTCATTTGCAAGGTTATGCTTCTGCTATTCTCTTGGGGAATCCTCTTTTCTCATCAAGAGCATACTAGCATCATTCCATTTGGGCAATCCACCTCACCTTTTGAGTGGATTAGCTTGGGATTATTTCACCATTTCTTTCAACTTTCAAAGTTGTAGGAAGAGCTCAATTGTGGGGGTTCAAGAACCCTCCCTTGGAGGAAGAAGGGACCCAAAGTCCTCTTTGTTATTGGTGTTTTCTTTTCACTAATACAATACTTTCCATTGGTGACATGAGTCTTATTGGTTTCTTGTTCTTATGTCCTTATGCTCAATAGTTTAGTTGTTCTTTCCTTTGTTAGTTTAATTCTTAGCTTAGTCTTTTATGTTTCTTTTTCTAACCCTTTCCTTCACTATTATCTTTCTTAGCTAACCCAACTAAGCTTGTAAGAACCTCTGTTTTGCTCATTTAGGTGACAAAAGAGGCGCAACAGTTGGTAGCTATGTGGAAAAAGTGACCTAGAATATGTTTCTAAGGAAGCTACTTGGAGTGTATAAATAAGAGACAAGGATCTCTTGAGAAAAATATCACTTGAGCATATAGTGAATATCTATTCTGAGAGAGAGATTGACTGGAGGATATCATGGATGCATAAAAGTTTTTGTAAGTTTGAGATCTTGATGAATAAAGTTTCGGAAGTTCAAAAAACCTAGTTTCTGAAGGAGTACATGAGAAACAATGGTCGAGAGAGCGTACATACACGGGTTGCAGTGTTCCAGAGCATGTACACACAAGGGTTGAAGGAAGACAGAGAGCGTATAGTTTATGAAGTCATAAATATTTGAGCATGATCTGGTTCCAAGTTCTTGACGACTGAAGTAAGTTTGAGATCTACATTCTATGGGCTCAGATCTACCATAGAAACTTTGGTATGGTTACATAGTTGTCTTGATGGATACTCTTGAATATTGTATGGTGAATTCTTAAGGCATTATTGGTATGATTGTGGTGATATGGTTATGTTGATTGATTGATAGAGTGAGAAACACTCTTATGATTCAGTATTGATATGATTTCCATAGTACATCG
Organism: Picea engelmannii; assembly: GCA_009831015.1. Lineage (NCBI taxonomy): Eukaryota > Viridiplantae > Streptophyta > Pinopsida > Pinales > Pinaceae > Picea > Picea engelmannii. The sequence continues at coordinate 957,914 of ML776974.1, read as the reverse complement.
ATTACTTATGTTTGAGTAGCATTCATACTGTATGGTTGAGGAGAATGAGTAAGTTGTTGGAGAGTATGGATATGTTGTTAATGGTGATGGTTCAAATTGGACAGTGATAGAAAGAAGTGAATGTGACAGAAGGCTACAGAGGATCTAAGTTTTCTTTGGAGATAAAGCCCTAGTTGTTTAGAATGCACACACACGATGTAGTATAGATAGGTTGGGTACATACACGAGTTGTGCTACTGGTAGGTTTCATACATACACGTGTTGCACTACTGGCAAGTCGCATACCTGTTGACAGATTGGTATTTGTTGAGGATTGATTCCTATTCTCAGTTGGTCTTGAATTGTGTAAGTTGATTCTTGCATTATAGATATGGTTCTCTTTCGGAGTTGTAACTCTATTCAGTTGTTGATGATAACCCAAGGATTGTAGTCCATAATAAAAAGAAAATTTTACATACATCTTGTGTTCTTTGTGTTCCTTGTGGTGATGACATGTTGATGATATATGTTTTTGTTATGTGTTGTTGATATATGTTCACATTTGACTAGTTATAAATGACATTAATAAGTGATGAATAAATGGTAATTGTTAACTAAGGAGTTTTGTAGAAGGGAAGTTTTAAAAATATCCCCACACTCATTCACCGCCCCCTCTAAGTGTGGTTGGTGTGTCCAACAATTTGCGATACTATTTGGGCTTCCAAACATTGTTTATCTTTCAACTGATCTTTGATATTTTCTTCAATCACTGTGGCTTCATCTAATTGATCTTTGATATTCATGACAACATTCCTGATTTCTCCAGTACCTTCTCTTAGTGTGATCAATTCTTATCCGAGGAACTTGTTTTACCCCTTTCTTTTCTTAGCTCACTCAAAGCACTGGTTAGTTTTTCTTCAATGTTTAGTATTCCTTCTTCATAATATTCTTTTTTTGAATCGGTCTGACATGAAGAGCATATTTAATCTCATTCTTCTACAACATCTTCTTTATTCTGCTTAGCATGCTCTGGCTCTACGATAGAATGGGATTTCTTAAAGTATAAATTATGTAGCTTATCCAAAATTTATTTTTTTGATGAACATTGTCCCACTTTGTCTTTTGCGGAATCCAACAATCCTTCCAAGATGAAATTAATTGTTATTTTGTTGTTTCTCTTCAATTCCTTCTTGGTTTTAGTATTTGGTTTCTTTGAACCTATGTATACTGTAAAAATTGATTTCCAAACATCATGCCCCTATGCTTGAAAAAATATTTTCATTTTATTGTTCCACATCTCATACTTCAAACCAATATGACCATGAAACCATGGTATTCTACTATCCATGACATCCATTTATATACCTTGCAGTGGTTAAACTAATTTCTTGAAGGACCTGATATGATACCAATTTTTGGAGTACTAAGAGGGGGGTGAATCATTGTGAACACTTTTTACCACTTTCAATCAAAATATATAATATTCAACTTTATCAACAGTATATCATTTATGATTTCATTCAATATATCATGATCATATAACCATGAGCAATACAATTCAACAATATCACATTAGATAGATAGTACACCAAAATTTACATGGAAGCCCAAATGGGAGAAAACCACAGAATTATTTATTATATATATCAAGAATACAATCATAGGAAGCACCAACTTCTAAATTATCCATCACCAACTTGAAGGAGGAACCAACCCCTTTATTTATAGGTACCAACTTGAAGGAAGCTCCAACTCCTTGAGTTCTCTGACACCAACCAGAAGGAGAATATGGCCCCATGATTTACAAGCACCAACCTGAAGGAAGCTCAAATTCCTTGAGTTCTCCAACACCAATCGAAAGGAGGATAAAATCCCCTAATTTACAAGAACCAACCTGAAGGAATCTCCAACTCCCTGAGATCTCTGAAACCAACTGGAAGGAGGCTAAAATGGTCTTTTCCTTCCCTCTCATGTCGCACTGTAATATAAGTGTAGAATCAATGTCACTACCATTGATCAACCTGTCATTGCCACTGTCACTACCATTGATCAACCTGTCACTTACACTATCACTACCATTTTCATTGATACATAAACCAACCTGTCACTGTCCACATCAATGAAATTTTTATTTTCCACATCCAACAACCTATCATTGCCAATATCACATCAACTTGTGACTAATGACCAACCAATCATACAACCTGTACCATACCATGTACATCAACCATGTACATCACCAAGTAAATCAACCATGTACCATATCATGTACATCAACCATGTACCAGAACCTGTACCATACCATATTTGATGCAGACGCAAGACACACTCTACGTCCGCTCACAGAATCGTTCGAATTCCCCTTTGAGCCAAATTAGCTCATTCGATTCCCTGCTGGAATCTCTGATGAAAACCTGATCCACAAGTCCTTATACTTCCTCATGACCTTTTGCATTCAACTGTGAACTCCCCGACTTAATTTCGGGTTTCGGGGTTTCGTGATCCTCGATGTCACGAATCTCTGTCCCCGCGATCTCTAGAACACCGATTTATCGATGCGCTCCCTTCCGGCCTTAGCCCCTCCTCGCTATGCCCTCTAGTCCATATGACTAGTCCTCGTAAGACCACAACCTTACCTCCCTTTCAGAGTTTCGGACATCGCAATGCCAAAATGCGTAAACACTTTCTCCACAGGATTCACGATATCCCAATCCCCGATATGACGTCAGCTGGCCCCCACACAACGGAGCTCTCCTTTCTTTCGGAAAATCAGACTTCACGATTCCGAAATGAAAGTCCTCCTTGTCTCCAGGACTCATGAAATACCGATCCCCGATGCGTCGATTTGACCTTCTATCGGGAATTCCCCCGATAGTCTGGATCTCCGCCACGTATCCCCAACTGATGGATGGCTCTGATCCAATCTCGTTGTTTCGAGACTTGAAATGTCCCAAATTTCTCGACCTCCAGAACTCTGATATCCCGAGTGTTGATTCTCCGCTATGCCGACAGCTGGCCCCGCAAATGGAACTTCCCTCCTTTCAGAGTTTTGGACTTCGAAGTTCTGAAATGTATGGACTTCCTATCCACGGAATCCATGATATGATGAATGTCGATATCCCGATACCTGTCTCTCGTCAGGATTTTCACCTCAGCTATTCCTGATGGTAAACCTCGTGAAACTCCTGTCCGTTCTGATGGATGACGGGTAATTGGACCAAGATCCAACGGTCTAGATCCGTTCTTCCTGAGCTTTTACTCCCGAATCCTCAAAGGATTCTTTGACTTTTGTGCCTCTGCAAAGTCTTCCCGCACACGCAGTGTTGTCTCTCCTGAGCTTCTCAACTGCTCATACCCCTAAGGGATTTTATCCTTCTTCCTTCCTCCTGCAGATGGAGAATGTTTGGATGCCCTCCTGGCTATCCCTCTTCTCAAGAAACCTAGTGCTGAGTCTACAGGGTTTTCAACAACCCTGTGAAGATCCCTTAGTGGATTCTTCCTTCAAAATATAGAACTTAAAGATTTCTCTTCTCCTGTGCTTGTCTACACAATATCTCACTGCCCACCTGGCAGAGTATCTTCTCCCAGAATGTTCAGTTGTTCTATCCTCTTGTGCACCTATGCACCCGCTCAATGCCCACCTGGTAGAGCTTCACAAAATCCTCAGTGATTTTGATTCTTCTTTATGAACTCATAGCATATTTCTCCCTCTGTGCACTCCTTGCACCTGCTCAATGCCCACCTAGCAGAGCTTCACAGAATCCTTAGTGATTCTAATTCTTCTTTCTGAACTCACAGCAGAGTTATCCCTCTGTGCACTCCTTGTACCTACTCAATTCCCACTTGGCAGAGCTTCACATAATTCCTCAGAGATTATGTCTGCAACTGTGTTCTTCTCCCACAGCCTTTCCTCATGAGGTGTTCAGCAACCTCACCGGTCTTTTCCTAAGTTGTTGATTCCAGTTTCTTGTGCCGCATCAAGTCTTTGTTTGAACCCGCAGAATTCAGAAGTGCAACCGTTGTGCACAGCTATCAAAACCCACAGTGTTCTATCACACCCTCCTAGTGTGAAGCCTCAAAGACCTTCACCTGAAATCAGACACACTTCTGCAAATGCAAACCTACAGTATACATCTACAACATATAATAACACTCACAGACATTCATTCAACACACAGAATACATGCAAGAAAAACTGCTTCTGTTTATATTAAAGTGGAAAACGCCTATATTTACAAAGTGTTCTTGAGAATGGCCTATAACAAGGTCTCGTCTCTTCTCTCTTATGTTCTCTACAACTACAACTCTGTCACCACTGATTTCTACCAAAATGAGATATGAAATCTCTTTTCCCTGAGGGGGCTCTTCGAGCTCTTCCCTCCAACCTACCTACCCTATTCAATTACATTGAATGGGTTATCTAGTCTGCATCCGGATCTAGATCTCAACCTTACAAACATTAAAGGCCTATCTTATATACAGCCTGCACAAAGGCACGGCTTCACAGCTCAACAACTTAAACATTAAATTACATTCAATTCCAGTTTTAAATGAGGACTGCGCCTCTCTTTAACATGTGACTTGAATTCGCTGACACGGCTGGCTGGCTAGCTGGCTGGCATGGAGAGATGATCCTACATCATACTCCTCAGCTGCAAAATTCATGAGCTCCGTCTCATGAGCTTCCCATCTCAGCTGTGGAAATCCTCCTGGATCCCAAATCATCCTCTGGAGCTGTTCATCTGCTCCATCTCCTTGTTGTTGCTTATGTTGTTGCGCTGCTTCCTTCTTTCTTCTCAGCCTCTCCTCGCTAGTAGTCCTTGCTGACATTAACATCAGCCTTCTGATCTCCTCGACTGCTTCATCCATCTGCTCCAATGGTTGGCCCTGTTCGTGCAGTCTCCTCAGCTGCAAAAATTTTTGGCACATGGGAAGATCATTGAAATCTCCCATGCCTTCTTCTTTATCTACTTCCAACCTCACATGTTGGATGTGCACACTCTGCACCTTCACCCTCTCTTCCAGGGCTTCAATTTGTTCCCACGGATCAACAAAAAAAATGTTGTCTACCCTTTCTTCTTCTGCTGCAAACTCCCTGGTTGCAGTCCTTTCAGTCTCCTAGATGAAAATATTGAGCCATTCCTCAGAATGCTCATCATCCTCTTCTGCTTCTGCTTGGGAAGTTTCAAACAACTTCTCCAATTCCTCCTTGACAGTCTCAGCTGACTGTTCTTCTGCCGTTGTTGCACCTGCAACACGGATTTCTGCCTCCTCATGGGCAAGTGGTAGGAATATCTCGATTCCCCCAATCATCAGAAGATTTATTCGATATTCCTCCTTTGTCAGCTGCACCTGCTGATCCAAACTCATCTCCGAGATCATCTACTCTGTCAGCTCTTTTGGCTGATTCCAACTCACTTCCAAGTTCATGAGACCCACAGATAGTCTCATCTGCTCATCTTTGCCCACCTGGAAATCTAAGATGCTTCCACTACCCTCCTGGAAGTCTTCGAGATCCTGCAGTGACCTCATATTATTGCACAGCTGGAAATGTGAAATTCCTTGGTTTTCCTCATGACAGTCTGTGAGATCCCGCAGCAATCTCATCTCTTTGCCCACCTGGCAATCTGGAATTTCCTCTCTGCCCTCCTGGTAGTTCTTGATATCTCCAACCGATCCCAATTCCGTTTCCTTTCCCACCTGGCGATATGGAATTTCTTCTCTGCCTTCCTGGCAGTGCTTGAGATCTCTAGTTGATCTCATTTCACCCTCTACATCATTGAGACCTCTCCCAGTCTTTGGTTCACACATCTGAACCATTTCTTCAGGTTCATCAAGGTTTTCAGCATACCTCAACCATCCTCTTAACAACCTACGTTGTCTTCTAGCCATCAACTCCTTGACTGGCCATTTTTCTTTTGCCTTCCTCATGGGCCATTCATAAACCCATCTCGGCTTTTCTTTCTGCTGCATCCGCAATGCGATCTTTTCTATTTCTCTCTTTATATCAGTGAGCTCCTCATCTATATCTTCTTGACTCCATAGCTCTAAGTTTTTCCTTCAAGCATATCTACGGATTTCAGTAGCCATGTTGCTGTCTCTGTTTTCCCTCCTAGGAAATCTGATGTTGTCACTCTACATCTCGAGTTCTTCAGCTTCTTCCTACAGTCCTCCTGACTATCTTATCGATTGTTTCCTACCTGCAAACAATCACCACAGAGTCTCCAGCGCTCTGTCTTCCTTTACCTCTCTCCCTACTTGAAATATACAAACAAAGTTCTTGCTCTGATACCACTTGATGTGTATCAGAGTGCTCCTTATCTCTTATGCCTCCCTCGCTTAAAATATACAGACAAGAATCAGGCTCTGATACCACTTGATGCAGACGCAAGACGCACTCTACGTCCACTCACAGGATCATTTGAATTCCCCTTTGAGTCGAATTAGCTCATTTGATTCCCTGCTAAAATCTCTGATGAAAACCCGATCCACAGGTCCTTATACTTCCTCATGGCCTTCTGCATTCAACCGTGAACTCCCCGACTTAATTTTGGGTTTTGGGGTTTCGTGATCCTTGATTTCACGAATCTCTATCCCCGTGATCTCTCGATCACCGATTTACCAATGTGCTCCCTTCCGGCCTTAGCCCCTCCTCTCTATGCCCTCTAGTCCATATGACTAGTCCTCATAAGACCGCAGCCTTATCTCCCTTTCGGGGTTTCGGACATCGCAATGCCAAAATGTGTAAACACTTTGTCCACGGGATTCCCAATATCTCGATCCCCGATATGACGTCAGCTAGCCCCCACACAATGGAGCTCTCCTTTCTTTCGGAAAATCGAACTTCACGATTCTGAAATGCAAGTCCTCCTTGTCTCCAGGACTCATGAAATGTTGATCCCTGATGCGCCGATTTGACCTTCTATCGGGACTTCCCCCAATAGTCTAGATCTCCGCCACGTATCCCCAACTAATGGACGGCTCTGATCCAATATCATTGTTTCGATACTTGAAATGTCCCGAATTTCTCGACCTCGAGAACTCTGATATCCCGAGTGTCAATTCTCTGCTATGCCGACAACTGGCCCCATAAATGGCACTTCCCTCCTTTCGGGGTTTCGGACTTCAAAGTTTCAAAATGTATGGACTTCCTGTCCACGGAATCCATGATATGACGAACGTCGATATCCCGATACCTGTCTCTCGTCAGGATTTTCACCTCGGCTATTCCCGATGGTAAAACTCGTGTAGCTCCTTTCTGATCCGATGACTGACAGGTCATTGGACCAAGATCCAACGGTCTAGATCCATTCTTCCTGATATTTTACTCCCGAATCCTCAAAGGATTCATTGACTTCTGCACCTCTGCAGAGTCTTCCCGCACACACAGTGTTGTCTCTCCTGAGCTTCTCAACCGCTGAGACCCCTAAGGGATTTTATCCTTCCTCCTTCGTCCTGCAGATGGAGAATGTTTGGATTCCCTCCTGGTTATCCCTCTTCTCAAGCAATCTCTTGTTGAGTCTGCAGGGTGTTCAGAAACCCTATGAAGATCCCTCAGTGGATTATTCCTTCAAAATACATAACTCAAATACTTCTCTTCTCATGTGCCTGTCTGCACAATATCTCACCACCCACTTGGCAGAGTATCTTCTCCCAGAACATTCAGTTGTTTTGTCCTCTTGTGCACCTATGCACCTGCTCAATGCCCACCTGGCAGAGCTTCACAGAATCCTCCGTGATTTTGATTTTTCTTTCTAAACTCACAACAGAGTTCTCCCTCTGTGAACTCCTTGCACCTGCTCAATTCCCACCTAGCAGAGCTTCACAGAATCCTCAGTGATTCTGATTCTTATTTCTGAACTCCCAGCAGAGTTCTCCCTCTGTGCACTCCTTGCACCTGCTCAATGCCGACTTGGCAGAGCTTCACATAATTCCTCAGAGATTCTATCTGCAACTGTGATCTTCTCCCACATCCTTTCCTCCTGAGGTGTTCAACAACCTCACCGGTCTTTTCCCGAGTTGTTGATTCCAGTTTCTTGTGCCGCAACACGTCTTTGTCTGAACCCACAGAATTTAGAAGTGCAACCTCTGTGCACGGCTATCAGAACCTGCATTGTTCTATCACACCCTCCTGGTGTGAAGCCTCAAAGACCTTCACCTAAAATTAGACACACTCCTACAAATGCAAACCTACAGTATACATCTACAGCATATAAGAACACTCACAGACATTCATTCAACACACAGAATACATGCAGGAAAAACTGCTTCTGTTTATATTAAAATGGCAAATGCCTGTATTTACAAAGTGTTCCTGAGCACGACCTGTAACAAGGTCTCGTCTCTTCTCTCTTATTCTCTCTACAACTACAACTCTCTCACCACTACTTTCTACCAAAATGAGATATGAAATCTCTTTTACCTGAGGGGGATCTTCGAGCTCTTCCCTCCAACCTACCTACCCTATTCAATTACATTGAATGGGTTGTCTAGTCCGCATCCAAATCTAGATCTCAGGCTTACAAACATTAAAGGCCTATATTATCTATAGCCTGCGTAAAGGCACAACTTCACATATCAACAGCTTAAACATTAAATTACATTCAATTCCAGTTTTAAATGAGGATTGCGCCTCTCTTTAACACGCGACTTGAATTCGCTGGCGCGGCTGGCTGGCTGGCTGGCTGGCATGGAGAGATTCTCCTGCATCAATATTCCAAGTATCCAAGATGTGCCAATGTCTCAACAATATGCCTCAAGTATGCACCATAATAACCAATATCATATACCAAGAATATGTCTCAAATATATGTCAATATCACACGTATGTGCCTCTAACAATGAACCATAAAAACCATACACAATGTACCAAGGATATGTCTTAATCATGTATCAATATCACCAAGACATGAACCTCAACAATGTACCAAAAGGGCCTCTAATACATTCACTAAGCATGTTCCATAACTACCATGATACAAGCCTCAAACAAAGACATAAAATACATAACTTTACTCATAAATAAGACCTGGTGCATATCATTTAAGAGAAACAAACCAACCTGGTGCATCTCATCTTCATCAAACCAAATAAATCATCTTCTTCAAGTGATTTTCACATATATGATACTTTCTCCCAAAGCTTTGCAGCCAAGCCTTCGCTACTAGAACTTCACTACCATAACTTCACTACCATAACTTCTCTATTAGAACTTTGTTACCATAACTTCATGGCCAAACCTTCACTACCGGAAATTCACTACCAAAACTTTTCTATCATAACTTCACTACCGAAAAATCTCTACCAAAACTTTGCTACCAAAAATTTTTGGCCAATCCTTCGCTACCAGAACTTCACTACCATAGAAATGCTATGAAAAGATTTATCAAAAGATCACTTCAAAGATATATAATCATTGAACTTATGTGTATCCTTACGAGTAAATTATTACGGTGTATTTGAACCAGGTGGATATCGGTGGCCATACACCTATTCCAACTGGCTCAAAACAATTTGTTGGCAGTTTACTATTTTTAGGAGTTTTTCAGGTGCTAAACTTTTGGGGCCATTTTGAGGGCCTAAAAATGTTTTTTTCAGGATCAGTCACATTAATGGTGGCTAAAGGATTTTATTTATTTCCCAAAATGAATCTCCTCGTTGATACATTTTCAACAAGCTATATTTCACCCTAAACAGACATCGTATGCCAAAGTTACACCCCCGAGAAGTTGATACACCAAACTACCCAAAACGGGGTGCATAAAATGGTTGAATTTTCATCTTCCAGGGATAGGGTTTTGGATTTTATTTATGTTAAAAATTCCTTTAGAGCCTCATTTTAAACATCACAATATTGTTTTGAATGAGCATATCCATCACATCTCTTATTAGAGATAAGATTCCACCATTCTAGTGAGTCCTTCACTCTGTATTTTAACAATTTTTTACATTTCACTCATTAATACAAATTGTGTATTACTGTATCTTTGTGTTTACGGTTATATCTATGATAAATATCTATTATATTATTTTATATTTTATATATCTCTGTAAATTTCTTTATTATATCTCCGCTCTCATTTTGTACCGAAAATAATCTGGATCAATGGTATCAGAGCAACATGCTCTTGATCATTTTTCAGTGCATGTCCACGACGAGGTCCAAGTAAAGCAAGTTGGGTCTCGATGTTGTCCCTCTTGAGGAAAATTTCTCTCACATGCCCAATAAAACCTCCATGGAGGAATAAAATAAAAATGACGAGGAAAAAGATTCTATTAATATGTTTCTTGAGCAAGTTTTCACGTGACAAAGGGAGGAAATGATAGAGAATTTTTCCCACATCCTTCAATGTCGGTCGATACCAAAAAGCACATATTAATCAAGTGACTAATTTGGAGAAATCTCTCCTTTAAAGGTACAAGTTACCTTTGATATTCCCATATTTGAAGGTTATATTCACATATGTGGGTGAAGGGGACCCTGCTACATTTTATTGTTGGTAGTGGAAGCTAAAAGAATCTCATCTCAGCAGAGGTCATAAAATATTTTGGATTGTCGACAACACCACACCCGCAACAATACAACATCGGGTGGCTTCACGAGGGATGATATATCCATGTCAATCAGCAGTGTCGATTATCATACAATATCCAACCCTTCAAGAATGAGGTATTATATGATGTTTCCCCTTTGGATGTCTATGATGTTCTTTTGGGCCAACCATATATGTGGAAGCACCATGTTATTTATGAGTCTGGACCCCATAGTGTCATTGTTACTATGGGGGGTAATCTCTATAGGATACAAGAGGTATTTTCGACTACTATCTCACCAAAACAATACATCGGTGGCCACCCACCTATTCCAACTAGCTCAAAACAGTTTGTTGGTAGTTTACTATTTTTAACAGTTTTTCAGGTCCTAAACGACGTTTTTTTCACGATCAGGCACCTCAATGATAGTTGAAGGTTTTGTTTGAACCCCAAAAATGAATCTCTTTTTCAATATCCTTCCAAAGAGATATTGTGTGCCCCAAACGAAGATCGTGTTCCAAAGTTACGCCCCTGGGAAGTTGATACACCAAACTACGCAAAATGGGGTCCACAAAACTGTTGGATTTTCATCTTCCGAGGTTAGGGTTTTGTATTTTCTTTATTTTAAAAATGTCTTTAGAGATTCATTGTAAACATCACCATATTATTTTGAATTGGCGTATCCGTCATGTTTCTTCTCAGAGATAAGCTACCACCATTCTAGAGAGTCCTTCACTATGTATTTCTACACTTTTGTACATTTCACTCATTAATAGAAATTGTGTATTACTGCATCTCTGTGTTTATGGTTATATGTTTGATACATATTTTCTATATTATTGGATATATGATATATCTCTGTACATTTCCTTATTATATCTCCGCTCTCATTTGTGCCAAAAATAATTTGGATCGGTATTTATACTTTTACAAAGTAACTTTTTTTCCATAAATCTAGGCTCAAACTTTACTTTCTTGTTACAAACATTTTACACTTTAATTAATACTTGCAACTGTATTGGGGCTTCTTAACCATTCTTCAGGGCTTCCAACTTCAAGAGGGAATAAATCCTCAATCATGAAGAACCATGTGGCATACCACCTACCATTGGAAATGTCATGACGAGAACTATCCATCTATGAGGGTTTTTTCTGCATTTACATTGTCCTTCATGTTCCTATTCCTCAAATAACTTCGAGCTTCATGACCATACCTTTGGAGATTCTTTTATACTTCTTCAAATAATATTCTCATGAGGGCCATGCTTAGAGATACTCCATAAGGGGACCACTTTGGAGACTTCTCCAAATACACCCATCACATCTGTTGACATCAACCACATCTGTTGAAATCAATGATAACCAATTGTCTAACAACATCAATGACAACCAACTATCCAACATGTTGTGGTTTCATTTACAGGTTTCCATGTCTCTGGAAATGTCCATTTTTGGTTCTTTAATGAATACCATGCCTACACAATCCTTGGTAATTTTATAACCCTTCTATCATTGGTAAATTCACTTCCATGTCATATTTGTTTATGGTGTGCACCGATATTAACTGGGTTTTATTTTTGTTACATGTTCTTTACCAAACTTGGCACCCTTTTGATACCAATCATATCCACCTCCACGTACACTAAATATGGAGTTGTGTTGTGATTTGTAAAGATAATAATGGAGAAGGACATATGTAAGCTACGATAAGGAGGTTTGATGGCATCGTTGAGTCTCATCTGAAGTTTCCATTAAGATCTCATTGCATGAAATAACCAAAACTCTTTGTTGTTATGCACACACTTTGGTTATAGTGGATATACTTTGTATATAAACTATATTTTGTAAGTAAATACATTATGAGTTTCATCCTTTCATATTATTGATGACAATTAATTAAATTATGAATGTTTCTTTTATTCTAATTCTCTATATTATTGTATACTCTCTAACCAGGTCAATAAATCATGTATACTTTTTTTCTAAATAACTCTTCGTTTACAAATAATGTTTTGAATATTGCATACTTTAAGGTTAAAGCTTCTTCTCCTTGGATATGGATACGCTAATGGGATAATCTCCCTTAGGTTAGGAACCTGAGGTTTTCCGTCCTAACCCTAAGACCCATGTGTGTAATTCCTCCTGAGATATATCCTCCTTTAATTGCTTCTAAACAAAAGTTCTTTATGGTTAAACTAGTGGTGTGTTGATTCCATATGCATTTTCCTTTAAATTTGAGCATTAACTATCTAAAGGTATTCGACACTCAATAACTTTCTACGGAGTGTTTGATTCTTTTCTCCTTATTATTCAAGTCATGGTTACTGTAATATATCATTGGCATAACACAAGCCAAGTTTAACATACACTTGTGTATATCCTCTATCGTCTTCAAGTCGTGGTCATAAGTGCATTGGGTTTCAATTTTTCTAAAAGAGTCATGACAACTCTGTTTTAGTTATTATTATTAAGGGTTAAAACCCTAAATTTCCTTGTATTCTTTAAGTGTTATATCCCTTTCTACATTTAACTTTGATATTAAATGGTTTTTTGGTTTAATGGGTTTGGTCTAAATAAATATTTCTTATTTTGTTTCATTTACACATAGCTATATGAGAAAGTCTTTTGAAAATAAATTATCATGCATATAATCTTTTCTTGTATAATATTTTATTTTATTGTATGCATATAAATCACACTTTGATTCTTTCTCAGAACCATCAAACTCAATTCCTCTTTACAAGTACTCAGCAGTGACCTGACTCCTTTATACGTGTTTCTCTTCTTTCTCTTACAGAAAAATAATCATCTTGCCTAGGTATTTTATTTTTCCAATTTAGCCTCATCCCTAACCCTAGAGAACCTTCTCAGTCTAACTTTGTGCTATATTGTTCCCTCACATCCCACATCTATGGGAGTAGGTTTACACTTGTCCTCATGGAAAATATTTACTCTCTTGGTTTTTATTCCTTTTCACTCTCCCATGGAATAATGTTTTACTCTTTTGTAATTGGATTCTCTAATCAATTTTCCTCTAGTTAAGTAAAATAGATTAAAAATAATATTTACAAAAACATTCATCATCATCAATGTTTATGATGATATAATTTTAACATAAGTATTTTTCCTCAAAAACTTCCTCAACATAAATAATCAAAATAAAATATTCAAATGTTATAAATGGAGGGAAATTATAATCCTGTTGGTGAATCAATATGAGCACCTTTATCACTTTTAACCACAATATAAAATATTTAATAATCAGAGCATATAAACATTATCTTGATCAGTTACCATTCAACAGTTTATCAACAATGCATAGTAAAATAATCACAGATACATAGTACACCAAGATTTACATGGAAAACCAATGAGGGAGAAAACCACTGAATGATTTTCTTATATGTTAGAAAAAATACATTCATAGGAAGCTCCAACTTCCCAATTTTCCATATTCTAATGAAAGGAGGCTCCAACCTGAAGGAATCTCCCACTCCCTATTTCTCCAACTACAACTAGAAGGAGGCTCCGACCCCCTATTCACAAGATTCAACCTGAAGGAATCTCCAACTCTCTTAATTTTTGGCTACAACCCCCTTTCCTTACCTCGTCCAACCGCCCTGAAATATAAATGTAAAAAAAATTGCCACTACCTTTGTTGTTGTAACTAATAGTCTGTTGTTGTTGTTCTTGATACCTATGTTTCTTCTATTGAAATCAATATCTCATCAAGACTGCGACCACTTATCCCTCGTGCCAAAATCTATAAGAGAATTCTCCAAATAAACAACTTATCAATTATTGAGACATACATGTTCTTGATTTATTCAGAATAACTCCTTAGCACACACGGGAAGACCTACCTTCAGACTGTAGCTAACCTAAGATTTTAGATCCCTGGTCTTCCACAACGTTTCCTCAAAGGTCCGTGACTGTGTATATTGTCTTCCTACGAGTCTCTGCACTTTTCCTCACTACATCCCATGGATATCCACGTTTTTCCTCCTGAAACTCGTTGATATACTCAAGGAATTCATGTATGAAACCCCTTCTCCTTAATCTTGGCTCCTACAAACTTCTTACTTCACTTGAATTATTTGTCTTGGAATCATTGCCTCAGATATCCAACCTATATTCTTAGAAGTGAATACACATAAGTGATTTCCAATGGCCTCTTCTCTGTGTTATAAAGAGAAATTTCTTAATGACATGAAACACCATGCAAATCATGATGGAATGCAACTCACGTGCATCTTGTTATCTTCTATTTATTCTTTAATTATCCCTACAATAATTAATTATCCATGCAATAATTAATTATCTTCTATTTACTGCCACTTTACTTTGACATTCAACTTTGTTCAAGAGTTGGCATCAATGAAAACCAATCTTAATAATTAATTATCCTTACAATAATTAATTAATATTTTTTGATAATTAATTAATCTTTCAATAATTAATCCCTTGTTGCAACCACTTTGACTGGTTAATATTCTTGAGGGTCCTCCAACTTCACAGAGCCATGTCTCCTCAACCTTTAAGAACTACGTGGCATACCAAATATCAACGTAAATGGCATGACATGTACTATTTATCTATGACACTATTAGCTACAAGTATACTGACCTTCATGTCTTTATTCCTCGATCAACTATGGGTTCCATGACCAACATCTCACTGGATCCTCTCACATGGATCATATACCAAGGGAACCTCTCACCCAGATGTCCACCATAATCAACACATGTCTCTACCAAGCATGTACCAACATGTACCATGCATCAACCATGAACATCAACACCTCTACCATAACATGTGCCAAACCATGCACATCAACCATGTACATCAACCTATACCACGATATGTACCATAACAAGTGCATCAAACATGCACCAAACCTGTACCATTTCATCAATGATATACCATATCATGCCATACACCATGTACCATAAGATATTCTAAACAAGTAATACCAAGGGTGTACCTCAACCAAGTACCATCATCACCAAGAGATATATCTTATCCATGTGCTACCATATACCAAGTGTATACCTTCACAATGTGTCAATATCAATGGTAGACCTCTAATGTGACAACCAATTGTCCAATGATATTTTCCACATATCTAGGGATTCCATACTTCTCCAAGGGTTGAAATAAATATATAATATCACTCTCAAAGGGTTTATATCAATGAAAATCAATTGTCCAAACCAGTTGTGCAACAATCTCCTCCTTTCGCATTGATGGCAACACCAACATTGATGGAAACACTTAGACATGGAAACACCATGTTGATTCCCCCCCTCTGACCATCGCTCATCATCAATATTTCTATCTACCCCCCTTTGAAATCAATGGAAAAGGGTATCTTCCTTGGGGATTCTCCTCCTATCTTCATGCCTATTGTTGGGTTACGAAAAAGGTATAATTATCTTTCTTTTTCCCACAGTTCATGATATGATTTTGATTGATTCTTCATATAGTTAGGGATAGATAGGAAAGAATATGATTAATATGTCTCTTAGGGTTGTTATTAAAGTTTTGTTGAATAGATTCTAATTTGCGATTGGAATGGTTTGATTTTGTTGCATAATTGGATAAATAACTGTCAAAGATAACCAAAGAGATTTTGGCTATGCACAAGCTAGTGGAGGTTGAAGACTTTTTAGGCGCAAAGGAGTTTTGAAAATAATGCATTGTCTATATTGTAAATTTATAATAGTAAAGAAATACCGAGGATATTTTGATCCTTAGGATAAATTGATTTACCCGAACTATTGTAATATATAAGAGGGTAATAGATCCAGAAAAAAGGAGGAAAAAACGCATTCAAGAATTTAGATTCAGAATTGCTTTGTGCAAGCAGTTTTTGTAAATGTTTTACTAGTCATAGAATCAATGAAATTTTTGAGTGTTTCTATCATTTCTATGCTCTGAGTTTCTCGTAGCAGTACTTCTGAAGAACAAGGGCCTAGTCTAAAGGAGCTACTGTCTCGTTCTGTAATTGTATCAGTTTGAAGTTTGATTTCCATTTTGTGATTCAGATCTCTTTTACAATAGCCAAGGATAAATGCATAAGTGTGTTAATGATTTTATGATTGTTTGTGTATAGAAGACAAACATTTCCATTAGTTATTAATGATTGTCGTTATGATTTCCATTTCTGAAGTTATTGCTTGACAATTCCTCACATTTTCATCCACGTTGTTCCTTTTCCTTAGATTTACGATTGTTGTTCCTTTCGATTAAAGTTACAATAGTTGTTCCTTTCGGTTAAAGTTACAATAGTTGTTCCTTTCGGTTAAAGTTACATTAGATGTCCTTTCTGATTAGATTCCAATTGTTGTTTCTTTCTATAGATAGAGTAATTCATTATTTCCTTTCCAGTAATCAGAATTCGTAATTGATAGTTAATTTTGAAAGTCCTTACTTAGATTCAATTACTTCTTTTTAGTTAAGTGAATTCAATAGATTAACTAGTTATTTTACATTCTACAGCATCTTAGTAATCAGATATCTATTTCATTAGTTCTTAGACTCTTTGGTGAATGGTTGAGGAACTTGATTGTTGATGAACTCAGATTTGGTTTAGCTACACGATTTTAGGCTACCTGCATAGAATTTGTTGATATTCTTGAGATAAAAGATGAATATTCGGGTGATAACTTAATGTTAAACTAAGGTTTTTTTTAGGACATCTTTAGACACCAAAATTTTGGCGCCGTTGTCGGGGAGAATGTCAAAGGTAGCATAGGTTGTGTCTCTGTAACACTAGGTATTGAAGACGGAAGGTAAGAACCTACACAGGTAATAAGTAAAATGCTTATGCCAACACTTACCTCCAGTTGACACTTAAGAGGCTTCGTAGGTGTTTTCTTTTGTTGAAATTTCTTTTGTTGTTGTGTGAAGTGTGTATGACTAGAAAGAAGGATCTTGAAAAAACAAAACCCCCACCAAAAATTACCAAAACACAAGGTTCGTTGATCCCTGGAAGAAGCACTTTAATAGATGAAATCATAAAAAAGGGTGAATCTCAAGCTTCAGTTGGACCTAGGAAAGGACCCACCCGAATCCCTCAAGCAATAGTTTCACCAACTATGGCCCATGTTGAGTTTCATAGCAAAACTGAAGGGACTTGGCAGAGATTTCAGAATACATATCTCCCACCACTCAACCCCTTAGAAGAGGGAAGCTCTAATAATTTAGAGGAGGGAATAGGAGAAACTAGCAGGGTCGCCAAGGCATACCCACCATCACCACCTGACCCTGAGTCTCCTACGAAAGAAGAAGGCATATCCAAAATCCTAGATAAAGGGAGTGCAGTCAAATTGCTTGGAAGACCAAATAATCAACAATTTCAAATAGAATACCCGGATCAAGAACCTCCTGAAAATTTTTGGCACATTTTCGATCAAATAGAAAAACCAAATCAACAACAAACCTAGACCTCCACACTGGAGTATCCAATAGTTGATCCAATTGCCAATGCCCCCATGAAAGAAATCCCCTTACAAAACCTGCCAAACTTCCATGGACTGATTTTAGAAGACCCAGATGCATTCCTATTTGAATTTGATGTCCTATGTAGAGGGTATGATTACACCTCTGAACCCCCAAAATTAAAACTATTCCCCTCTACCTTGAAGGGAGCATCCCTACGATGGTTGATGGGATTGGGAGGTGGAACCATCAATTCATGGGACCAGATGAAACAAACCTTCTTGTTAAAATATCAAAATTATTGCAGAACCAGAGACCTACAAGATGAAATCTTTCAAATGACTACGAAAGAAAATGAATCATTAGAAGAATATGTCGAAATATTTCAGTATAATTTGCAAAGATCACCCTATGGTACATTACCAGGTGAAGTACTCAAAGAAACTCTGATCAAAGACATGAGAGATGAATGGGTAGAAACATTGAATTTAATGGGGAAAGGTGACAGTTATCAGGAAACTTATGAAGATATGGTTCTATTGTGTATCAGGTGCTCACAAGGAAGTACACAGACGAGGTCAAGAATGTGAACGTCCCTCACAAGAAATAACAATATCTCCAGTGGGGGTGTTACGTGAGTTGAAGTCAGTAATCTCCTAGAAAACTTTAAAATAGACATTTTGAGCACTCTGACTACACAATTGGATGTATTGCAGGCCAAACAAAAAAAGGTAGAGGCAAAGAAGACCTTGGCTATATTTTTCCACAGGTGCAGAAAGAAACATGGTCCAAGGGAATTCCCCTTAGATATAGTTTGGGTTTGCACTATTTGCGCCAAGGATCACGACACAGATGAATGCCCATCACTCCATGGATTGAAAGTTGTATTCAAAGAAGTAGAAGAAGAAACAAAACCATTATATCTGACCCGTCCTCAAAAATACATTTCAGGACCCTTCCTGTTTCTTTCCTGGACAGTACAATCAACAACAGAATCTTGGACAGTATAATCAATAGCAGAATTTTGGCAACACATGGCAGGGTCATCCATTTACTAATCAGAACTGGCAGCCCCAGTAGTACCCACCTGCAATTCCTACCTGGCCAAACCAGCCTACCACAAACTCCAACTGGAAGAATCAACCAACTACAAGTTCCAATTAGCCAAATTCACAATACCCCACCTCATCCTAGCAAAATTCGAATAATACCTACCCTCCACAATGGCCTAACTCGATTGCCCAAAACCCAAATTGGAACCAAAACTAGAAGCGCCCCATGGGGATGAATAACCAACCTATGGGGATGACCTCTCAAACCCAACCTCCGTTAAAACCTCCACTCCCATTGCCCCAATCACAATTGCACCCTCAATTACCTGCCCAACCCCACCCGAATCCCAATAACAAACTAACTCAGCTTGTCCAGATTATGGAAAGTGGAGAAGGGAAATCAATCTAGTAGGGTGCAATGAACTTCGGTTAAGATCGAGGTGCATCATCTCCCTCCAACAAAATGACGTTCCCCAAGAACAGGGGAATGAGAAACAACCAGCAATAACAGCCTCGACTGTGGTAATAACAGAAGAAATCAGGCAAGGGAGGAACATAGTTGAATCACAAGACTCTGATAAGGATGCAATTCCCTCCCCTCCATTCCCCGAAAGACTGATGATAGAAAAACCCACCGTATATCCTGACTTCGACATTGTATGGGAACTTAGAAATTTATACATCAAAATTCCACTCCTGCAAGCCTTGCAAGACATACCGATCTATGAAAAGACAATCAAGGAGCTATGTGGGAGGAAGCCCGTCAAAAAAATAAAAAATTCATCATCAACAGTTCATGTAGTGGGAGCCTTATCTGATCTAATTTTGGGTAGAGAAACACCAGCTAAATATGCAGATTCAGGGAACCCCATAGTAACAGTTCAGATTTAGGGTTGCTCCTTTCCAAATACCCTAGTTGATTTGGGGGAAGCCATCAATATTCTAACTATGGAAACCTGCAATGCCCTGGGTCTTCACTCTTTCGACCCAACCCCGATTATGTTGCAATTGGTCGATCAATCAGTGGTCAAACCACTCAGCACACTACATGATATAGCCATTTCAGTTGATTCTTAGGAATATCTAGCATATTTTCTCATAATCAACCGAAGAAGTGGACTTGAAGGGCATCCATTGATATTGGGTAGACCATGGCTCGTGATAGCTGATGTGTACATAGGTTGTCGATTGGGTACAATGACAATTTCTAGAGGAGGGGTTACAAGGAATCTCATCTTATATCCTCCAGCAAAACCTAGCCCAATGATCGTACACCTGCAATTACCACCACCACGATATCCAGAAAAGGATCTGCATGCCCCACTCACGATGGAAGAATCCCTCAAGCACAAGAATCATCTAGAGGATGACATAATCAGTGGGTTTATTAACAACCCAACCGCTATAAGTAACCCAACATGCCAGATGCTCCAAGTTGTTCTAGACTGTGAAGCACAGGGAGACCCGCTCGAAGATTTAATGGAACAACAAATTTTGATTACCGTTGTTCACAATAGAAAATCCATTGAGATCGCACCAGGGAAGTCTCTAAACATTAATGCCAACCTAGAAGAGAAACAACAACAAAAGATAATCCAAACTCTCTCTAGATATCAACAAGCTTTTTCCTGGGAGTACTCTAATATCAAAGGTATTGATCCACAACTCTGCACACACCACATTTATATTGAGAAAGAGGTTCAACCTATCCGACAACCGCAAAGAAGACTGAACCCCCACCTCATATATATTGTTAAAGAAGAGCTACAAAAGCTATTGGACGCATATTTTATATACCCTATCTCAGATAGTCGATGGGTTTCCCCATTAGTCATCATCCCAAAGAAAAATAGGAAATGGAAAATCTGCGTCGATTACAAGGAACTAAACAAAGCTACTCAAAATGATCATTTCCCATTACCTTTCATCGATCAGGTCCTGGATACCTTGGCAGGGAAGAAATTCTTCTCTTTCCTAGATGGTTTCAGTGGCTACAATCAGATCTAGATTACCCCAGAAGATCAGGATAAAATGACATTCACATGTCCCTGGGGTACCTTTGCCTACAAAGTACTTCCCTTCTGACTTTGTAACGCTCCAGCTACATTCCAAAGGGCCATTCTGAGCATATTCAGTGATATGATTAGCGAAGGGATTGAAGTCTACATGGATGATTTCACCTCGTATGACGACGACTTCGATCAAGCCTTGAATAATTTGGAGAAGGTATTGGAACGGTGCATCGCTACCAGGTTATGTTTAAGCCACGAAAAATGTCACATGATGATGACAGAAGGTGTGGTACTAGGGCATTACATTTTTGCAGATGGAATTAGAGTAGACCCAGTAAAAATTGAGGTAACGCTTAATCTACCTACTCCACACACACAAACTGAGGTACGTAGTTTCCTTGGTGCTTCAGGATACTATCGCAGATTTATGCCAAATTTTTCAAAAATCGTTGCACCTTTACATGCTTTGACAGGTAACGTAGAATTTCAATGGTATGACAAATGCGATGTGGCTTTTGGAGGACTCAAGAAACTGATCTCAACAGCGCCAGTGTTGAGAGGACCTAATTGGAAAATACCATTTAAAATTTCCACCGACGCCTCAGACATTGCCATAGGCACTGTTCTGGGACAGGAAGAAGAAAAGAAGCCCTACGCCATTTATTTCATTAGCAAGAATCTAACTCCAGCCAAACTTAATTATACAGTAACAAAGAAAGATTTCTTAGTTGTTATGCATCCCATCAATAAATTTTGTCATTATATAACACGTTATCCAATTATCTTGTATATTAATCATTCTTCCATTAGATATCTAGCTAATAAACCAATTACTAATGGGCGGGTCACTCGATGGTTATTATTATTGCAGGAATTTGATATCACCATCAAAGATCATCCTGGGAGAGAAAATCTTATCGCAGACTTCTTGTCCCGCATCCCAAAAATAGACGACTCAATAACAACTGAGGATCAATTCCCGGATGAGCATTTGTTTGCTATCGACACAAAACCACCTTGGTACGCTGATGTAGCAAACTATCTAGTAGTGAGAAGATTACTGACACATTTATCATCAAAGGAAAGATGACTGATCTTCCAACGTAGCGTACGATTCACTTGGATCAGTGGATATCTTTTCCACATAGGAGCTAATCTCCAGATCCGGCGATACGTACGAGAGGATGAAATCTATGACATACTGAAAGAAAGACATAATGATCCCTGTGGGGGGCATTTTGCAGACCGCGGGACTGGACACAAAATATTACAGATGGGCTATTATTGTTCCTCAATATTCAAAGATGCCAAGAAATATGTCCAGACATGTGAAAGTTGTCAGTGGATGGGGAAACCAGGTCAGGCTGATGAAATTCCCTTGAAAACACAACTAGTCGTAGAACCATTTGAAAGATGGGCGTTGTATTTCGTCGGCCCCTTTAATCCAAAGTCAAATCAAAAGGCCTATATTATTGTTGCAATGGACTACATGACCAAATGGGTAGAGGCGGAAGCTTTACCAAATGAAACAGAATAAGTGGTCATCAAATTCCTTTTCAAATTGTTTGTATGGTATGGACTACCCAGAGAAATAATTACTGATGGAGGGTCACAATTTATAGGCCATAGAATCACCACCACCCTGGATAGCTATCACATTAAAGATAGAGTTACTTCTCCATACCACCCACAGGAAAACGAGCAAGTAGAAAGCACCAATAAGGTCCTAGAGGAAATCCTGACGAAGACTGTCTCAACAAACCAACAGAATTGGGCTACTGAGCTCCCAAATGCCTTATGGGCTTATCGTACAACCTAGCATAACACCACTGGCTACTATCCTTACCATCTAGTCTATAGTAAATAACCCATCTTCCCAATCGAATTCAAGATCAAGACCCTAAGAATGGCCTAGGAAATTGGACTAAATCTTATAGAAGCACATAAACGACGCCTTCAGCAACTCAAAAAATTGGATGAAGCACACTTGTCTTCTATGGAGCACACAACTGTTATCCAGTGACAGAGAGAAACCTGGAACGAAAATCATATCAAGAAGAAATCATTCAATAAAGGTGAGTGGGCACTCCTCTATGATTCTGTAATTCAGGACTTCCCTGGGAAATTACAGACATGATGGCTAGGGTTGTATAAAATTAATAAAGTCCATGATAATGGCACGACTACTTTGAGTACCATCGATGGGTCTGGATCACCCTTTCTGGTCAATGGACACCGGCTGCGACTTTACCACCAGCCACCTTCAAAAGATTATTTCTATCAAGAAGTAAGTAAAGACCCTACAGTGCAGATTTTGGTTGGCTGGGAAGGTAACCCAGCCACCCCAACTCCATAAATGATGTATTTTGTTTATACTATACATATTGTACATAGTTTTCCAACTAAGTGGTTAGTTTTTATTTGTTTTATAAAAATTCATCTAGGAAACAAGAATCAGGACAAATAACTACAATTAGCACCTTCTTCTGTTCCATACTCCTATTTTGTTTTATCACATAGACTATGTGTTTTACATGTTCATGACGATGTTGTTTCTTTCTCGCACGCCTGCTATTCCTTTTTGAACAGAACAACTATTGTTCCCTTTCTCGCGTGCCTGTTGATTCCTTTTGAATGGAGCAACTGCGGTTCCTTTTCATGCAACTGTTGTTCCTTTCTCACGCAACTGTTGTTCCTTTTTGAATGGAACAACTGCTATTCCCTTTCTCGCGTGCATGTTGTTTCCTTTTGAACGAAACAATTGTTGTTTCTTTTCGCGCAACTCCTGTTCCTTTCTCGTGCACCTGCTATTCCTTTTTGAATGGAACAACTGTTGTTCCCTTTTTTGTGCACCTGTTGTTCCCTTTTTTTTTAACAGAACAACTGTTGTTCCTTTTCACGTGATTGTCGTTCCCTTCTTTACCATTCAAACACTAGACATTCCTTTGGAAGTGCGGATTTCATCAAATACTTTTCACCAGCACTGTTTCTAATCATCATTACAATGATCTGTCATTATTTTGTGGATGGTTCCTCACACCTTATCAAAAAAAAAAAAATCATGGAATAATCTCTCCGAAATATCTTAAACCTTGTTCATAATCGATCGCCACCATAAGTTGTTTCTTTCCCTTATATATACAAATATATCTAAATGATATTCTACCTCTATATTATAAGGAGTCTTTAGCACACTTTTACTTGGCATCTTTACACTTCCTTATACCATCCCTTACTCTTAAGGAGTAGATGAGCCTCCCTTACAAAAAAAAAATTTAAATAAATAAAAATAATAATAATATACATACATACATATATATATATAATAAATTTTTCCCATAAAGAATTGGGGGTCTCATCACGAGCCAACCTACCACAATCATAGGATAATAACCTAAGTGAAATTCCCACTATGGCTACCACACCAGGGAAATGGCCTTTGACATTTTCTTTTCTCAAAGGACAAGAGGTCTCATCACGAGCTAGCTTGTTCATTTAAGTTATAATATAGTGAGTGGCATTATCATCATCTGGCTACCAAACCAGGATAATGGTCTTCTTGGGAAAAGACAATTCAAATATTTATTAAGAAAAGATACAAATAGATAAAGATACACAACAAAAACCTTTTTCATAAAGAACAGGGGGTCTCATCACGAGCCAACCTACCACGATCATAGGATACTAACCTAAGTGACATTCCCACTATGGCTACCACACCAGGGAAATGGCCTTTGACATTTTCTTTTTTCAAAGGACAAGAGGTCTCATCACGAGATAGCTTGTTCACTTAAGTTACAATCTAGTGAGTGGCATTATCATCATCTAGCTACCAAACCAGGATAATGGTCTTTTTGGAAAAAGATGATTCGCATGTGTATTAAGGATACAGGCTCATCTAAGGGTTAAAAGGCAACCCTGCCAAGGCTATGGATGCCTCCTGGCAGAAGTGACTTTGCCTATGGTATGGAAGATTATCTCAAAATGCCAAGTTCCTGCGTGTCTCTAGATCTCCTTTACTCAAATAATGAGGCTATCATATTAGTTATACTCAATCACCCAGAAAAGTAACAATATTATGTTATGTGAACTATTTAAAAAAAACAAAAAGTGAACAGATTTAATTTATTTTTGATTGATTTCTCCATAAATCATTTTTTTTCACATAGGTATAATAACTTTACAAATTCCACACATCCAAAAACTATCGCTTAAATGATTTTTGGTGGCATGTGTATTTTTGAAAATTATATATGATTAGCCCCTATTGGCAGCGGCAATGCAATCATTACCTCTCACACGAAAATAACTGCACTCATTACTTCCGCCTACACTAACGGTCGAGGAAAACTCTACATTAATGAGGGGGATGCTCGAGACACTTCCCGACTAGCTGTAATGATTGCAATAAATACAAAACCCACCTCTTTATTCATTTGTTGTTACTGATATTTTCCATTTTTGGCATCTTCTTCTCCAAAGCTGGTCTAAAAAAATTTGTAAACAGGAATGATAGTCGTTCTTTCTTTCTCATAGAAATATGGGTGGAAGAAGTGTGCACAGAGAATCGAGATTACTCCAGGTTACAGAATAGGTAAGAGAAATCCTACATCACCTAGGGTGGACTGAGTACTTCAGCCGCTTGCAAGGTTATGACACAAACGTCACGCTCGAATTCTTTCAAAACCTACAAGGAGAAATCTCTATGGTGCAAGGCATACAAATCTCAGTTACCCTGAAAATCGTAGCAGAAGTCACGGGCCTCCCTAACACAAGAATTCAATGGACATGAAGCTGAGGGAAGCCATGGAATCTTTCACATAACCTGGGGAAGAATTGGATAAAAAAGGAAAGGGACTTAATCCCAGTACCCTCAGTGAACCGTGGAAGGAATTGGCAGGGACAGTTCAGCGGTACATCACCTGCGATGGACGATGTTAGAACTCTGTAAATTTCTAAGAGGTTGACAACAGAAGAAATCCACAAAATGTAACTTTATCCAACCTCTTTTGAAGCTGGGATCTAGCCCTTCCAACTTCAGAGAGGGATATCTCTATATGATTTAGCTATGTTTCAAATTTTAAATATTAGGCTAGGTAAATAAATAAGTCGGTTTTTGTTGTCGTAGTATTTTTCAAGTTGGTTGAGACAATATACACATCCATTGGGCTATGGGGTATGTGTTTTAAATAAAATGTGAAATCCAAACCAGAAATGAAAAGGAAAACTTTCACAGGGCGAGATAATATAATCACTGGATTCTTTAGTAGCGTAAATGATGAATAGCAGAAAAGACGAGAAAGATAATTTCAACAAAGAAGCAGTTAAGAATTTCTTTATTGAAAAAACCAGAAGATAAAACACTAAAATATTTCGAGTTAGAAATAGGGTATACAAGATAAATCCTGCAACATTCGTTACTTATAAAGATTATATTTAGAAAACAATATGATAACAAAGCTAGAATAACATTCGACTTAGAGAGAAAAACATCACAAGTGAATACACGCAAGAATCCTGTAAAAGTGCCTCTTTGTATTAATGGAAGATCTGTTCAAAAATATTACAGTCTGATAGCTTCAGGGTGTGAAGATAAACAACCCCCAATACTTCGAAAGATAAAGTATTTATAAATCAAATTACAAACGATCTTGTCATTAATGACCAGGACGTCCTAAATCTATTTTTAGCCTAACTAACTTAACAAATTTCCTAAAACTAGGAACTGCTTGATGATGTGGTGTAACTGCATGTTGATTTTTGGGTGGGCTGTTGAAGAAGCCTTTGCATGACCTCATATGACTGGACAAATGACTGGACTGGGATAGCTCATTTGCTAATCGATCAGATCACAGAGTTCCTCCCATCGAAGATGACTGGGCATGTTGACTTTGAGTAGCCTTCGATACACTTCGTCCATTTCTGTGTACTTGGCGAAGGTAGGTTTGGTGACAAAGATGTATTGAATCTCATGTTGGATGATGATGTCCCACTGAAGTGCATCTAGAAATGATTTTCCAGTGATGTTGCCTTCAATTCCTGCAAACTTGGAACTGTCCTTAGCCACATCGGCTAGTCTCTTCTTGTAGTCTGGGAGTGTCATCAATTTATCATTGATTACCTTTAGACCAGGTAGACCTTTCTTCTGTAGAGCCTCAATATTACTAAAGAATCTTTGTACCCCTAGGTCCATGGCCTGAACCTTTTCTTCCAACTGAATCATTAATCCTTTCTTGGTCAAAACTCTTTTGACCTCAAGGATGGTCTCTGTTCTGTCTTCAATTTTCAGCTCTTCCAACTCTTCCCTGGTCTTAGAATTCATGAACCTGATGATCTCGTTTGTCTATGTTGGCATCTCTCCCAATTCTGATCTGATCTTCTCAATGGCCTGTTTGCTTGTCTGCACCAATTCATTCTGCTCAAACATGATCTGTATCATAGGCCATATCTCGTTCATGGACTTGGTGATGTCTGTCCATACACTTTAGTTAACCTCAGCCAGAGTCTTTCATGCCACTGTTTGCTTCCGGAGCTGTTGTAACTTTTGTTTCAGCTGGTCTGTCACCTGCTTTTCCTTGGAGAGGCTGATCTGAAAGGAAGATTTGAGTTCCTGAAGGTTCTCAATCTCCTTTTTTAGCCTGCTGATCTCTATTTCATGTAGGTTCATCTTTTCCATAGACTTAGCCAGGTCGATTGTCTTGTCCAGGGATGTCAATGGAGTAGCAGATGGGAATTTTTTCACTGATGTTGTGCTCACTCCCGAACTTGGAATGGCGCTCAATGGAATGACTTCCATTGGCTTCAGTTTCTCTTTCTCTTTTACTAGTTTTTCAATCTCAACCTCCATTTCCTTAAGTTGTACGTTCTGCTCCATGAGCAGCTTGAGCATTTCATCTTTCTCTCCTTCTTTCTCTCCTATCTCCTTCGCCTGTGAATCCTCTGTGGGTAGGAGCTTCAATTGTTTCTTCAAGGAGGCTATGTTAGCATTCTTCTTCTTAATCATTTCCTCAGCTACTTTCACGGTCGAAGGATCGTAACCGATCTTAAGGACCAGTTCCTCCAAAGTCTTGATTTTGTTGTCCTTGGAAAAGGACGATATCTTCTGTAACTTCAATTTTGTTTGAACATTGTTCAGGGACACTTGCAGTTTGGACGTAGTAGTGGAAGCATGCGCCAGCATGTAAAAGACTATTTCCCATGTCTGCTTGTGCAGATCCATCTGATCGGTCGGATGCACGTCCTTCATCTGGAATTCGAAGGTGGCCCTATTGTAGTCAGTGATCACCTTTGGATCTGGTACTTGTGCCTGGAGGAATTCCATATGCATTATTCCCTTCTTGGTGTCGAATGTCAATAGCAGCCTATGTTGCGCAGTCGACATCTGCTTCCAGAACTGGGTGCAAGTACTATTGGTCAGGGTCTGGTTCCTTTTCTTGATCAGTTCATATTTTTCAAAAATGCTCAACTTAGGTCCTACCTTGCCTAGCCGGGTGGTCAGTGGAGAATCTGTGGATTTCTTCAGCAATGCTGAGGTAATGACCTTCTGGAGGCCTACATTGAGGGGTGGCCTATCAACCTTGGTCACTATAGTAGACGGGGCTTCTTTTTCCCCGGTCAGGCCAGGAACTGAAAAAGTCTTAGGACTCTTGGTATGCAGCTGGAATTCTTCTGACGATACCTCAGTGACAGGCAGAGATAAATCCCGCCTAGGCCTTTTCACTTTCGGGACATGTGGCGTGGTTGTTTGTGACACAGTGGC
Source organism: Picea engelmannii (assembly GCA_009831015.1). Lineage (NCBI taxonomy): Eukaryota > Viridiplantae > Streptophyta > Pinopsida > Pinales > Pinaceae > Picea > Picea engelmannii. Next base: position 929,136 of record ML776974.1, on the reverse strand, counting down.
CGGGGGATCCTACTGTTCTAGTTCAACCAATGTGTTAGGCTCCCATACTGTCTGGTTCACAAATTTTTCAATTTCACGCCTAGATTCATGAACATATGGGATGTTCTTGTTCTTCACCCTCATCTCGGAGATGATCCCACATGGATCGTAATTCCATGGGAAACTCATGAAGAACTTCATCTCCTTCAGCAACCTGTCTACTTCTTCCCCAGCGCCATGATTATTGCAGATGAAGGAGCCAATCTGCCCTTTGATCCTGAGCTGCTTCTTTTTTTTCAGTGACACAAAATGGATATCATCGGAATTTATTATCTGCCTTATATATTCCAAAGCAAAAATTTTGACAGGCAGGTACTTGGGAAGCTTATACAGTGCCAACTCGCACCCGTATACTCTGATCTCGGTGTAATATTGGTACAAATACCAATCCCATGTCTTTGTGTTATCCGAGAGATGCAGGATCCTCTGAACTTCATCATTTATTCGAGGCTCGGGCCTACCGCTAAGCATACTTACCACAGGGTGGTAGAATTGATCAATGAACTCATTGAAACTGAACTCAGTGGAGTTGTGCTTGAGCAAGGTGGCCCATGTTGTCACTACCTGGGGTCTACCATCTCCATCCATCTTCTGCATGGAAAAGACAAATTTGTCTTCTTGGAAGAAAGACGAACAAGTACGCCAGTATGGACGAGTATCAGAACATGCCTTCCATGGAGAAATTCACGAACTGTTCGTTAATATTGTTCACCAGGAATGTGCTAAAGTCAAACTGGGTGGTGGGCTTCTCATCGGTAGAGAAGATGGATAAAAATCCCGGAATGGGTTCATCTACCCACTGATCTGAATAGTATCCTAACAAAGCACAAAGGGATGAGATGATATGGTTTCCTTTAGTCGAGAACATATAAGAAGGATAAGGAGGATTTGTGGAGGGAAATTGAGCAGATGGGGGAAGGAAAAGCTTGAATATTTGAGCCCTTTGGGGGAAGGTCATTTTCTGGTATAATTTTGTAAGAATTTCCAAGTTGAAGGGTGATGTAGAGTCGGCTCGGGGGATTTGCATCATTTGGTCTATGGATTCAGACGTGATGAGGAAAATAAACTCCCCGGATGAGGAGAGGAAAGCTCTTTGTTCTGGAATGTAGTGGGCTTGGCACTTGAGGGTGAACTCTGGAAAAGGGTGCATGTGAGGGAAGAGGTAAAGGGGTAAGTTGGACTCCCAGAGTCCAATTTCATCACTCTGGTCCAGGAAAACTTCCCTGAGCCACGACTGAAGGTCTGCGAAATCAAAATTGAACTTCGTATCTGCGATTAAGCGGTCCTTATCGACTAGTGGGATCCTGTCAAGGTCGACAGGAGGTGGGAGAAACAGATTCTCCTCTCCTTCTGCTTGTTTGGACTTTGGCGCCATTACTGCAACAGTACCTGCAAGAAAAAAAAACGTTAGTGTGGTGGCTGCTAGTGGGGGTAACTAACTGTAATGGAGGAGACAATGGTGTAGATTTCTCAGGTGTGATGAGTGGGTAAATGTTGAAAGTAGGGATAATAATGGTAGTTTTGGGTAAACGGGTATCTGTTGGGCGTGGGAGACAAGTCAGTTGGTTTAACGGATAGGTCATCCAGTAATAAATGGCCAACGGATCACTTAGAGTGTGAGATGGCAGGTGACGGTGACTGAGGGATATAGATGAGTGATGTGGAGGCTACCGATTGGACTAAAGGTCATAGTGAGGGGGATTTCCATGAGGGAATGGGGGGGAAGGACTAACAGTAGTTATGGGACGTGAATCTTTCAGGAAAGGTGAATGGTGATGTCCAGAGGTGATGATGGTATGTCAGATAGTAGGAGATGATGGGACTCGGGGCCATTAGATCGTTGCCACATATAAAGAGGGGCCCTCTAGAGGAAGGATACCATTCTGGACCCCCCCCCCCTCAGTTAAAAGCAGAACAGTCGGGGTGGTCCGAAAAACATCTTGGGTCGTTGATCTGCACGCCCGCTTCTGAGATGCAGATCTATGCGCATCGTTTATCACGCATTCCGGACCCGCCCCCTCCATTAAAGGCAGAATGGACAGGGGGGTCCGGAATCCAATGTTGACCGTAGATCTGCGCGCTTGATCTTGAACCGTCCAGATGTGCGCGGGTCTTATCAACAATTCTGGACCGCCCCCCCCCCCCNATAGAACGGTCGGGGGGGTCCAGAAAGATCTGTCCACCATAGATATGGGCACGATCATCTAGACCGTTGATACATGAACGAAGCATAAGTGAGGGTGTGGAAAATACATGCGCCGAGGAAACTTAGGATAAGTGATTTTTCACGGTTTTTCTCCAATGCTCTTCATGTCAACACCACCAAGGGGTTAGTCAAACGACCTTTTAAGCATCTGAAACATGGTGCAACATTTACATCCAGCTGGTTCTTATTGAAATAAAGCAATAAGGCAACTAGCCTATATTCTAACCTAGATTCCTATGACAATTAACCCAAATTAAACTGTTGGGTTAAGAATTTAATCTACCCTGGGGCTATCTGACCAAGATTAGACAGTCTGACCAAATTTATTTTCTAATCTAACCTAGATACTTTGGCTAAGATTAAACTGTTTAGCCAAACTCATTCACTAATCCTATCAACATCCATTTAAACGGAACTTAGCCATGCTTGAAAGCTATGAACCAAGTTACTATTATTGCATGGGGCTTTTATTGCAATTCTTTTATGCCCTCTTTTCTTTTCTTTTTCTTTTTTCTTTTCTTTCTTTTTCTTTTCTTTTTCTTTTTGTTTTTCTTTTTGTTTTTCTTTCTTTTTCAAATTATTTGCAGAATGAAAAATCGTTTGTCAACAAAAAACACTAGAGACAGATAATATCCCAGTCAATACTTGATCCTATAACTTATAGGGTGATAACAACGGCTCCACCTGGGGATAGTACTTTCCATGTGAAGTGCCAAGAATCCTGGTCCTGGTCATTCTAAGAATTTCTGCCTAGTAGCCTTCATTGGTTTTATACCCAAAAATTGGAAGAACAGTGTTCAGCGGCTTAGGGCCTTCTCTTCGAGCTTCAACCAACTGACTAATGTTCTTCGCTCAGAAAATGCAGGCAAAAAATAAAAATGGTATGTACACTGGTGAGTAAAAAATCGATTCTCTACTGAGGTGGCACATAATGCTTCAACATTCTGCCATTTACAGGTCCTCCTGGAAAATCTGTCCCATCAATGTTGTTTAGCAATAAAGCGTTGTTCCCCCTGAATGCTTGAATCATGTATGGTCCTCTCCACAGACTGTCAAATTTTCCATGCTTTCCCTTGTCTTAATTTCTGGTGTCCCATATTAGTACCAAATCTCTTAGCTCAAAATCATCTTCCTTGGTTCTTTTGTCAAAAATCTTCTTGATGCTTTCTTGGACTACCTGAGTCTTGTTGAAAACTTCTTCCCTAGACTGCTGCAAATGGATCATCTAGTTGATCCTTCTCTATGAGTCATTTGGCTCGGCTTGTACATATTGAAGCAACTTCATGACAGGGACTCCTAAGGAAGTGGGGAAAACTGCTTCTGTGCCATAGACCAGCTGGTATGGTGACATACCGATTGACCTTTTGGTGGTCAATCTGTCAGCCCACAATGCAAACACCAACTTATTATGCCACGATTTCTTGTTTTCCTACAATGTCTTCTTGATGATGTTCACCAAGGTTTTGTTTGAAGATTCCGCCAGCCCATTCCCCTGAGGGTAGTAAGCTGTGGAATGTCCCAAACCAATGTGATATTGGTTGCATAAATCTATGAGTTTTTTCGACCGAAAAGCAGCTGCATTATCAATTATAATTTTTCTAGGATATCCAAAACGAGACAAGATATTATTTTCAAGGAATTTGATAATAACAGAGTCAGTGGCTTGCCTTCTTGGTACTTCTTCGATCCATTTGGTAAAATAATCTGTGGCAGTGAGAATCCACCTGTGCTGGCCTGAGGAAGGAGGGTGTATTTCCCCAATGAAGTCTAATCCCCATTGCTAGAAAGGGGCTTCAACTGAGATCGGTTTTAGGGGGAGAGGAAGGAGTTTCCCTTTGCCTTCAAACAGCTGACATTGATGACATGCGATCACTGTCCGATGTACATCAGCGAATAGGGTGGGCCAGTAGAAACTAGTTCTGAGGATTTTGTTGGCTGTGACCTTCCAGTTCAGATGGCCACCACATTCTCTTGCATGAAATTATTGTAACACTTTGTCAGCTTCATCTTTCAATAAACAATTTAACAGAATAACTCCAGGATCTTTCCAATACAGAATTTTAAGTCTTTCAATTTTAAGTCTAGAATACATAATTTTAAGTCTTTTAAGTCTAGCTTTAGTCTTAATCAAACCAGTGGGAGCTTGTAAATTTTACAAAATGAATATAAGGTCTGCGTACCATGGAGAGTTGATAAATACCTCTCTCACGCTTGGAGTCGCCATATCACCCTGTTTATCTGCTGCATCTAAAAAATTAATGTCAAGAGCATGGAAATTAGATTCAGCCATTAATTTTTCTAGGCCTTGACCCTTGATTAGTTTCGTAGGCTTAATCTCTATGTCGTATTCTAAAATGATGACAATCCATTTTCCTCTTCTTCCATCCGGATTGTCCTGGGTCAAAATGTCTTTTACTACCGCATTCAGAACATATGCTATGGTGTGGGAATGGAGAATGTAGACTCTAAAGTCTTTTATGGCTTTTACCAAGGCAAAAGCTTGTTTCTCCATTATCTTGTAATTCAGAGTAGCGTCTCTTAATGCTTTACTAAAGAAATATATGGGATGTTCATACCCTTCATTGTTCTTTTGTAGTAATACCGCTGCTATAGTATGTTCGGAAGCGAAAGAAAAAAGATAGAAATCCTTGGTAAAATCGGGACTGATCAAGACAGGGGCCTCTATGAGTGCTCGTTTGACTTGTTCGAAAGACTGTCTGGACTCAGTGTCCCATTTTACTTTTACATCCTTTTTTAACATATTTGTAATGTTTCTGAGGAGCTCTGCCAGATTGGGAATGAATCTTCATAGAAATTTTATTCTCCCGATAAAAGACTGTAATTCTTTGATGTTTCTTGGGTGTTCTAATTTTTGTATGGGCTCGATTCTGCTGGGGTCTATTTTGATTCCGTCCTTCGAGATGATGTGTCCTATAATTTTTCCTTCCTCTAGTCTGAAAAGGATTTTCTTAGGATTTAAAGAAATCCCAAACCTCCGGCATTTCTCGAAAACTCGTCTGAGATGCCTCAGGTGCACGTCATCAGACTGGGAAAACACAGTTATGTCATCCAAGTAGATGACAATAAACTTACCTGATTCTTACACAAAGGCGATGTCCATCGCTCTATGGAACGTGGCTCTGGAGTTCATCAAACCAAAAGGCATTTTCACATACATGAAAGTGCCCCATGGTGTAGTGAAAGCGGTTTTGTCTTGGTCATCTGGGTGGATGAGGACCTGATTGTAACCCGAAAAACCATCCAACAACGAGATTCGACTAGACCCGACCACCCTTTGCAGGATGTGGTCCATTTTTGGCAAGAGGTAATTATCCTTCAGGGAGACCTTATTCAGATTTCAGAAATCTATGCAAAGTCTGATTTCCCCAGATTTCTTATGTGTAGGGACCAAATTAGAGACCGATTTGGAAAAACGCAATGGGACTATGATTTTGGCATCATACATTTTTTTTATTTCCTTTTCTATCAGAGGGAGTAACTTGGGATTTATCCTCCTAAGTTTCTATCTAAACGGTTTTTGGTCTTCTTTTATTGGAATCCTGTGTTGTATGATGCTGGTATCATAAACTTTCAAATCCTCATAACCCCAGGCAAAGACATCTGAATATTCTTTGAACAACTCAATGTATTTAAGTTTTTTCTCAGGAGGTAATGATTTGTACAATTTGACCATCTTGGGTTTTTCCTCTGTCCCTATATTACAATCTTCTACTTCTTGTCCACTGGCTTCAATTTTTGGTTTTTTGTCTACATCGTTAAAATCAAACAAATCCTCTAAAGCAACCAGACCCCTAGGTAGAACATTACTTTTCAAATGCAAAATATCAGCCTCCATATCATCATCGCCTAATTCTCCTGAATCTACGCTATTTACACTATCAATTTCAAAATCAGATCTATTTACATTTTCATCCTCGTTCTCTAAATCTATATTTGTACATTCAAAATCATTTTTACACTGCAAAAAGTCTTCGATTTGATCATCATTACCAAACACTTGCCAGTACTTGATATTGTCGGGAACGATTGGTCTTCATTTCACCTCTACCATGTATGGGCGAGTCGAGTGGAAAGGAATCTTACATGTGGCTGCTGACGTAGCCAATCCGTCCGCCAAAATGTTTTGTCCCCTTGGCATTACTTGCAAGTCAACTTCAGTGAAACATCTCAGGGCATCAAGAACAACATTCCTATAAGCTCTAAGATGGGGATGCTTCATAGCATACTCACCTTTAATTTTCTTGATTATTAACTCATAATCACCTCTTATCATAATCTGTTTGGCACCAACTTTTTTCAAAAGCTTCAGACCGAGCATCAAGGCTTCATACTCAACGATATTGTTAGTACATTGGAAATTTAATTTGTAATAGTGGTTTTCTGAATACCTGGTTCTGTGATTGTGTATCCAAACTCTTGCTCCAACTCCTTCTTTTCTTACTGCTCCATCAAAATCCATGCTCCAGAAATCTGCCGGTAGCTCTTCAGTTATCACGTTTTTCTTCCTTGCTACCTCAATGATTTCTTGGCCTTCATCTGAACTAGATGTATCTTCTCCCAGCTAAGTGTCTTGCTCTCCTGTGTCACCATCGTTGTACAACATAAAAGAATCCAAGTCAAAATGTGCGGAGTAAAGAGGATAGTTGTGCAGTTGTTCTTTTCTACTGACCATGTATTTCATCAATGTTTCTCTGTATAGCCTTCTTTGTTGCCCGAAAAATGGGATAGTGGCATACGACATATCTAGCTGCAAAGTACCTCTCAACTTAACCCCCCAAGATCGGGATAGCAACATCCCATACTTCAGGGGAATGTCTACAACCACCACATCCATGACCATGCTCTTTGCAGGAATCTGAATCAGGGTGATACATAGGTCCTTGATCAAACCAATACATCTAACTTTACTGGAGTTGAATGAGTGTAAATCCTTGTAAGGTCTGGTGACCTCCAGTCCCAGTTTCTCCATCACTACTTTAGGCATCAGATTGTGGGAAGCACCCAAATCCAGCATAACATTATGAAAAATCAAGTCATGTATATTTAGACTGATGTAAAAAGGAGCGACATCACCATTATCATCTCGACCATCTACTTTAGGTCTGAACAGAAGTTCGGGTTGATCATCAGTAAGGTTCACAGTATCTGAATTATTTGTTGATCCAATGGTTAAGGCCTTCGTGCCTATGTCAAGTTCAATGGTCAGTGCTTTAATCACCTGTGAACAATAAACGTCTTTGTTCATCAAATCGGAAAGTGGAATGGGAATTTTTACTTTGGCTAATTCCCCTTCGAGGCTGAAAGGTGTAGGGACTCTGCTCTGGCTCATCAAATCTGGTTTGTCTACCACATTCTTCTGGCCAGAAGTACTTGGTTGATTAATTGATGAAACCTCAAGCTGCGGTGATCTTTTCAGAATGGTAAGGTTTTTCTTCGCGGGAACTTCGGCAGTGCTCTTTTCAGGAATCTTCTTGGCGGATGGTTCATAGGCTTTTTTGGTTTCGACTACTTTCTTCATTTCAATCGTCTTTTTTGGGGAACTTCCTTCTGTCTTTTTACTCCGCAGATTGTACTTCCGGTGTACCTCCAAAATGGCATTTTCGAATGCCTGTTGTTCGGCATCTTCAACTTCTTCACTTACTTTTGTTTGATTTAGCAGAAAGAGTTCCTGCTCTTCTTGAGTAAGGAAAATAGCTTCGTTATCATGAATTCCCATGAGATTTATGTGAGTATCCTCTAGTTCCTCAATCACTTCCTCCCCTTCATCATCATAATTTTCTTGTAGGGGAGGTCTGATTTGTTGATCCAGACCTCTCTATTCTCTTTGATCCCTAGGATCTCTCTATCTGATTTGAGGAGGGTTTCTCCTAAAGTTAGGATTCAGAACTTGAGGGGCTAGTGGGTTTTCTCTCGGTGGGTTTCTATCTGATACCATAAGTCTTTCCATCATTCTTTCCATTGCTCTGGCCAAGGAATCCAATTTGGAATCGGAGGTTAACGTGGAAGGTTCCTCTTTAATGGTGACTCTCCTCTCTGACCTCTGTCGTGCTCTTTTTGCCAACAAATTGGCCTCCACACTTATTTCACTTTTTTGCATGTCTTCCAAGGTGGTAGAGTTTCTTTCTCTGATTTGGTATGACATATCAGCATCAAAGCCATCAGGGAATTTTATCAATGCCAAACTATGTGGAGGTTTGATTTTGGCTGGAATTGCATTGTACAGGTTATTGAAACAAGTGCAGTAATCTTGTACTGTATCACCTTGATTTCTTCTAATATTCTCGTATTCTGACAATATTTGGAGAGGTTTTTTCTTTACCTCCCATCTGTCTAGAAAACTCCTTTGAAATGAAGTAAGGTCAAGGACTGAGGCGGCACGTAAACCTTTATACCATTTCTTAATGTCACCTATCAAACTCTGGGCAAACAATCTCATTTGAACGTCAGCCTCATCTACTTTGTGCAGGTCAAAATAATCATTCATTTTATCAATGTGTTGTTGGGCATTTAAAGGTCTTGTTGCATTGAACTGTGGAAGTCTCATTTGATAGTCTTGGGGCATGGCATGAAGAGGTGCAACCAATACCAAGGGAGCATATCTAGCTGCCATGATGGGTGGAGGAGGTGGGATAAAAAACTGGATGATCGGCAAGGTTGTGACTGAAGACGAGGACGAGGAGGGACTGGATAGCACCAAGGGAGTGGTTTGCAGTTTAGCAGTGGGAGACAGAACTTTAGGGGTTCGGGGTTGTAAAACGGTTGGGTCGAAAATGATTCCAGTCACAAAAATATCGGACCGTGTTCTAACCAGGATTTGTTGGGAAAATGTGTCAAAGTCAGGGTTTTGAAAGGAAATGAGCTCCCCTAAAAAGGAAAGGGACTTACGAAAAGGAGTATGACTTACTGAACCTTCAGCTACGATCTTTTTCCTGAGCAGTTGCTCTGGGTTATCTGTTACTATCGCAGGTTATGGGTCTAGATGAGATCAAGTATAAAATTTCTTGGGAGCCGGATTTCTTTTTATTTTTATTTTTATATATATACTTTTTAATTTTATGAGACTAAAAATAATATGTACAAATTTTAATCAACCTCTAATATTACTTTCTTCTCAAATTTGCAATATTTTCAGTAACAATCTTTCTTCTAGGAAAAGAAAACATGAAGTTATAAACTTTTAGTTCTGTTCTTCCCCAGTGGAGTCGCCACTATGTTAGCACTCTGTAAATTTCCAAGAGGTTGACAACAGAAGAAATCCACAAAATGTAACTTTATCCAACCGCTTTTGAAGCTGGGATCTAGCCCTTCCAACTTCAGAGAGGGATCTCTCTATATGATTTAGCTATGTTTCAAATTTTAGATATTAGGCTAGGTAAATAAATAAGTCAGTTTTTGTTGTCATAGTATTTGTCGAGTTGGTTGAGACAATCTACACATCCATTGGGCTATGGGGTCTGTGTTTTAAATAAAATATGAAATCCGAACCAGAAATGCAAAGGAAAACTTTCGCAGCGCGAGATAATATAATCACTGGATTCTTTAGTAATGTAAATGATGAATAGCAGAAAAGATGAGAAAGATAATTTCAACAAAGAAGCAGTTAAGAATTTCTTTATTGAAAAAACCAGAAGATAAAACACTAAAATCTTTCGAGACGGAAACGGGGTATACGAGATAAATCCTGCAACATTCGTTACTTCTAAAGATTATATTTAGAAAAAAACATGATAACAAAGTGAGAATAACATTTGACTTAGAGAGAAAAACATCACCAGTGAATACACGCAAGAATCCTGTAAAAGTGCCTTTTTGTATTAATGGAAGATCTCTTCAAAAATATTACAGTCTGATAGCTTCAGGGTGTGAAGATCAACAACCCCCAATACTTAGAAATATGAAGTATTTATAACTCAAATTACAAATGATCCTGTCATTAATGACCAGGACGTGCTAAATCTATTTTTAGCCTAACTAAATTAATGAATTTCCTAAAACTAGGAACTGCTTGATGATGTGGTGTAACTGCATGTTGATTTCTGGGTGGGTCGTTGATGAAGCTTCTACACGACCTCATCTGACTGGACAAATGACTGGACTGGGACAGCTCATCTACTAATTGATCAGATCACAGAGTTCCTAGCATCGAAGATGACTGGGCATGTTGACTTTGTGTAGCCTTCGATACACTTCGTCCATTTCTGCGTACTTGGCGAAGGTAGGTTTGGTGACAAATATGTATCGAATCTCATGTTGGATGATGATGTCCCACTAAAGTGCATATAGAAATTATTTTCCAGTGATGCTGCCTTGAATTCCTGAAAACTTGGAACTATCCTTAGCCACATCGGCCAGTCTCTTCTTGTAGTCTGGGAGTGTCATCAATTTATCATTGATTACCTTCAGACCAGGTAGAACTTTCTTCTGTAGAGCCTCAATATTACTAAAGAATCTTTGTACCCCTAGGTCCATGGCCTTAACCTTTTCTTCCATCTGAAGCATTAATCCTCTCTTGGTCAAAACTCTTTTGACCTCAAGGATGGTCTATGTTCTGTCTTCAATTTTCATCTCTTCCAGCTCTTCCCTGGTCTTAGAATTCAGGAACCTGATGGTCTCGTTTGCCTGTGTTGGCATCTCTCCCAATTCTGATATGATCTTCTCAATGGCATGTTTGCTTCTCTGCACCAATTCATTCTACTCAAACATGATTTGTATCATAGGCCATATCTCATTCATGGACTTTGTGATGTCTGTCCCTACACTCTCTTTAACCTCGGCCAGAGTCTTTGCTGCCACTGTTTGATTTTGGAGTTGTTGTAACTTCTATTTGAGCAGGTCTGTCACATGATTTTCCTTGGAGAGGCTGATATGAAAGGAATATTTGAGTTCCTAAAGGTTCTCAATCTCCTTTTTTAGCCTGTTGATCTCTGTTTCCTGTAGGTTCATCTTTTCCATAGACTTAGCCAGGTCAACTGTCTTTTCCAGGGATGTCAATGGAGTAGCAGATGGGACTTTTGTCACTGATGTTGTGCTCACTCCCGAACTTGGAATGGCACACAATGGAATGAATTCCATTAGTTTCAGTTGATCTTTCTCTTTTACTAGTTTTTCCATCTCAGTCTCCATTTCCTTAAGTTGTACATTCTGCTCCATGAGCAGCTTGAGCATTTCATCTTTCTCTCCTTCTTTCTCTTCTATCTCCTTCGCCTCTGAATCCTCTGTGGGTGGGAGCTTCAATTGTTTCCTCAAGGAGGCTATGTCAGCATTATTCTTCTTAATAATTTCCTCAGCTACTTTCACGTTCGAACGATCGTAACCAATCTTAAGGACCAATTCCTCCAAAGTCTTGATTTTGTTGTCCTTGGCAAAGGACGATATCTTCTCTAACTTCAATTGTGTTTGAACATTGTTCAGGGACACTTGTAGTTTGGACACAGTAGTGGAAGCATGTGCCAGTGTGTAAAATACCATTTCCCCTGTCTGCTTGTGCAAATCCATCTGATCGGCCGGATGCACGTCCTTCGTCTAGAATTTGAAGGTGGCCCTCTTGTAGTCAGTGATCACCTTTGGATTTGGTACCTGTGCCTGGAGGAATTCCATATGCATTCTTTCCTTCTCGGTGTCGAATGCCGATAGCAGCCTATGTTGCACAGTCGACGTTTGCTTCCAGAACTGGGCACAAGTACTACTGGTCAGGGTCTGGTTCCTTTTCTTGATCAGTTCATATTTTTAAAAAATGCTCAACTTAGGTCCTACCTTGCCTAGCTGGGTGGTCAGTGGAGAATCTATGGATTTCTTCGGCAATGCTGAGGTAATGACCTTCTGGAGGCCTGCACCGAGGGGTGGCCTATCAACCTTGGTCACTGTAGTAGACGGGGTTTCTTTTTCCCCGGTCGGGCCAGGAACTAAAAAATTCTTAGGCCTCTTGTTATGCAGCTGCAATTCTTCTGACGATATCTCAGTGACATGTGGAGATAAATCCTGCCTAGGCCTTTTCTCTTTCGGGACCTGTGGCATGGTTGTTTGTGACACAGTGGACAGGGGATCCTACTGTTCTAATTCAACCAATGTGTTAGGCTCCCATACTGTCTGGTTCACAAATTTCTCAATTTTGGGCCTAGATTCATGAACATATGGGATGTTCTTGTTCTTCACCCTCATCTCGGAGATGATCCCACATGGATCGTAATTCCATGGGAAACTCATGAAGAACTTCATCTCCTTCAGCAGCTTGTCTGCTTCTTCCCCAGTGCCACGATTATTGCAGATGAAGGAGCCAATCTACCCTTTGATCCTGAGTTGCTTCTTTTTTTTCAGTGACACAAAATGGATATCATCGGAATTTATTATCTGCCTTATATATTCCAAAGAAAAAATTCTGACAGACAGGTACTTGGGAATCTTATACTGTGCCAACTCGCACCCGTATACTCTGATCTCAGTGTAATATTGGTACAAATACCAATCCCCTGTATTTGTGTTATCCGAGAGATGCAGGATCCTCTGAACTTCATCATTTATTCGAGGCTTGGGCCTACCGCTAAGCATACTTACCACAGAGTGGTAGAATTGATCAATGAACTCCTTGAAACTGAACTCAGTGGAGTTGTGCTTGAGCAAGGTGGTCCATGTTGTCACTGCCTGGGGTCTACCATATCCATCCATCTTCTTCATGGAAAATATGAATTTGTCCTCTTGGAAGAAAGACGAACAAGTACGCCAGTATGGACGAGTATCGGAACATGCCTTCCGTGGCGAAATTCACGAACTGTTTGTGAATATTGTTCACCAGGAATGTGCTGAATTCAAACTGGGTGGTGGGCTTCCCATCGGTAGAGAAGATGGATAAAAATCCCAGAATGGGTTCATCTACCCACTGATCTGAATAGTATCCTAACAAGGCACAAAGGGATGAGATGATCTGGTTTCCGGAATCCAATGTTGACCGTAGATCTGCGTGCTTGATCTTGAACCATCTAGATGTGCCCGGGTCTTATCAGCAATTATGACCCCCCCCCCTCCGTTAAAGATAGAACGATCGGGGGGGTCTGGAAAGATCTGCCCACCGTAGATCTGGGCGCGATCATCTGGACCACTGATACATAAACAAAGCATAAGTGAGGGTGCGGAAAATACATGCACCGAGGAAACTTAGGATAAGTTCTTTTCACGGGTTTTCTCCAAGGCTCTTCATGTCAACACCACTAAGGGGTTAGTCAAACGACCTTTTAAGCATCTGAAACATGGTGCAACATTTACATCCAGTTGGTTCTTATTGAAATAAAGAAATAAATCAACTATCCTATATTCTAACCTAGCTTCCTATGACAATTAACCCAGATTAAACTGTTGGGTTAAGAATTTACTCTACCCTGGGGCTATCTGACCAAGATTAGACAGTCTGGCCAGATTTATTCACTAATCTAACCTAGATACTTTGGATAAGATTAAATTGTTTAGCCAAACTCATTTACTAATCCTATCAACATCAATTTAAAAAGAACTTGGCCATGCTTGAAAGGTATGGACCAAGTTACTATTATTGCATGAGGATTTTATTGCAATTCTTTTATGCCCTATTTCCTTTTCTTTTTCTTTTTTCTTTTCTTTCTTTTTTTTTTCTTTTTCTTTTTCTTTTTCTTTTTCTTTCTTTTTCAAACTATTTGCAGAATGAAAAATCATTTGTCAACAAAAAACACTAGAGACAGATAATATCCCAGTCACCAGTTGATCCTATAACTTATAGGGTGATAACAGATGATACGATGTAATTCGACCTTGCCATCTCAAATTGTTGGCATCCTTGAAGCAACAGTTAGTACTTAATCTACCTTTCTTCCTGCATACCATACTACATGAATTTTCCTTAAGAACACAAAGGTCCAAGGATCCTGTTATTGTCATTAGCCACCACAGATTAGTAAAACTAATAAGTGGATAAAGAATTGAGTCAAACTTAGTTGACTTGGGAGAATCTGATTGAGGCCAATAGACCTCCACAACTGAAGAAGACGACCACTAGCCAAAGAGAAATTCCACCGCCTCAAACCGAAATTGAAGTAGAACCTGCTCAAATCACTAAGGCCCAGACCCCACAGGCACAAGAATTAACAAAAAGAAACATGAGAACAATGGTTTCTCTTGGATCCCCCCCTAGGACAAGGAAGAGAAGCAAACAAAATCAGGAAAAAACTAAAGAAATTCAGGATGCAACAGAACACCCTGAAGAACTTCAGAGTTTCATAGAACATCCCTTACAGAAAAATGTTCAAGCAATTGAGCAAGCAAAGTAGACAACACAAAAGGATAATTAGGGAGACACCCAACCTGCAGCAAAGACCCTGACAAGACACTTTTTGAAGATCTATGAGATAGAAATAACTCAGGTTTTGGGGAATTTAGGAACCTTAACTGACAGAGATGAAAATAATCTAGAAAAAGACCTAGAACCAGCCTCCTCTTAAAAACCAACTGAAGACTTTCCCGATATCTAAATGTCTTTTCCAGACGACATAACACAGGAGGAATTTCTTTTTGAAACAGGAGACCCTCTTGGAAAACCAAAGCACTTGGAAGGAACAGAGGGACAACCATCTGTTGGACAAAATGAAGAAGACCTCGAGATCCCTCATAAACAGAAATCAACCAAAACCTAGAAACAAATTAGGAAATTAAAGAAAGAAAATGAATTGTTGAAGAAAAAGGCTAAGAGGCTTGTGGTATTAAAGTAGAAGGTGGGAAAAATCAAGGAGATCATCAAGGAATTGAGGAAACAGTTATAACTAGCAAACAAGATCCACAGAAGAAAGAAAAACAAAAAGGGCATAATGCAAGGAAGAAATCATCTTCCTAAGAAAGCAGCTAGTACAACTTCTGTAGGAATACAGACAAACCCTGAGGAATTAATGGTAGAAGAAGTAGTAGTTCAGGATGAAGATGTAAATCCTGTAGAAACACAAGAGATGGTTGATGTTGGGATACAGACAGACACTCCAATTTTAGAGGAAATAGCTCAACTCTTTGAGAAGAATGATACTATTAGGAGACTGGAGGAAGAACTACTGCAGTCTCAACAAACCTTGATTCAAAACAGAGGTGAATTACTGACGATAATAGAGCAGTCCCAGGAATATAGTACTATCATGAATAGACTGGAAGAAGAGCTTGCACAGACCCAGTAAGCATTAATTCTCTTCAAAGAAGAAATGAATGAATATCAAGCATCCCAATCTCAGGCACAGGGTGCCATCATTCATAAGCTAAAAGAAGAATTGGGACAAGCCCAGAAAGAATTGATTCAATCCAGGGAAGAGATGGGTGCTATGGAAGAACACCAATCATCTCAATATCAAGCACAGAGTGTCATCATCAATAGACTAAAAGAAGAACTTACACAATCACAACAAGCATTGGTTCAACACCAACATGAAATGGTAACTAGGACTGAATATCAAAGGGTTTTTAAAGAATTAAAGGACATGACAGCAACAGAGAGTGAGACTTATGCTGCTCTTACCAGAGCCCAAGAGAAGATCAAAAAGGTGCAAACCCAATTGGAAAAATATTTGGAGCAAATCAAACACATCTGTGGTGTCTACTCTGATGCCATCAATTGTAGAGCCCCTGCCACTAATTATGTTTTATTCTTGCTAGAACGGTATCTATTGTTGAGAGTAAAGGCCATCAGAGTAGGTAAACCCATTTCATTTTCCACTATTCCATAATTTATTTCATGTTTCAGAGATCAGGAAGAGAAGGTACAATACCTTCTATGTGAATTATATTTTCATAATATCATTTTGGAAGAAGTTAGAGGAGACAACCCTGGCCTCTTCATAGGGGACATATAGTTCCAGAAATTCCTGTCCTTTACTGGGAACCAGGTCATATGGGGTAAGGCTCACAAAATGTTCATAAACAAAGAAACAGGTTTAGATCTTTGGATTAGAGAAGAGCCTCCAAAATCCTTCCCAGCCATCATGCGACATAATACCTTCATGAAAAGGGCAGGAGTTGTGGACTCATTGGCTCCTATCCATTTACATGTCATCCATTCAGGTATCACATATTTAAGAGAACTCAAGGAATAAGCTCTTGTTGCTTCTAAGCTAATATGGGATGCATCCTCCGATGAGGTTAAATGTAGAAATCCCTTTGGATATAAGAATTTCTTTGCAGCAACCTTTAGAGTGGATAGGTATTCTAGACTACTCCAGGAGGAAGGGCCTGCCTGGATGGGATGTAGGTATAACCCCCCTCTCCTCTGGTTTCCTCCAAAAACTTACCAGAAGGATTATCAAATTAATAAAAAGAGACAGGCACTGCTTTTGATGAAACCAAAAGAAACAATGGTTTCAGGAGACCTGGTGAACCAACTTTTCCTCCCTACAGTATAACTGCTTTACATGAAAGAATCTAACTTGCATGAGGGCATGCAAGAAGGTAAGTTGGTGGGTTACGAAAAAGGTATAAATATCTTCCTTTTTCCCACAGTTCATGATACGATTTTGATTGATTCTTCAGATAGTTAGGGATAGATAGGAAAGAATATGATTAATATGTCTCTTAGGGTTGTTATTAAATTTTTATTGAATAGATTCTAATTTATGATTGGAATGGTTTGATTTTTTTACAAAATTGGATAAATAACTGTCAAAGATAACCAAAGAGATTTTGGCTATGCACAAGCTAGTGGAGGTTGAAGACTTTTTAGGTGTAAAGCAGTTTTCAAAATAATGCATTGTCTATATTGTAACTTTATAATAGTAAAGCAATCCTAAGGATCTTTCGATCCTGAGGATATCTTGATTTACCCAAACTATTGTAATATATAAGAGGGTAATAGATCCAAAAAAAAGGAGGGAAAAATCCATTCAAGTATTTAGATTCAGAATTGCTCTGCGCAAGAAGTTTTTGTAAATGCTTTACCAGTCATGGAATCAATGAACGTTTTGAGTGTTTCTATCATTTCTGTGCTATGAGTTTCTTGTAACAGTACTTTTGAAGACCGAGGGCCCAGTCTGAAGAAGCTACTGTCTCGTTCTATAATTGTATCAGTTTGAAGTTTGATTTCCATTTTGTGATTCAAATCTCTTTTACAATAGCCAAGGATAAATGCATAAGTGTGTTAATGATTTTATGATTGTTTGCGTATAGAAGAAAGAAATTTCCATTAGTTATTAATGATTTTCGTTATGATTTCCATTTCTGAAGTTATTGCTTGACAGTTCCTCACATTTTCATCTTTGTTGTTCCTTTTCCTTAGATTTACGATTGTTGTTCCTTTCGATTAAAGTTACAATAGTAGTTCCTTTCGGTTAAAGTTACAATAGTTGTTCCTTTCAGTTAAAGTTACAATAGTTGTTCCTTTCGGTTAAAGTTACATTAGCTGTCCTTTCTGATTAGATTACAATTGTCTTTTCTTTCTATAGATAGAGTAATTTGTTATTTCCTTTCCAGTAATCAGAATTCGTAATTGATAGTTAATTTTGCAAGTCCTTACTTAGATTCAATTACTTCTTTTTAGTTAAGTGAATTCAATAGATTAATTAGTTATTTTCCATTCTACATCATCTTAGTAATCAGATCTCTATTTCATTAGTTCTTAGAATCTGTGGTGAACAGTTGAGGAACTTGATTGTTGATGAAATCAGATTTGGTTTAGCTACATGATTTTAGGCTACCTTCATAGACTTTGTTGATATTCTTGAGATAAAAGACGAATCTCCAGGTTGATAAATTAATGTTAAACTAAGGTTGTTTTTAGGACATCTTTAGACACAAACACCTATGTTCTTGGATCCCCCTTTGACTTCTCTACAAGATGTTGTGTAGATCAAATGTAGGTCTTCTTGTACTTGCTTCCTTTTGGAGTTTTTTTCCATTGGTTGTTCCTCTTGTAAATAATTCACATATATAAAATCATTCAAAGTTTGAGAAACCAAATATTTCGTATCAAAACCATCAAATTGTTTCTGAGTTAGTCTCTAAATCAATGTCTGCACCAATTTCTGAACCAATCTCTCATCCACTGACATATATCTGTCCAATCTTACCAATTTTATTACAAATCCATTGTTATGAGGAAAATCTCTCTATGGATACGGGTAAACCACAACAGACGGAAATGACTACATAAATCAACTCTAATCTCAGGTATGATATATATAAAAATATGCTAGCAAGACAAGATAAAATTCCTACCTCGTCCGGACGTTCGATGAAGTCCATCGTTGAGTACTCGACTTAAAGCAATACACCTGCAACTTGTCCTCAACAACCAAAAAACGCAAGCATATGGTAAATATATATAATGTTAGAACATTCAATAGCATAATCCATCAACATTCATAACAAATAAGCCCATGGAATAACAATTCAAATATTTGCAAGATATTAATTGGATGAGAAAATAGTATTTCTATTAAAATGTAATAAACATAAGTGAATGAATTACAAACTTTCGTGTTGGCACAGTTCAGAACCAAGAAACTAAGTCCCTTCCAACTGGGCCTCCACCAAAGGAAAGCTCATATAAGAGAGACAATAAGTTTCTCAATCAAGTAGGGAAGATCTTGGGGGCTGAACAATGTGTTCAGACTTAAAAGGACAAAGGGATGCAAACTCATTATGAAGTGAATAATTTCTCTAGAGTAACTTTTCTCTCAAAGTTGAATTATTCTCCTCTTTTCCATAGCTTGGATTTCGCCCATTTGTAGCTTTCAAGTGGAACTTAAGGGTCGAGTCAGAACATTTTGAGTATATGGAAGGTTAAGGATCATGGATCTCATGACGTGACATGGAAACCCGACACCATTTTTTTATTTTGGACACAAATCCAGATGTACATGGGTTGTAGTGGTGCATCTTGTGTATACACATGTTGTACAATAGGTAGGGTGTGTATATGTGGAAAAATAATGTTTTTAGCTCTAGGATTTGCAAAAAGGGACTTCAAGTCTGCACAGGGAAATGGAAAAAGGCCTTTTGTGCCCCCTATGGGTGAGGAAAATCTTTCTATAACAGATGCCCCCTAATGTGTGAGGTTAGAGGAGTATCAACGATGGCCGAAATACATTATATGACTCAGAAGTGGAGTAATGGGGACCCAACTGGAAGAACTAGTTTCTCATTCTAATCTATACTGACTTTGCACACATGGATGCCAATTTGAATTACATTGTAGATCCATGTGAACATATACCAAATAGTTGTCAATGGCCATGAATAGGCAATACAAATGTGGCTACATGCCAAAGGATGTAATAGTCACGAACAAGGCCCAGTAAAACCAGTCTCAAAATAAATATGAAGATATATGTATACAATGGAGTACAATATGATCTCCCATGATCACTGAATTTACATAGGTACTGGTCCAATGAAAGGTAGCAATAGCTCAGGAAAGATGCAACTATAAACTGATGTCTTCAAGTCTTCTACAAAATTCACTAAACGTGCAAGTCTACATCATGTGAATAAAGGAGTTGAGGTCGAACACAATGAGACTTCATTTGATTATCGATCATTAAGGTTTATTGTTAAAAAATGTGACTTATCCTACTGATAATGAAAGTGGGTATCAAGGAACCGAGTACATTCTTACAAGTGTTAATAAAGGAGTTTGGGTCAAACACTTGAAGAATTCATCGATCAGGAGGCATTGATGTATTCCCAACTATCGATGGCAATAGAACCTACCACTAATGGCTGCAAGCCTCTAGGTACTCATGGGACTCTAGGTATCGTCTCCAGAATAGATGAGTTGAAGTTGATGGAAGGAGACCCACGGAAAGGACATCATTAAGGCATCTCTCACCATTCAACATGAGGTTCAAAGCAAGATCTTGATGATTTGGAGGAAATCAAATGAAGAACATGTTCATGAACCAACGACCCTGTGCATCTCTCGTATGTGCCAGATGCAAGTGATACACGAAAAAGTCCCTCTAAATAGAAACCATTAAGGAAAGCTTCTGACAAAGGAGAGGAAACCACCAATAGGGTTAATGGCATCCAAGACACTGCATGAATCTCAATGTGTGAATAGATGTCTTGTCATCAAACACAAGGGAAGCCACCCAGTCAATGACCAATGACGAAATGTCGACTGTTGGGTTCAAGGTTACCTACCAATGAAGAAAGTAGGAATAGGGTATGAAATAGGACTACAACTTCATGTGATTCTGAGTTACAATGAGGGTATGGCCGACATGCAAACTCAAGATTTATGAGGAATGGTCGACACAGTTTGATAGACATCCTTTGAACAATAGCATGAGACATATGGAAGACTCTGGAAGCATAAACTCAATGATGAAACTTTGAGATGCAGGAGGCTTCAATCAAACTCTCCATAGGGACTGGTCAGGGGAGTAAACTCTCTGTAACGAGCTCAAATTCCTCAAGTCATGCTAAACCCAAAATTTTGATGACAAGTGGACTCAAACATTTTGTTCTTTGTTCAAAGGTGACACGATTATTGCCAATATAAGATAATATTATCTTCCCACCCGTATTTTGTTTTATTTTTCATAGTCAAATGAATGATATGATACAAAGGAGAAAATGAGTGTCTCAAGTAATAAAAAATAGTTCAACCAGTGGAACATACCTATGCTCAATGCAAGGAGGTTCATGCGGGAGATGGAAACTCGGGGGAATGTTTCCTCCTAGGTATAGGGTGTCAAGATACAAAGGATATAAACAAGGTTCTTATTGGTTGATGATGAAAACTGCCGAGGTGAGAGGCTTATAACACAAAAGCGAGAATCAACGATAGGCTTAATACTACAAGCAAGGGCATGAGATGAAATTACAACTTAACACCAAAAAATGTCCTTTTTCGTAATATTAGTCTACTTGGTTTGAAAAAGGGATAAACTTGAACCCAATAGACATCCTTTCAAATCTAATTTACGAGTGTGAAAGAGAGAAGTTCACTCGGAAATATTCTCTCTTTTTGAAATGAGTCGGAAAAGACCTTAAATCAAACTCACTTGGAATTCCTCTAGGTATAGGTCAGCGTGTTTATGAGTAAGAAATGAGGTTCAACATAAAGTCATGTATTATTTATAAGGGACTCTCGGTCCTTCGGACAAAAATATTTGAATGGGAAGCGAATGAATAAGAGGATACAACTAGGGTACCCATGTTTGGTAATTTTCTACCATTTGATAACGACACTTCTAGTTGCAGATAGAAGGTTTTTTGTCACTACAAAATGGGTTCGTACCTAAAGCATATGAGAGACAATTATAGGATGCTGCAAATGTGCATGATGGATTTCATGCGTATACTATATGTTGGGTAACAAAAATACCTGTCCAAAATTACAAATGGGAAACATGGCACTGAAAATCGCAAGAATCCCTGGATAAAACTACAAAAGCCAACTCCATCCACTGTCATATTAGTCGATTAGGCCAAAATATTGGATGAAATTATGCAAAGTGAGTAAAATTTTTCTATAACTACTAAAAAAACCAAATTTTCTATACCATTTGTATTTTTTACCAAAATAGTGGATTTTGGACCAAATTACCTCCTAACTTCAACTTGTGATTGCGGGAGATATGAGCGATGGAATTGACGACCGTTTGGACTAGGTAACTCATATTACTCTCCTCTTTCTTTTCAATGGATGAAATTTTGTAATTAGGTTCCATTTTTTAAGTTATTTAGGGTGTAATTTGAAAACTTAGGTGTATGTGGGCTATAGTTTATTGGGTCACGTATACACATTCTTATATGCAGTTGTTCAAAAAATATCTAGCGTATAAGAAACCCTATACATGATTGTGTACACTACAGCTCGCGTATATGTCTGGATAATGTTTTTTAGAGGTTGCTAACTCAAAAAAGGGTTTGTCTCTTGTAGGATGGTGCTAGAGTGGAGAGAAAGGGAACATGAGGAGGTATATGTTGCAGTAGAGAGAGATCCAGGGGCCCAAATGGCTTTGAAAATATGTGGGCTATACAATTTTTGGGCTCTCAAAGGTATGAGGGACCAAGTGAGATTGCTACAGTTTCTTGTGGATTATTGGGATCCAGATAGTGACAGCTTCAACCTTGAGTGACAAACATTAATGATTGAAGTCGAGGACATCTATTTCTTGATGAGATTGTCATGTCAGGGTGAGGTGGCCAACCTAAATCTCGAGGAGCTAGGAGTGGCATGAAAATAGAGGAATACATAGCAGCTCATTTCATTTCACGGATCGGGAAGGTCAGGAGCCAAATTCCCATTAGAGCGATAAACAATCTAAGTCTCAAAATTTTTGTCCTCATTTTGACATGGATTACAGGATTGGCCTCTTTGCACTAGGCATCGAGGCCACTTATGTTCTACTCGGTGGAGTTCTTGAGACCCACAATGTACCACTGGTGCACCTCACTGTTAGCCAACATGAAGAGCCAGCTGACAGAATGAAAACAAGGTAGTAAAAGGAACTTTGGGTTTGCTTCTATTCTTTGTAGATTTTTCTTCGAGTGAGTTCCAGGCTTGGGACCTAGAGTTGAGATTATTTCGCATGGACCTCACGATCCAGCCATGGCATGGTGGACCGAGGTGATGAGGCATCAGGGGGTAGTTAGGGTTCCAACACCCTACAACGATGAATTATTCTTTTGGTGGACGGAAGGTGATAGATTTGGATGAATACCCTTGTGCAGGGATTGACTTGAGAGGAGATCCTGACATGCCATTACCACCAAGGTCCACCTACAGAGACATAGGTATGTCAATTTATTTTAAATATTTTTTTTTTGTATTTTATATAGGAAAACAAAAATATTTTTGGATGATGTTAAGTACTAATTAAACATGTACATGACGTAGATGTAGGTCCATGATAGTCAGACGTAATTCCACGACATCGTCGAAGGCACTGAGGAGATGAGGCAGCGGGAGGGGACATAGAGAGAGTCCTTCAAAACATGCAGGGAAACATGTCTCATTTGACATAGAGGATTCCTTTGGCTCATGTGGAGGATATATTGGAAGCTATGCAACAGCAGGTGTTAGGTGTGGCCCGTTCTTGGGTATGACGCTTTCATCATCTTGCAAACATCGTAGTTTTCTACCATGAGACTCATCTAACGCCACATACATAGATGTCATGACTATTTTATGATCGGTTGTATATGTATATTGAAGGTGTTAGCCCCAATTTTGTACTATAAACATCATATTTTTTGAAATATAAATAAAAACATGGTTCTTCGGCTTTACTTATGTTACAATGTGTACATTGATGAAAATGTTTTCTTTTCTTTAGTTATATGAAAAATTCCAATCTAAAACAAAATTAGCATATGCGTCGGATACATAATTCAAACTTCTAGGTATGTGATGATAAGTAATAAAATCAAACTGTCGTTCCAAAATTCATACCCATAGGAATCGTCGGAGTATAGTAGGGTCACACACACGGTAAATTTCGTTCAACTCACATATTACTAACTGTGAGTCCAGGAAAACCTCTAAAAAGATAATATCGTTTGAAATGGAATCACGCAAAATTTCTATAATGACACTATATTCAGCCACATTATTTGTGGATGGCCCTAAGAATACGCCACCTAAAGACACTAGTAGACCTTCGGGTGAGTAAACAACCCAAGAGGAGGAAGACAATTTCCATGTCTGAAGATTGACCCCATCTATGAATCCTACATAGAACAAAGACTCCGTTGACATCTACCAACCAAGGGAAAACTCGATAAGAAAACTGAAGATAAAGTTAAAGGGAAAATATATATACACTAAATTACATTAGTATACAAAGAGTTACGCCCAAGCTTGGGGCTTAAGAATAATATATTTTCAAATAGATACCATTCTTGGGCTCAACCAACATGTTCCCTTAATAATCTTCTAATTCATAGGCTCATTTTTCTAAGACACGTCACACGATATAGGGAACATGCTACATGGGTTTGAACTTTCCTACCCCCAGTGGTTCCTTGTCTTGATCATATAGAAGGACCAAGTCGTACTCAACATACAGTCAGGGACAGACAAACTTATCGTATTGGACCTTGACAAGTATTTTATTCACTTCAATATATGTAGAGGCATCTCGACGCTACTCATCTATATTCTCTAGGTGCATGAGGCATTGTTCGAGATCGGAAGTGTCAGGTAGGAGCAAAACTGTCAATCTAAGAGAAAGGATTTCACATTCAATTAGAAAGATCAACTCCACACCGTGTACTAACTAGAAAGGAGAAAAACTGCTGGAAGTCTTGACAGAGGTTTGATATGCCCAAAGTGTTGGATACAACATGATAATCCAGTCATATTTTCTCTGGCTAACATTTTTCTACAAAATGGTCTTGAGAGACTTGTTCTTGACCTCTACTTGTCCATTTTCTTGGGGGTAGTAAGGGGAAGAATGACCATCCTAAAACCCCAGTTTAGACGCTAGTTATTCCATCATTTCATTTTGAAAGTGACTTCTATGATCAGTGAAAATATCACTCGGGATTTCGAACCTTGCTATAATTTGATTGAATACGAAGAAGGCGACAGTATTCCCATCATATTTAACTATAGGCATGGCCTCGACCCACTTAGTAAAGTAGTCTATGACCATGATAATGTATTTATTCCCCCTAGCCGAAGTTGGGTTGCAATCCACAAAGTCCACTCCCCACTTGGTGAAGGGACCGAAAGTAATGACTGGATGGAGAGGGAATTTATTCAAGCGCATTTTATGAGTTAACACTTGGCAGGGGTGACACTTCTTAACCACTTCGATGTAATCTTTAAAGATAGACGACCAAAAATAACAAGCTCGCAAAAATTTCTAATTTGTCGCAAGCCCAGATAGATGATCACCACATGCCCTACTATGGCAGTCGTTTAAAATAGACTCGGCTTCTTTGTGATTTAAACAACAAAGTAGGATATTTTCTACTCCTCTACGATACAAAATGTCACTAATGATAAGGTATTTCTTAGCTTGGTATCATATATGTCATCATCCGTCTCATGAGAGATGTTGAAGGAACTTCGAAGTTTGAAGATAGAGAACAATGTCTCCATAACAGGGGTCTGACGATGAGACAAGGAAAATGTGTTCATGTGAAAATGAATCAACATGAATAACATGCTTGTCTAATTGAGGGAAGTAGGATATTAACTCTGCGAAAACTAGTGATTTTTTGGACTTCGTAGAACAGAAATCGAGATCAAACACTTGTAGAATGACAATCCATTTATTGTACTTTCCCCCTATGATATGCCTTGTAAGGATGTATTGAAATGGATTAACATCGACAACCAAAATAGTTTTTCAAAGAAATATATAATGTTGTAATCATTGGACTCCGTGAATGGAAGCCAAAACTAGCTTTTCAATATGAGAATATTTGAGTTTAGTACTGACTAAGTTTTGAATAAGATAGTAAATGACATGATCATAGAGCTCATCATCCTCCTAAACCAAAACCATATTAATCGTCTCTTAGGACGCGGTGATATAAATCAGGTAATCTCTACTGTAGTTTGCAGACTTCAGCAGAGGCGTCGATACCAAGGATTTATTCAAAGCATAAAAGGATTCCTAGGCTCGCTCATCCCAGATAAAAGGAGTGTCCTTCATCAAGAGACGCATGAAACCCTTAGTAATATTGGCATAGCTCACTATAAACTGTCGTAAAAATTTAGCTTTCCCCTGTAAACCTTGAACTTGGTGTATAGTGTGTGGGGGAGGCAATCCAAGTATTTCCTCAACCTTTAACGAATCTACCATGATATTGGTCTCAGAGACTAAAAATCCTAGAAGATGACATGACCTAATGCAAAAGATGCATTTATGAGGGTTCAACCGGATGCGATAATGGTAACATCTTTCAAAGACTAAACGAAATTGATTAGGGTGATCCACTCACTTACAGGAGTGAGTATCAAGATCGTCAAGATAGGCTTCGAATATATGTTTCATATCGTGAAATAAGAAGGTCATAGCACGTTGGAAGGTTTCTTTAGTGTTTTTAAGGCTGAAAGGAATCTTCTGGTATGTGAAAGTACCCAAAGGGAAAATAAATGTCATCTTATGTTGATCCTCAGGTTTAATCTAAATTTGGTTATACCCTGAAAATCTGTCCATGAAAGAAAAAACTTCTCTTCCTACAAAATCGTCGAGAATCTGATCATTGAAGGGTGTCAGGAAGTTGTCTTTAGGACAAGATTTGTTTAGGTCACAAAAATCCATGCATACATGGATGTTTCCTTGCTTTTTATTCACAAGAACAGGATTGGATACCCATTCAATCAAGGGAACTGGGTAGATAAAGCCAGCATTAAGAAGTTTTTCTACCTTTGCCTTAATAGTAGGGGCCTTCCTCGGATTGACAAATCTAAGAAGTTTTCAAATAGGCTTAGCATTCGGGTAAGTTTTAATCTCATGTTAGACTATTCTAGGGTCAATTCATGGCATCTCTTTATATGACCAAGCGAACACATCTCATAATTCCTTGAAGAGTTCGGTTTAGATCATAATTTCTTCTGGTGAACAATCTGCACCGATGTATACATTTTCAATATTGTCAGGGATATAATAGATATTGATCATGACGATAGGGGATATACTCGCCATGTTTCTTTTGGCATAAATTTCGTGTGTATCAAGTGGAACTATGGCATGACCGACTATCTTTCTCAAAGTAGATCTAAAATTATCTTTATCAATTCTGGGAAGCTCTGGGAGGAAATAAGAGCGATGATGCATATCATCCCAGGGAATTTTAGAACCATTCATGGCCTCGATATTAGCTTCATCTGAAGTAAAAGTCTCATCGAGATAGTCACATGAACAATACTATGAAGTGGCCCGCACGAGCTCCAGAACAAGATCCTCCTCATCCATCTGTGAGGTAACAAGATCTAGATTGGCGAAAGAGTCAAGAACAGCTTGATACGCAATCTCTATTGCCGACAGTGGCATGACCATTATAGAATGTAATTGACCTTCACAATACATTGTCAAGGAAGGTAGGGTCCAAGGATCATTAAAATAGGAAGTGCGGAAAGGAACAAACCTCTCTGACGAAATGAGCCTACTAGACATCGCGTAAATACGGTGAATCAGTGTCATGAAGTCGAAGGTACCCATAAGGTATGAATACATTTAGACACCGATATTCTCAGTTTCCGACTGAGAATTTTTTATCACTGGAATCGACGGTCCAAAATATGCATTGGGGATATCATACGCAAATGAAAACTGATCGATCATCATGATCTTCCCATCGTGAGGAAAACAAAGAGTATGGAAGACATAATATATGATTGCAGTCTTACCATAAGTCCAATTTCATCCTGGTAAAAATTTGTAGTCAAGAGGTGCATCAACCACCTCGACATCCACCTCTACAATCTTCCCACCTAACTGGACCAGAAAGGAAGGAAGAATACCATGAGGGAGGGAGGAACGACCGTAAAAAAGAACCAACATGGTCGGAGACTGAGAAAGGGTTGGAGAGTTGACGGATTTCCAACAAACCAGGGAAATCACACATGTTGCAGCATCTTCATCAACAACAATATGCTTGATGGTATACTTTGAGTAACCCATGTGGATTTGGAATGCCACATGGTAAGGCAAGCGAGGCTTCACATCTGTGACATCAAAATTGATCATTTTCGAGCCAGAAGGATCTAGAGATTCTAATGCATATAGAAATGCATTCCTCCATGAAGGACACGTTTGGAGTACCTCTAGATCCGACATCGCACAAGGGGTTTCATCTAGGTCCTCAACAATAGAGTAATTATGGGCAACTCTAACATTAATATTCTGGGTAGAGTGATTTAGTACTCCTTTTGGAATATGAGGTCAGGTATTTGGTTTTTCGATCTATAAGGGAATCTCCAGATGAGGAGGAGACTCTAGACCAAGTACAATCTATGGAGAACTATAATCATGAGAGCAAGTGGCTAAATTAACCTCATATTTAACCATATTGATGCATAAACAGTCACCATCTTGCCTTGGTGAGTTTTGACTCCCAATCGCCACATTTTCATCATTCGAGTAGCTTGAGGCCATGTGATGGTTATGTGGAAAAGGATTAGTCAACATGGAAGGAGGTAGAGATAAAAGCCTCGTAGCTTCTGCAAGTTTGGGGCATAAATGGGTAAGTTGATCGTCTATACAAATATTACCGGTAAATTTCACCTTCCTCCTTTATTTCTTGCTCCAACATTATTATTCATCTTCTCATTATTACCATTGTCCTTGGGTTTATTATTATTCTTCCCACCCTTACGATTATTATTATGTCCTTTCTTTTTATTCCCTCTTGGTTGTTGGCTACCATTCATGTTGGTTGACGATTGCACAAATTTTACATCCACCGACTGAGTGGTATTGGAGGACACACACGATGTTGTCCCTCCTACCGACTAGTTTAGAGACAAGTATTTCAAATGGCTTGCCACCGAGTATGTGAATTTCACATTGGCGAAGCCTACAATTCCATTGGCATGAGGCCCGAGATTTTGTCTAGGGTCATAGTTTGACCTCAGTGCATTAGGAAGAATCTTGTATAACATCCCATACTGATCATATATAAGATCTAATGGTTGGGATTTAAAAATCTCTTCTTCCTCAAACGTGACCCCAGATGTAGAAACATCCATCGAAATATAAGGCAGGAGATATTTAAGGTACCACTCTAGAAGGAATTCATGGGGTATGTATGCCTTGATCAAACTCATCCATCTACACCACTCTTGGATGTGGTCTGATATATGATTGCCTTTGTCCTGATGAAAGGTCGAATTTTTTTTTATGCCAGCATCGTAATAAATCGGCAATTGGAAGTGTTTTAGGAAGACTAAAACCAACTGATTAAAAGTTATGTGTGCCCCCCTAGGTAGCTCGATATACCATTTCATGGAAACCCATGTGAGGGTGCATTGAAATGATCTTAACCAAACAAAATCTTCATTAAGGGAATTCAAAGAGCACCAAAGGTGAAAATTTGTAACGTGATCATCGGGATCCTCACCATTTCTACCCTCAAATTTTGGAATATATGAAGGAAGCTTGGTGGGGACGGGGGTCCATGATGGATCATGATGCACAGGGTCGTTCATTAACTTAGACAAGTATTGTAGATTGATCGTGGCAATAAAAGGGAGACAGGGTTGCGGCATCTATCCCCAAGCTCCCTGGAAAGATTATTGTTGGGAAATTGCAGCCCATCTAGAGTTATGGTAAGAACCATGACCCTTTACAGGATTGTAAGATCCTCCTCTGGACTGATTCATGAGGGGTTGGTTTGACACCATTCCAGTAGTAATGTTCTGATGAATATTGTAAACATTTCCCCTAGTCGAAGTGGCTCTAGGTTGGAGGTTTCCCAAGGTATGAAACTGACCTTGTCCAAGTGTGAATCTAGAGAATAAAAGTGGATTCATCATTCCAAACGTGTTGGTTGGAATTGGTACATAGGGCGTGGGTGTAAAGGATGGAACGTGAGAAGTAGCTTGTCCGCCAAGTTGGTTACTCCATTCAAAAGCAATAGGATTAGACTCAGGGTTAAAAGGAGGAACGCCTCCAAAGGTAGGAGTCGTTTGTGGGACATAAGTACCACCAAATGAGAATGGAGTGTGTGGAGGAGTTGTACTCCCAATTCCAATGCTAGTATTTGTACCAGCCGCTGGGATGGAGGTTGAAATTTGTAATGTGAAATTTGACATACCATAAGAAAAAGGACTAGAGGCCATAGGGATGGACTAAACATTATAGCCCAGTCAGTGACAAAGAGACCCAAAAGGGTTCGTGGCTATAGGTTAAGTATTCACTATCAGATAGGTAGAGGTGATGATAGTCACCTCCATCACTACAACCATTGTGGTTGAAGGTGTCGAAGGGGTATCGTTAATTATAGTAGGCATGGGAGTCGAAGGACTCACAATATATTTTTGAATCAATTTAGTACTCATCCTTGTATGATCACAAGTATGATAAGTGGAGGTATGTGTACCACATTTGATAAATCTACGCCTTTTAGAAATAAAAGACTCAAAATGTGGTGGTAACTGTAACAAGCAGCGAGACCTGCGGGGAATATGGTATGGCTCCACGATGACTCAAAACTCGAAATATAAAAAAATCTTAAGGCCAACTAGTAATCAAAGAGAACACCAAAATAAAATCAAAAGGCCAATATGCACACAAACATGATAAAGTGGCTGAAAGGGCCCCCCCTCTCTAAAGTTGGTATGCCTCACCCAAGAGGGGCCTGAGACTCCTCAGCTAAAGATCAGAGGTATCAAAATCAATTATAAGGTCCCTCATGGGCTTAACAACTAGTTGGTCAGATCCCCCCGAGAGGTAATCCTCCATAAAGACTATGTGTTGTCTGACCCTTATCTGACCCAGGGTACCTGCAGAATAACCCTTGTAGGTAACCTATGTTGTACCTAAGTCATGAAAATAAGAAACCACAATATAACCTATGCACAGGTGAACATTCGTAAGTCAGGTCCACTGTATGGGAAGGGTAACAAATCCTGAAACCTCGAAAGCACCACCTCTCACAGAGGTAAGGGTACTAGAAAGATCCCAATATATGAATAGATCCCCATAAATATATATGATGCTAAGAAGGTATAGGTGGGACATCCCTTCAATCAACCTCAGGTGACCTCGTTCTTAACTCTAGTGTAAGTGGAGGCTCCTGATATTACTGATTATATAATGGATTTCTCCACTCCCTTAGTCAGACACATATGTTGATTTAATAGCCTTGGATAAGTTTACTCACAAAATCCTATTCCAAGGCTCTAAATCCGAATCTAGTTTATGCACCCTAGAAAAATAAAATCGTTACAAATCAATTTTAAATTATAGAATTACTTTTAGTAGAATTTCTTAATAAAAAAGGTGTGTTCGTGAAACCAGTGATGTTATGACTCAGTAAGTAAAATAAATGAATATGAATACAATGCAAAGTCTTAACTTCAATTCCCAATAAATGATATACTTTTCAGAATGCAATTCTCAATTAAGTTCTATAGTTCCAAATAAAATGTAATCTTTCTTTACCTGTACTAAGATCAATGATAAAAACTCAAAAGATCAAATGCCAACAATGTAAAATGCTTAATATTTTTGACTTTTCAATATAAAAGAATGAAAATGCAAGGACTGAACATTAACTTGATATAAAAACTCTATTATATGTAAACATAGACAAACCAAGTAGTATATCAAGAAGAAAACACCCATCCCAAGATGCAAGGACAATCAAATGAAAAGGATGCTAAGAAAGGCATCACCCAAAAATTCAACCAAAGAAAGGTTTCCCATCATTCCAAAGACACTTAATAGTCATAACAGAGACCCAAGAAGACTCATCAACCATCAAAACCTACCCAGCAACCATCAAACCCAACAACCAAGAAGAAAAGGGTGATGTGCATGACTATTCAGGAGAAAAGTGCATATATACACCTCTTGAAGGAGGACAACACGTGTATGTACGCGACTGTCAGGAAAAAACCTACGTATATGTGTCAAAACACAGCTAGGATAAGGAGAAGGCTAATAAAATCAAACTCAGTTTGAACAAAGATTTTCAAGTAGTCATACAACAAGAAACTCAATATAAACGAGAGCAATCTAAGGAGAAAAACACTTCAAACCCCCAAAAAAGAAGATTTTATCCCCAGTATGGTCGCCAATTGTGTTATGAGGAAAATTTGTCTATGGCTAGGGGTAAACCACAACAGACGGAAATGACTGTAGAAATCAACTCTAATCTTAGGTATGCTATATAAACAAATATGTTAGCAAGACAAGATAAAAGGCCTACCTCATTTGGACATTCGATGAAGTCCACCATTGAATACTTGACTCAAAGAAATACACCTGCAACTTGTCCTCAACAACCAAGAAATACAAGCATATGGTGATAATATATAATATTGGCACATTCAATATCATAATCCATTAACATTCATAACAAATACAGCCATGGAATAACAATTCAATTATTTGCAAGATATTAATTGGATGAGAAAAGAGTATTTCTATTAAAATGTAATCAACAAAAGTGAATGAATTACAAACTTTTGTGTCAGCATGGTTCGAAACCGACAAACTGAGACCCTTCCAGTTGGGCCTCCACCACTTCAATCCTCCACCAAAGGAAATCTCATATAAGAGAGACAATGAGGTTCTCAATCAAGTAGGGAAGATCTTGGGGGCTAAACAATGTGTTAAGACTTAAAAGGACAAAGGGATGCAGACTCAATATGAAGTGAATAATTTCTCTAGAGTAACTTTGCTCTCAAAGTTGAATTCTTCTCCTCTTTTCCATAGCTCATATTTGGCCCATTTGTAGCCTTCAAGTGGAAATGAAGGGTCCAGTCAGAACATTTCCAGTATATCGAAGCTCAAGGATCATGGATCTCATGACGTGACATGGAAACCTGACACCATTTTTTAATTTTGGGCAAAAATCCCGATGTACATGGGTTGTAGTGGTGCAACCTTCATATACGCATGTTGTATAATAGGTATGGAGCATATATGTGGAAAAATAATGTTTTTATCTCTAAGATTTTCAAAAAGGGACTTCAAGTCTGCATAGGGAAATGGAAAAAGGTCTTATGTGCAAGTTTTCATAGGGTGAGGCAAATCTTGTTATAACATCCATCCTTGTCCATGTGACCCATATATAACTTCACTATTCTAAAGAATTTTCTTAATTTGTTGCAACTGATCATCACATACCTACAATATAAAAATGAAACAGTTATGCCCACTAGTCTACTCAGCTACAAATCAAACTCTATAAAATTTGAAATGAATATATTCCTGCCTAAATATGTCCTATATGAATATCTACATCAAAAATTGTACCCATGATATTCCTTACGTCCTTCAGTCAATATTCTTCATACCTACATGGAGATGTTTTCTAAAACATGTTCCTTAACCAACTAATCTATCATAGGACATCAAATACCTTTGTCATCAAACCAATCTGAATCAAACATCTGTAACACCACTCTGAAACACTTCGTGTTTTCTGAAGGATAGATCTATGAACTATAACAATTGTTGCATACACTCCCCCTATTCAATATTCATATTACTTGGGAGTCTCCAAGCTAGATGGCTCAGAACAATGGAGGAATCTTCCCTATTGCGGAGTAGTCTTCTTCTTCACTTGTGGATCCATCATCTTCCTGAATTCTGACACTTTCTTCCTAGATTCTAACATCTTCCCTTTTGCATGTGTATCCATCATGGTCTTGTACTACTATGTATCCTAAGAGTGCAATTTTTAGGACCTGTTCTTCCTTTACCTTCTCTACATTATGATCTTGCATTGTTGTGTATTCTGACAATATGATCCTTGAGACTTGTTCTTATTTCACTCGTTTTTCTAGTCTTTCTTATACAATTGAAAATATTTTGATCTTTGGGACTTGTTCTTCATTCATCTTCTCTTCTTGTCTTTCTTTTATTTTCCAAACCTTCGTATTCCTATTATCATTGTTTTCTTTCATGGATGGCTCTATCACACTTTTTCAATTTCAATCTATGTGACCATAATTGTGGCATCTGTAACATTCAATATTGTGAAGAGCCACATAAGCACTACTTCCTAGAACATTTCTTCCATATGATATCTAGTATACAACTTTATGTCCAAATTTAGAACAATAAAAGCAATAACCATAAAAGGAACTTTGATACCTAGGAGTAGATGATCCTCTCTGTGATGTAGTCCTTTTGAATTCATTCCTTGGATAATCATGATCATAATTGAATCTTATTTATTGTCTGAAAGTACATGGTCTTCTTGAAAAGGTATACTTCCTCTTGGACTCTTGTTGACCATGATTCCTTCCTTTAAGTACTTTTATGTAACACTTAACCTTTTCTTCATTCTTCGTTTCTGGTAACCTGTGAAATTTCTCTTCAACTTTATTTTTTTGTCAAATGAATTCTGCTTCATGATTATTTTCCTTTTAAATCTTGGGATTGTATTCTATTTCATTGGTATTTTATTTGTTGACTTAGTCATCATTTTAGTTGTCACTTGCTTCATTTTATTTTGGTCCTTTCCTTTCATAAATATCTTGTGGGTTGTCCCAAATATCTTTGGCAGATGCATACTATCCCACTTTGGTTTTTATTGAATCAAGTAATCCTTCCATGATAAAATCCATTTCTATCTCACTGTTCCTTTTCAATTCCTTCTTGGTTGCAGTGTTCAGAGGATTCCTTGTAGCTTTGCACCTTGTCACAACTGATTGTCAAATATCACATCCATGTGCCTACAAAAATAATTTCATTTTGTTGCTCTATATTTCATGGTTCAAACCATTTTGACCATTGAACGGTGGTACTTCCATCTTATATATATCAATACTTTCCATGATCTACCTCCTGGTGGTTAAAATGGTTCCTAAAGGAACCAGATATGATAATAATTGTTGGAATACTAAAACTGTTAAGAACCAAATACCAATATAGAATAGAAAAACCTCAGAAAAAGTACTCAACGCCTTGAAAAAGATACAATTTCAGATAATAAGCCTCTTCGAGGGGGAAACCTCATTTTACCCCACTTAAATGTTCAAGTACAAGATGATTCAAAATGAAAATGTCTCATTGGTATATATAGGAGACTAGGAGGTATAATTACAACTAATGGCCTAAAGCCGACATAAATAAAATAACATTACTAATATAATATGCCCCAATTAAAGGGTAATCAGCCAATATTAGGGCTTAACATGCCCCTCCCCTTGAGACAATTGTTTTCCGCAACACTCGAGTAACTCTGGATGCTTCTGTATAAAAGACTCATCTTCCCGAGTGGAATCTTCAACCAGTAGTTTCCTCCATTTAATGAGATACTCTGAAATGGGTCTATTCCTCAGCTGGTGAATTCTTGTGTCAGTGATGGCTTGAGGTTCCAATATGATTTTTCCTTCCTCGTCAAGTTCTGGAAATATATTTTGAACTGAGATCTTTTCACCTATAACCTTCTTTAAGCATGAAACATGAAAAACTGGGTGTACTCGTGAAGATGCAGGAAGCTCTAATTTGTATGCCATAGTACCAATCTTTTGCAACACCTTATAAGGGCCATAGTACTTTGGTTATAATTTATTATCCTTCTTGGCTTGCTTGAGGGACATCTATTTGTATGGTTGTAGTATTAAAAACACCCAATCCCCTACTTCAAAACGTATTTCACTACGATGTTGATCTACTTGTTGTTTCATGCGATTTTGTGCCATGGTCAGGTTGTCCTTTAAGATTTGGAGAACTTGTTGTTGATTCTCGATGTGATCTTCCACTTCTTGAACCTTATATTTTTCTTTTAGAGAAGAAGTGATGGAAGGAGGGTGGTATCCATAAAGTTCCATAAATGGTGTCATTTTTGTTGC
>ML776974.1:880661-893114 GCA_009831015.1 Picea engelmannii | reverse complement strand
TTCCCCTTTTTATAGACTATTTCAAAATCATAACCCAATATCTTGGTTACCCATTTTTGTTGTTCTTCTGAAGATAGTCTTTGTTCCAAGAAGTATTTAAGACTATCATGATCTGTTTTTACCTTGAAGTGCCTACCTATTAGTTAAGGATGCCATTTCTTCAATGCATGTAGTATTGCCATCATTTCCTTCTCATAAATGGGTTTGTGTAAGTCCTTTCCATTGAGTGTGTCAGGTTGTTATATTAAAGATTTTTAATTACCTGAAACACTGAATTGTCAAACCAGGGTAAGTGAACTTAGAGATGCTACACTGTATGTGCTGGTAAGATTCTAATTCCTATCTGAAAGTTATTCTGAGAAGAAAACACAAACTCACTCTTAAAAACTGAACCCTGATGATTATCTTGAAACTAATCATCTCTCGTTTAATTCATCAAAGGAAAACAGTTATGTGCTTAAATACAGGTACTTCTATTTCTGATCTAATGTGATCTCCCAAGACTATCTACCATTAGCTTAAACATCTAATCATCATCATTTCTATCTAATCCATAAAAGAGAGATCATTTTCGAAAATATTTTAATCTAAACATCAAAAATAGTTCTGAATCTATCCACAGGTAGAAGAAGTAAATGTCCTATTTACTCTACTGGTACTAGAAGCTTCCTTTAATCTAATTGTAACCTAACTACCTTAACA
This sequence comes from Picea engelmannii, assembly GCA_009831015.1. Taxonomy (NCBI): domain Eukaryota; kingdom Viridiplantae; phylum Streptophyta; class Pinopsida; order Pinales; family Pinaceae; genus Picea; species Picea engelmannii. The sequence continues at coordinate 892,412 of ML776974.1, read as the reverse complement.
GAACAGAATAAATCTAAACTCGTACTCCTTTTGAATCATGATCAAATTTAAAACTAGAAACAGACTATAATCTGATTGTCCTAATGGAACAGAGTAAGCTAACTATTCTAATCAAGACAGAGTAAATTTAAACTCACATTCCCTTTAAATCATGTTCAGATTGAAAACTAGAAACATAGCAAATCTAGTTCATTCTTTAAGTTCTACAGGAATAAATAACACATTCAACATTCATCAGTATATGATATGTTATCACACTAGAAATGATACAATCTGAAGAATGGTTAAGCAAGAATCTAACAAAGTAATTCTTAAACTCAAATAAACTAACTTAAATGCAGATTCTAAAATACTGGAATAAACTAACTCTAATATGGAAAAGAGACAGCGAATTGAAGCTGTTGGCGGGCCTAACCAAGAGTTGCAATCACCGAAAAGGAAACCAGAGCTACTCATATCATTCCATGCAAAAAATTGTTCATACTTCACGCTCCATAATTCATAAAACGACTCAAATCATTTAACAGCAAATAACATAACGCATAGCAGATTTGTATTATTGAAAATCATGTCACATAGTATATTGTAACCAACGTTTCTTGAGAGTGATCCTCTGTTTATATAAATCCTCTCCAAAGTAGTTTTAAACAAAGGTGCATTAATCTAAATGGATCTCAGATCCGAAAATGACTCATAGTCAGTTAAAACAAACTTCATGACACGCAGTGTCAAGAAGTGTGGATCATAAAGAATTATAATAAATTGGTTCTGCAATATCTCCCTGAGTCAACATATTGAGTTATGACTCAATATATCATATGAATCAAACTGTCAATCCACTCTGGCCAGGTCGTGCAAGTCTTCGACAGCTTCTTTGGTATCTCCACTAAGTACGAGTTGGTACCTGGTACTGGTAAGTTCTGTTTCAAAGGAACAGTACCTAACTCATGCCACATTAGTATCAACATTAGTTTAAAATATCAAAATACATTAAAAATAACTTGAATCATAAGAATACCTTGAATAGCCCCATTTAGTTGTAAAAGGATGTCAAATGTGTCATGGTAAGGCCAGAAGGAAATGATACTAGATATGAAAATGGAGGTCCTTTTGACATGATATAGGCAAAAATATAGTCAAAACTGGAGACTGGCATTCCCCCAAACTGAAGTCTTTGCCTGTCCTCGGACAACAAAAAGTCAAAAACTGAGATTCATCAGAGTGTTGCAGCAGCTGCAACCAACATTTGCAAGTTCTCATGTTTCTTCATGCTTCTGATTTCCTTTTTAAGGACTCGATTAATGATGATGTGCTTCCTGGAAATATTTTGTAGTCTCTTGTTCCTCTGGAAAAGACCTTTATTCTTTCGTTTTAATCATTCAATCTTGTACAAGAAATGAGTTTGCCTGAGTTTCATAAGTTCATTTTTTGTTTTGATGTGCCGATCTAATATGGTTTTTTCATGTAACTTCTCTTTCAACCTGTGATTCCTTCTTTCTAATCTGGCTACCATTGGTCTCAAGGATTTACTGGAGGAAATTTCACAGTAAGATTCAAATGTTTTACCATGTCCTTGTTGTGTTTGAGGATTGGATGCATGAGTGAACTCATCTGGTCTTTGATCATGGGTGTCGACTGGACTAGGTTCAGAAGTAAACTCATCATATACTTGAACATGATTGTCGACTGGGCTGAGTTCAGGAGTAGGCTCATCATACACTTGATCAAATTTGTCGACTGGGCTGAGTTCAGGAGTAAACTCTTTATACATCTGAGAAGGGGTATATATTTTCATTTGAATTGGCGTTTCCTGCTCAATTTCTTTGGGTGCATTATCTTGTCGATTGACTTTACAGACTTTTCGAATCAGTTGGGAAAGAGTCCAAGTCATTTCAGAGAACTCTGGAGCCTCCTCATGATCATCCACACTTTTTAATCTTTCCTGTGGTGGGTAACTGGGCACTGAGTTATCCATTCCTGACAGTGTGCGTGTGCATTTTCATTTGGGATTTCTCCTAGGTTTTTCAGTTAACTCTTCCAGTTATTCCACATCAATAATATTCGTAGCAGTTGGGGGAGAAATCAGAATTTCAACATTTGCTTCTGTAGGAACAGTTTTTTCCACTCTGTCATGGCTAGTTTCCACACCATCGGAACCATGGACATCAAATGAATGTTTTGTACCAGGATTATCATCACTGGCTTCAATTGTGCAGTCTGGTGTATTCTTAGGGTCATCACAGATTTCGAGCAGGGTTTTAACACCCTTTTTTTTAAAGTTTGGCTTCTTCTGTGGAGGAGTGGACTTAACATTTTTATCTCTAGATTTGTCAGAGGCTAGGGTTCTTACAACAAACATATCCCAAGTTTCTTATTTGCGGGACAACACAGACTTAATCAATATCTCGACAAGACCAAAATGAAATAAACTACCTCTAAAATCTTTGGCCTTGCAGACCTGTTCTGCCATTTTCTTTAAACTCTTCAACAGAAAATAGGGTATGTTCATCAAATGGTTTCCTTTGAAATGTAGCAGGAGTCGGGCATGACATGGAAACACGATCGTATACCATCCTTCACAAGTGAGGTAGCGTTGGAGGATAGCTAACAACTGAGCCCATTTTGGTTCTAACCATGACCTTGATGTGCCCTCTGACCATTGTAATTTCTGGTACTGTGGTTGCAGAAGCTGCGTGCAGAGTTTCTTGTCGACGGGCTGACCCTTCGTCCATTTATGACCAGTGTTGGGTAATTGAATTGCTTCAGAGATGAATTTTTCTGTGACTTCAAACTCTAGCTCGCCCACCTTAGCTATTCCACCATGAAAATGCAGAGTGAACTAAAGCATAATTGAATCATCATACCCATCGAATTTCTTGAAAAATAGCTCCCATCCAACTTTCTAGAAAATGTGTTTGGTGGCTTCATACTCAGGAAGGGCCTCCAAGTCTGCAAAGGTCTCAGGTTCGTGATGATTTGACAACATAATTTCACTCGGTATCATAGGAAAGGTCCACAGGTGAGCAGCGGAATTAGATGAGGGCAACAGAGGAATAGAGTATGATGTGTGAAGTAGTCGTGAGAGGAATCTTAGAAGAACGTTTGAATTGTCGTGAGGATCGATAACATGTAAGGAAATGATGATGGTCGTACACGATTCAGGTCATACACATTTGCAAAATATTATCATATATGAATCGTGTCGAACTCAGCCAAGATAATGTAGTGCATTTCCATGATATGAAATGTTGAGGTGGATTGGTTTATTAGGTACAGAGTATGGGTATAATGAAACATTATGGGGTAACGAGGCATTCCCAGTTCAAATTATTAATATGTAATTTAATACATTAAACCAACATGAAACTAAGCGTACCTGAATTAGATTACCTATCCCCTTGTTATGTGTTTCTTACTGTAGAATTCTTTGAAGTCAAGTATGTATCTGGAGAGCGCAAAAATTGTAATTTGAATTTGTATTCCCGATTACCACTGTAGCTGATAGATTTTGTGCTGGCACTGACTGGTACTGATGAAATAACCTGAAATCTGCAGAGAAATTTGAACCAATAATATCTTGCTGAGAAAAAGATTTTATGTTTCTAATGGAAAATTATCTGATGATTATCCCTGAACCTGACTTTTTTTCCTTTCTGAAAGGGATCATCTAAAATCATGTCTTCAATAGCTTCAAATCTTAAACCCATGGTACAATTCTTATTTGTGTGAGTAAATGTTCTAGAGTCGAACACAAAAAGAAATCATTGGATTATCGGCCATTAATGAATGTCGTTAACCAATGCGAGATGACCCACCAATGATGTCAATGGGCCTCAAGGTACCTATAGTACATCCTAACAGGTACGAATAAATATCTTGGTGTCGAGTCACCTGTAGGATCTATTAACCAAGAGACATTGATGTATTCCCATGGTTGTTAGCAAGGAAATCTTCCATTGAGGCATGCAGAGTCCAGGGTACTAAATATTCTCTAATCCCTACTCCAGATAAGGTGTTGGTGTCGATGGAGTGAGATTTGTTGGAAGGTGGACCTTAACGTATTCCACATCGTCCAACGCGAGTGCAAATAGAAATCTTGCAGACATAATTTTTGGAACAGTAATCACTTACTTGTGTATTTTATGAGCCCAAGTTAGTATATGCTCATTGCTTTCTCATATTTTGAGAGTCTGAGAAAATGCTAAAAGAAAAATCTAGGGGGGTTTATTTCCCATAATAATTCATCAGGCCTGGTAAAGAATAATCCTTTCCCTGATAAATGCCCCTTTCATACTTTAATGAGTAGTCAAAGGGAGAAAACAAGCTCAAATTTATTCATTTCAAAACAAGTCAGTGTATATTGATAAGAAAATTTCATGAAATAAAATGGTCTTACCTTATTACCTGTTGTGAGAGAGTGATGAATTTCAGTTCTGTACTTGCTTTGAAAAACCTGTAAAACTGAAGACAATATATCAACATATCCAAAAAAAAGAAATATTTATATATATATATATATATATATATATATATATATATATAGATATATATATATATATATTATCTGATTTTTTTATTTTCTGGTAAAATTTTATTATTTACAAGATCTTAAAACAGCATAAATGATCAAGGATTAGCAGGAGGAGAAGACTCTTCTCCCACTATCTTTATTTCTGTTTGTTTGGCAATTTCCTGTAGAAAATCATCTTTTGACAAGGGTTTGTTATACACTTTCAATCGATGTCCATTTACTACAAAGGAATTCTGAGAGTCATCGATGGTCTTGATTCTGACAGAACCATTATCAAAAACAGTTTCTACTTCATAAGGTCCCAACCACCTTGTCGTAAGTTTCCCTTTGAAATTTTTGTATTTGGAATCGAAAAGCAATGCCCAATCCCCTGGTTGAAAATGTTTTTTCTTAATGTATTTATCATGCCATTTTCTACATTGATTTTGTACAAGGATAGTTCTTTGAAGAGCATCCTACCTAATTTCTCCCAATTCATTTAGTTTCATGACTCTCTGTTTCTGTGCCTCATCCAAATTCGACCCCAACTTTGCTGCTAGGCGGAAGGTATGAATCTAAAATTCTATGGGAAGGATAATTTGCTTGCCAAATACCAATTCATAAGGGGTATGACTAGTGGTATTTCTCCATGTAGTCTGGTATGCCCATAAAGCCTTTGGAAGTCTATCCGCCCAATCTTTGTGATGTAAATGTATTGTCTTAGTCAGAATAGCTTCTAGAACTTTATTCGTGGATTCCACTTGCCCATTGGCTTGTGGATGGTATGGGGAAGACTTACAGTGTTTTATCCCATATTTATCTGTGAGTTCTTTCATCAACTTGGAAGTAAATTGGGCACCTTGATCAGTAACAATCTCTCATGGAACACTGAAGCGGGTAAATATATCTTCATAAATAAATTCAACCACTGATTTCTCAGTTGCTTGATATAAGGATTTTGCCTCTACCCACTTGGTCACAAAATCTGTGCAAACCAAGATGTACTTATTCTTCCTTGACATTGGGGAAACCAATTTCGAAAGTGTTACCATAAACAATAAAATCGTCCATGTATACTTCCACACAATCATGAATTAAGTCAGCAAAGATCCAAAGGAATGCTCTCTGAAATGTAGCAGGAGCATTGCATAGTCCAAAAGGTAGCACTTTATAAGCATAAGTTCCCCAAGGACATGTAAATGTTGTTTTGTCCTGGTCTTCAGGAGCAATTTGAATCTGATTGTATCCACTATATCCATCTAGAAAGGAAAAGTATATTTTTCCAGCCAAGGTATCCAAAACCTGATCTATAAAGGGTAAGGGAAAGTATTCCTTCAGGTTTGCCTTGTTCAACTCCCTAAAGTCTACACACATTCTCCATTTCCCTGTCATTTTCTTAGGTACCACAACAAGAGGTGAAACCCACTTGCTGTCAGAAATTGGATAAATGAATCCAACGTTTAATAATTTCTGTAATTCTTCTTTCATAAAGTCTTTTAAGATTGGATTCATACACCTTTGTTGTTGTCTTACTGGAGTTATCCTTGGTTGGATATAGATGTGGTGAATGCAGGTGTCAAGATGCACTCCTCTCATGTCAGTGTATTCCCATGCAAATGCCCCTGACTGTTCTTTCAAAAGGTTTGTTAATTGTTCCTATTGGCTGAGACTTAATTCAGAGTTGATGTATAGACATTTTCCTGGGCTAAGTTCTACTGGAATAGTATATGACCCCAGATGCTCATCAATGGTGAAAACCATAGATGGTGAAAACAAGGAAAATAACTCACTTCATTCTTGAAATTACTCTCTGAAAATTTGATCGTATAGAAAATATGTTTGTGGGAACTCAACATTTTCTGTCACAGAAAGAAATTGACTTAGAATATCATCCTCTGTAGGCTTTTGTAGTGCGTGAAACTCATCAACAGAAAATAAATATTCTTCATCATCATTCTCAATATAGGGACATTTCAGCCACCATAATTCTTCTGCAACTGGTTGAGCAGGTGGAAAAAGAGTAAGTTTCTATGAAGAAATGCCATTTGAGATAAACATATCCCCACCACGACATCCTATGAATGCATTGGTCGTGGCCAACCAAGGTCTCCCTAGAATGATTGGATGGCCTTTTGTGGGTTCCTTTGAATGAATAATCATGAAGTCAACAGGATATTCCCACGAAGCTAGTGTAACAAGGATGTCATCAAGGACTCCAGCAGGCTTTATAGTGGTTTTGTCAGCAAGCTCAAGAACTGTAGGAGTAGGGCTAAGGAATTGACTTTGTTGTAACAGTTCCCCTGTATTGATGGTCATTATATTAATGGTTTCACCTAGATCGACTAAAGTATTACCAATAGAAACATTGTTGATAGTCACTGAAACTATTGGGTTCCCTGGGTTGGCATACTTCACAATTTTAGGTGTTTCAGAAATACAATTTGATGATTGTCCTACTAGGTGTATCGTGGATGGATCTTTCTGTTTCCGACCTGGTTTCTTAATGCAGAGTTCTTTGATGGTTTTGGCGTAGATGGGAACATATTTTATTGCTTGTAACAATGGAATCATAACACAGACATTTCTTAGTTTATTCATGATGTCAAACTCAGATTGAACAATTGGTTTTTCAATGAGAAACCTTTCATGAAAAGGAGGTGTTTGGGGAACCTGAGTTTGCATGTTACGCTGTGATTTAGATACCCTATGCTTTGGAATGATAACATATTTTAAAGATGCCCCATTTGATAAATCATCTATAGGTTCTTCCTCATGTTCTTGGATAATTACCTTTGGTGATGTTCTTGTTACAGGCTGAGTTTTATTTTAAATTTTTCTAGATCTTAGTTGTATTTCTTGTATGGAAATGGGGTTTATGGTGTAAACTGGGTAATTTTGAAAATCAGCATTATGGAGTGGCAGAGGTGGTCTGTGGATAGGATTTGGAATGGGTTGAGCAGGGAAAATGGTGGGACGAGGTGGATTATGAGGCTGCTGAGGAGTTTGTTGAATGGGTGGTAAAGGAGGTGGAGTAAAACCAGGTAGTAACTGATGTATGTTTGGAGGATACTGAGTACATGGATTCTTGGGAATTGGTACCGCATGCTGATGTTGGTTATTTCCAAAATTCGGGTCTCTCCATCCCTGGTACCAAGGTTGAGCAGGGACATTTTGCAGAGGCCAATTTAGCCAGTTCCATGGATGTTGTTGTTGTTGAGAGAAGGGTGGATAGTAGTTGCAAGATTGTGGGGATGGTTCTTGATACGTATTTGAGTTCCTAGGTTGCCAAGGCCTCTTAGGTGCAGATGGAGTCCCTGGAGCTTCCCCTCCCTTGAATATGGATTTCAATCCTAGTAAGGATGGGCAATATTCTGTTTTATGATTTTCAGTACATATTGCACATACAGAAACATTGTCCAAAGGACATTCTCGTAAAGGATGCCTTTTTTTGCATTTTGGGCAGAATATGCTTAATACAGGGTTTTCCTCTTCCTTCTTTCTCTTAATCTTCAAAGTGTTTAATTGATATCCAATTGTTCCTAAAATGTCTGTTTTAAAATTTTCCAAAAGGTTTCCCAATTCAATTCTAGTAACTCCACCAAATGTGGGTACTTTGGTGTTTTTGTTGACAGGTTCTCTCACACTTTTTGCAGTTTTCCCCCTACTTCTTGAGTAAGTTCTACATAGTTCATTGATTGCTTCAAATTCTTTTTGATAAATGTCTCCTGAAGCCATTAAATTGAGAGTGTCAATATATTCATCTGAAACCCCTTTTAAGAAAAGAGTCTTGATTGCTTCATCTTGGAGGTCATTGTATTTAGATTTTTGAAGGGTATATGTAAATCTTTCTAAGAAATCCTCAAGGCTCTCTTCATCTTGTTGTTTCATTTTAAAAATATCATTTCGAGAATCCTTGGGTCTACAATAGTCCTGGTACTTCTTTAAAAAAAATTCCTTCATATCTTCCCAAGATCTAATGATGTACTCTCCTAAACTCATGAACCAACGTAATGCAGAATCTTTTAGGGTAGCAGGAAACAATTTCAGTTTATGTGCATCCTGGAGATAGTTATAACTCCTTCACAAGATGTCAAACTCAAAAAGAAAGACATCTGGGTCTTCACTACTTTTCCTATAAAAGGTTGGTAGTGCCGAAGGCGAGATATTTTTCATATTGACATTCTGGACCAAATCCAAAATAGGAAACCCAAAGGTGGTTTCTGGTCTTAGCTCAGTCTCTACTTGTTCTTCTTCTTCATTTTCAACATGAATTTCTCCTCGTTCTCTTCTATCCAATTCTCTCCCTCTTTCTTCCATGTTAAAAGGATTACCAAAAATTGTATATGCAATCCGATCTTTCTTTGGTGAGGGTGTGAAATCCCACCTCTCTGGATTCTTTTTGACAGAATTGTTATCTCCTATTGGTTCTTTTGGGGATCCTATTACCTTAGATTCAATAGTTTCAGTTGTTATTTGTGAAATTATAGTGTCAGGGTTCCTAAGAAGAGCTTTCACTTCTTCTAGATTAACTGTGTCAACCAAGTTTGGATCACCAGGAATTTGAGTTTGTTGGTATGTGATGTTTCCTAGTTCTATGTTTTGCACTATGGTTTCCTCAGCCAGAGTTCAAGTTTCAGTTTCTATTTATTTTTCTATGGAGGTTTCTTCTTTTTTTTGTTTTGTATTTCCCTTAAATCTACCTCTATGATCTCTATTTCTCATGAAGACATACTAAATGAAAGAAAAACTAAGATTGAGTTTCAGAGGAACCTGTGATAACTGATATGTCGGTTCTCACCCTTCGTTTCACATATCCTCTTTCATCAACCTGCTAACATACCACACCAAACCAAATACATTTTAATAAAATAACCAAAACAATTATCTAACTTACCTTCTAAACAGCTCCCCGACAACGGCGCCAAAAATGTTAGGTTGCTATATTAAAGATTTTTAATTACCTGAAACACTGAATTGTCAAACCAGGGAAAGTGAACTTAGAGATGCTACACTGTATGTGCTGGTAAGATTCTAATTCCTATCTGAAAGTTATTCTGAGAAGAAAACACAAACTCACTCTTAAAAACTGAACCCTAATGATTATCTTGAAACTAATCATCTCTCATTTAATTCATCAAAGGAAAACAGTTATGTTCTTAAATACAGGTACTTCTATTTCTGATCTAATGTGATCTCCAAGACTATCTACCATTAGCTTAAACATCTAATCATCATCATTTCTATCTAAGCCATAAAAGAGAGATCATTTTCGAAAATCTTTTAATCTAAACATCAAAAATAGTTATGAATCTATCCATAGGTAAAAGAAGTAAATGTCCTATTTACTCTACTGGTACTGGAAGCTTCCTTTAATCTGACTGTAACCTAACTACCTTAACAGAACAGAATAAATCTAAACTCGTACTCCTTTTGAATCATGGTCAAATTTAAAACTAGAAACAGACTATAAGTTGACTATCCTAACGGAACAGAGTAAGCTAACTATCCTAATCAAGACAGAGTAAATCTAAACTCACATTCCCTTTAAATCATGTTCAGATTGAAAACTGGAAACATAGCAAATCTAGTTCATTCTTTAAGTTCTACGGGAATAAATAACGCATTCAACATTCATCAGTATATGAGAAGTTATCACACTGGAAATGATACAATCTGAAGAATGGTTAAGCAAGAATCTAACAAAGTAATTCTTAAACTCAAATAAACTAACTTACATGTAGATTCTAAAATACTGGAATAAACTAACTCTAATATGGAAAAGAGACAATGACTTGAACCTATTGGTGGTCCCAACCAAGAGGTGCAATCGTCGAAAAGGAAACCAGAGATACTCAAATCATTCCATGCAAAAAACTGTTCATACTTCACGCTCCATAATTCATAAAATGACTCAAATCATTTAACAACAAATAACATAACTCATAGCAGATTTGTATTATCAAAAATTGTATCACATAGTATATTGTAACCAACGTTTCTTGAGAATGATCCTCTGTTTATATAGATCCTCTCCAAAGTAGTTTTAAACAAAGGTACATTAATCTAAACGGATCTCAGATCCGAAAATGACTCATAGTCAGTTAAAATGAACTTCACAACTTCATGACATGCAGTGTCAAGAAGTGTGGATCATAAAGCATTCTAATAAATCGGTTCTACAATCTCGCCCTGAGTCAGCATATTGAGTTATGACTCAATCTATCATATGAATCGAAGTATCAATCCACTCTGGCCATGTCGTGCAAGTCTTCGATAGCTTCTTTGGTATCTCCACTAAGTACGAGCTGGTACCTGGTACTGGTAAGTTTTGTTTCAAAGGAACAGTACCTAACTCATGCCACATTAGTATCAACATTAGTTTAAAATATCAAAATACATTAAAAATAACTTGAATCATAAGAATACATTGAATAGCCCCATTTAGTTGTAAAAGGATGTCAAATGTGTCATGGTAAGGCCAGAAGGAAATGATACTAGATATGAAAATGGAGGTCTTTTTGACATGATATAGGAAAAAATATAGTCAAAACTGGAGACTGACAGAGTGGTCGACTTTCAAAAGCCAGGGGTATTCCTTCTTGCATTAGGAAAACACCAATTCCATTTCTCGAGGCATCACATTCCACAATAAAGGTTTTTCTGAAGTCTAGAGTGGTCAAGACATGAGCTTTACACATCACCTCTTTAAGTTGTTCAAAAGCTTTAGTTTCCTTTGGAGTCCATGAAAATGCATCCTTCCTAGTTAGTGTCATTAAATGTGATGTTATTCTTCCATAGTTCTGAACAAACTTGCGATAGTAACCTGTCAAACCCAAAAATCCTCTAAGATTCTTTAATGTTTTGGGAATCGGCCAATCCATCATGGCCTTAATATTGTTAGGGTCTACCTTAACACATTCATGAGATACAATATGACCCAAATACTCTACCTCCTTTACTTCAAAGAAACATCTGGATGGTTTGGCATATAGTTGTTGCTCCTTTAGTAGTTGTAGCACCTTGTCAACATGTCGCACATGATCCTCCCAATACTTGCTATAGATTAGTATATCATCAAAAAATACTAACACAAATTTTCTAAGGAATGGATTGAAAATGGAATTCATCAACCCTTGGAATGTGGAAGGTGCATTTGTAAGGCCAAAAGGCATGACCAAAAATTCATAATGGCCTTGATGAGTTCAGAATGTTGTTTTTGGGATATCTTCTTCCTTCATTCT
>ML776974.1:834676-864029 GCA_009831015.1 Picea engelmannii | reverse complement strand
TGAAAAATTTTGTAACAGAGAAGACACCTGAAAGTGAAAATGCATCCCATGAAATTCATGATGTGGACACAAGGAAGGTGAATCAAGAATGGAGAAACTCCAACTTTGGGTTGAAGACCAACCATGTTCCTAAGATTGACATGTGTAAGTTTGATGGCAAGGACCCAATCACATGGATACTTCATATGGATCAATTCTTTGATCTCCATAATGTGCCACATACACAAAAGGTACGAACTATTTCCTAAATGAACCAGATATGATACCAATTGTTCGAATACTGAAAGCAGGGGTGAATCAGTATGAGCACCTTTATCACTTTTAACGAGAATACAAAATATTCAATAATAAGAGCATATAAACATTAACTTGATCAGTTACCATTCAACAATTTATCATCTGTGTTTAGTATATCAGCAATGCATAGTAAAATAATGGCAGATACACAGTACACCAAGATTTACGTGGAAACACAATGCAAGACAAAACCATGGAATGATTTTCTTATATGTCAAAATAAATACATTCATAGGAAGCTCCAACTTCCCAATTTTCCAGCTTCAATTGGAAGGAGGCTCCAACCCCTAATTCTCAGGATCCAACCTGAAGGAATCTCTAACTCACTATTTCTCCAGCTACAATTGGAAGGAGGATCAAACCTAAAGGAAGCTCCAACTGACTATTTCTCCAGGTACAACTAGAAGGAGGCTCCAACCCGTTGTTTACAAGCTGCAACCTGAAGGAAGTTCCAACTCCCTAATTTTTTGGATCCAACCAAAAGGAGTCTAGAACCCCCTTTCCTTGCCCCTCCAACCACCCTGAAACATAAATGTAGACAACCCTCTTACTACCTCTTTTGTTTTAACTAATAACCTATTGTTGTTGTTGTTGATAACTTTGTTGTTGCTAATGAAATCAATATCTCATCAATACTGCAACCACTTATTCCTCATGCCAAAATCTATAAAAGAATTCTCCAAATCAACAGCTTATGAATTACTGAGACATATATGTTCCAGATTTATTCAAAATAACTCCTTAACACACAAAAGAAGACACACCTTTAGAGTGTAGCTGACATAATATTTTAGATCCCTGATCTTACATAAATTTTCCACACATGTCCATGACTGCGTATATTGTCTTCCTGCAGGTATCCATCCTTTTCCTCACTACAACCCGCAGATGTCCACACTTAGCCTCCTGAAACTCACAGATATACTCAAGGAATTTGTGTATGAAACCCCTTATCCTTACTCTCATCTCCTACAACCTTCTTACTTCACTTGACTTCTCGATCTTCGAATCACTTCCTCATATCTCCAGCCTGTATTCTCATAATTGAATACACATAAGTGATTTGCAATCGAATGTTCTCTATCTTATAAAGAGAAATTTCTTAATGACATGCAATCGCCATGAAACTCATCATGGAATGAAAATCACATGCATCCTATTATCTTTTGTTTACTATTTAATTATCCCTGCAATAATTAATTATCCCTACACTAATTAATTATCTTATGTTTACTGCCACTTTACTTCGCCATGAAACTTTGTTCAAGAGTTGACATCAATGACAACCAATCTTAATAATTAATTATCCCTGCAATAATTAATTAATATGTTTCAATAATTAATTAATCTTTCAATAATTAATCCCTTGTTGCAATCACTTTGACTAGTCAAGCTTCTTGATGACCTTCTAGAGGCTTCTAGAATATTCCTTAGGGTCCTCCAACTTCATAGAGCCATATCTCCTCAACCTCGAGGAACTACGCGACATACCATATATAAACGTAAATGGCATGACATGTACTATCCATCTATGATAGTCTTAATTTTAAGTATACTTACCTTCATGTATTTATTCCTAGATCAACTGCGGGTTCCATGACCAACCTGTCATTGGATCCTCTCACAAGGATCATATACCAAGGGAAAATCTCAACCATATGTCCACCATCACCAACGCATTCCTCTACCAAGTATGTACCAACCTGTACCATGCATCAATCATGCACATCAACACATGTACCATACAATGTTCCAAGCTATGCACATCAACCATGTACATCAAACTATACCATGATATGTACCATAACAAGTGCATCAACCATGCACCAATCCTGTATCATTTCATCAATGATATACCATATCATGCCATACACCATGTACCATAAGATATTCTAAACACGCAATACCAATGGTGTACCTCAACCAAGTACCATGATCACCAAGAGATGTATCATATCCATGTGCTACCATATACCAAGTGTATACCTTAACAATGTGTCAATATGAAAGGTGTACATCTAATGTGACAACCAATTGTCCAACAATATTTTCCACATCTCTAGGGCTTCCATACTTCTCCAAGGGTTGACATAAATATCTAAGATCACTCTCCAAGGCTTGACATAAATGAAAACAAATTGTCTAAACCAATTGTCCAACGAATCCACCATTAGAAGGATGAACCATGTGGAAGTAGTTTCAATGGCAGAAAAAAAATCGGAAGTCAACATTGACCTGGGTAATGTGATGGCTATAAGTACAACTATGGGAGAATTGTATCTTTGTGTAATCCAGTCAGGTATCCAATCATGTCCCTTGTATTATGTTCTTGTACCTTCTTCTAACTAGGACTTGGTATATTCAAATGTTGATGTTGAGGTCTCCCCTGACCCTCCCTCCTCTTCTCCCCTTTCCCTAAACGTGGACCCCCCTTCGTGAAGAGATGATAATCACATTTATTCCTCCCCTCCTCTTCCCCCAAATTAAATCACCCCAAATGGGCCCTCCTCCCCCGCCCCCCACCTCCCCTCTCCCAGTTCCTTGCCTGCAATGGTCTTCCTAGCTCCTTCATCCTCCCCTCCCCATTCCCCTCCCTACCCCCTCGTGTATTTCCCCCCCCTATAAAAATTGTACCTTAAGCTCCCATCTCCCTTCCTTGTCTATCATAAATCCCCATTCTCCCCTAGTAAAAGGCTATGTATTACGCTCAAAATACCATTTTTTTGCATCTGTCCCTTCTAAATGAGGCCTAGACTTAAACCCTGCACCAGTCTCTTAGGCTGGGAGACCATCACACATGTCTAAGTCAATAGAAAAGGCCACTGCATAAATTTGTAACAGAACCCAATCTACAATCACTGGATTCCTTAGAGAGGGCAGCGCCATGCCTCACCCTTCCAAACAATTCTTCTTTATTTTAATATTAGAGGGGTTGTGGACCCCAGAAAAATATATCCTTCAAGAGGATACTCCTAATCCTTAAGAATTATATCATAATGCTTCATGAGACTATCTTCTCAAGAGAAAAATCCATGAAGATAGTAGGCTCATGGTTAAGGAACTGGTCTTTCAGCTCAGTATATGCAGAAAGAATGTTGGGAGCACTTCTCACCTGGAAAAGTTTGGATTTTAAGGCTTTGACTTCTTCCTCCATCCAAACCTCTATCTTCATAAAAATCAAACACAAACATAGTTATTTTTCTTTCTCAACATTCAATATTTATGGGCCATACTCTAACAGGTCCCTTTTTGGAAAGAATTGACATCTACACGTGTCTTTAATGTCCCACTTTTGATGATAGGTGTTATCACTCCGTAAATTCCCAGAGGTTGTCAAGAAAGAAGAAATGTACGAGAGGTAACTTTATCCAACCACTTAGAAATTGGAATCTAGCCCTACCAGTTTATGAGAGGGATCTCTCTATATGATTTAGCTCTGTTTAAATTTTAAGATATTAGGCTAGTTATATAAAATAAGATTGACTGGTTTGTTGTTGCTTTTGTTAAGTTGGTTGAAGGGGCTTTATGCATCCATTGGGCTATGGGGTCTGTGTTATAAAGATAGAAATCTAAACCAGAAACAAAAAGATTATTTTCAAAGGGCAAGATAATGCATTCGCTGGATTCTTTTAGCAGTAAAATGATGAAAAGTAGAAAAGATGAGAATATCAATTAAAGTAAAGAAGCGGTTAAGAATTTCTTCACTGTAATATCAGAAGATAAACATTAAGATCTTTCAAAGTCTGAGACAGGGTATACAAAGATAAATCTTGCAACGTGCATTACTTTTAAAAGATTTAGATTAGAAAACAATATGACAAATGAGCAAGAAAAAATTCAACATAGAAAAGGAAACATCACCAATGAATAACATGCGAGAATCCTGTCACAACATCTCTTTGTATTAATGGAAGATCTCTTGAAAAAGATTACAGTCTTGTAGATTGCAATTCATAAATATCAACCCTCAATACTTCAAAGTGTGAAGTATTTATAATCAAAACTTACATACGATCCTATCATTAAAGATTAGGACGTGGCTAATCTAAATTTAGCTAACTAACTTAACACGATACAAAAAATTAGGAAACTACTTGATGACGTGTTGAAAATCATGTTGATTTCTTGGGGTGAACCATTGGTGAGGCCTCTGCATGACCTCGTCTGACTAGATAGCTAACTAGGCTTGGACACCTCATGAACTACTCGATCAGATTGAAAAGATCTTCCCATCGAAGGTGACTAGGAACACTGACTTTGAGCAACCTTCGGTATACTTCATCCATCTCTCTGTACTTGGAAAAAGGTGGCTTGATGATGAATCTTTACTGGATCTCATGTTGTATGTTGATGTCGAACTATAAAGCATCTAGGAATGCCTTGCCCGTGATACTGCCTTGTATTCCTGAGAATTTTGAGCTATCCTTAGCCACAATGGCTAGTTTCTTTTTGTAATCGGAAAGCGTCATTAACTTGTCATTTATAACTCTCATACAAAGAAGGCCTTTCTTCTGCAGAGCTTCAATCTTGCTAAAAAATCTTTGTACTCCTGCGTCCATGGTCTGGACCTTTTCCTCCAGCTGTAGCATCAATCCTCTCTTGGTCAGGACCCTCATGACCTCGAGGATGGTCGTTGTCCTATCTTCAATCTTCAACTCCTCTAGCTCCTCTCTGGTTTTGGAATTTATAAATTTGATGACCTTAGTAGCTTATGTGGGCATCTCTTCCAATTTCGCTCTTATATTCTCGATGGCCTTTTCACTTCTTTGCACCAGCTCATTTTGCTCGAACATGATTTGTATCATCAGCCATATTTCATTCATGGACTTGGTGATGACCATCCAGACACTTTCTTTGACCTCAACCAGTGTTTTTCCTACCACTGTTTACTTCTGAAGCTATTGCAATTCCTATTTAAGCTGGTCTGAGGTTTTTTTTTCCTTGGAGAAGATGGTTTGGTAAGAAGACTTGAGTTCCTGAAGGTTCTTAATCTCCTTTTTTAATATGCTAATCTATGTCTCTTGCAAATTCATTTCTTCCATGGATTTAGCTAGTTCAATAGTCCTCTCTAGGGCTATCAGTGGAGTTTTCGAGGGAATTTCTGCAACAGACGTTGTGCTCACTCCTATGAGTGGAATTTCACTTAGTGGAATGACCTCCATGGGCTTTGACTGCTCCTTCTCTTTTACTAGATTTTCCAAATCCTCTTCCATTTCTTTCAACTGTTCATTCTGCTCCATGATGAGCTTGAGCATCTCATCCTTCTCCCCTTCTGTCTCTGCTATTTCCTTTGCCTGTGAATCTTCTGTTGGAGGCAATTTCAATTGTTTCCTCAGAGATGTTATATTGGCATTTCTCTTTGTGTGCATCTCCTCGACTACTTTCACATTCGAGGGATCATATCTGATCTTGAGGACCAGTTCCTCCAACATCTTAATCTTGTTATCCTTGGAAAAGGATGATATTTTTTCTAACTTCAGTTGCGTCTGGACATTATTCAGAGATACTTGTAACTTGGAGGCAGCAGTGGAAGCATGTACCAATGTGGAGAAAACCATTTCTCTAGTTTGCCTATGCAGATCCATATGATCAGCTGGATGCACATCTTTAGTCTGAAATTCAAACATTGCTCTTTTGTAATCGGTGATTACCTTCGGGCCTGGCACCTGTGCTTGTAGAAACGCCATGTGAATTATACCCTTCTCAATGTCGAATGTAGACAACAATCGGTGTTGTGTAGTGGATGTTTTCTTCCAGAACTGAGCATACGTGTTGTTGGTCAGTGTCTAATTTTTCTTTTTGATCAGATCATACTTCTCAAAAATACTCAATTTCGGTCCTATTTTTCTTGGCTGGTTGGCTGGTGGAGTATCTATAGGCTTTTTGGGCAACACTGTAGTCGTGATTTGTTTTCTTCTTTTACTAAGGAGTGACCGATCAACCTCCAAAGTGGTAGTGGATTGCATTCCCTTTTCACCATCTGTGTCGGGTGCCTGACTGGTTTTTGGCCTCTTGGTATGTAGTTGAAATTCTTCGGATGATACTTCAGTGACAGAAGGTGAAACATCTTGCCTAGGCATTTTCTCCTTGGGAGCCTGTGGTGTAGTCATATGTGAGACAGTGACTGAAAGGTCTTGTTGTTCTCTCTCAACCAGAGTGTTTGGCTCCCATTATGTCTGGTTGGAAAATTTTTCTATCTCAGGCCTGGATGTGTGGACGTATGGGATGTTCTTATTCTTAACTCTCATCTCTGAAATTATTCCGCGGGGGTCATAGTGCCATATGAAGCTAGAAAAAAACTTCATTTCTTTAAGCAATCTGTCTACTTCCTCCTTAGCGCCTCGGCTATTGCAGATGAAAGACCCAATCTGCCCTTTGATTCTGAGATGCTACTTCTTCTTCAGACACACAAAATGTATGTCATCTAAATTGATCATCTGCCTTATGTATTCCAGGGCAAATATCCTTACGGGAAAATATTTTGCTAACTTGTATGGAGCCAATTCGCACCCATACACTTTGATCTTTGTGCGGTCCTGGTACAGGTACCAGTCTCCCGTCTTTGCAAGATCTGAGAGGTGTAGGATCCTCTGAATTTCCTCATTTATTCTCAGCTCAGGTCTGTCGCTAAGCATTCTTACCACGGGATGATAGAACTGCTCGATAAATTGTTTGAAACTGAATTCAGTAGATTTGTGTCTGAGGAGTGACGTCCACGTTGTCACCGCCTGTGGCCTCCCATCCTTTTCCATCTTTTACATCGAAAAAGAAATTTTTTCCGCTTGAAAGAATAGGAACATGTAAGCCAGTATTGAGGAATACCATAACATGATTTCCATGGAAAAATTTGAGAATTTATCATGAATGTTGTCCACCAGAAAAGAGTTGTAGTCAAACTGCGTGGTGGGTTTCTCATCTGTGGAGAAGATGGACAGAAAACCCAATATGGGTTCATCCGCCCACTGATCCGAAAAATACCCGAGGAGGGCCCAGAGCGACGAAATGACCTGATTTCCCTTCACTGAGAACAGGGATGAAGGATACGGGGGATTTGTAGTGGGGAGCTTAGCATCCTATGGGAGAAAAATCTCAAAGATCTGAGCTCTTTGGGGGAAAGATAATTTTTGATATAGTTCTGTGATAATTTCAAGATTGAACGGTGAAACGAATTCGGCCCTGGGTATCTGCATCATCTAGTCAATGGTTTCAGGTGTAATGAGGAAAATAATTTCTCCTAATGAAGAAAATATGGCTCTCTGGTCGAGGAGGTAGTGAGCCTGGCATTTGAGGGCGAATTCGAGGAAATGGTGAGCCTGGGGGAAAAGATACAGGGGAAGGTTTGACTCCCATAGCCCAATCTCATCGCTCTTGTCAAGGAAAACCTCTTTGAGCCATGACTGCAAGTCCACGAACTCGAACTCGCATCTGGTGTCTGCAATTAAATGGTCTTTGTCGTCCAGAGGGATCCTGTTGAGGTCGACAGGGGGTGCGAGGAAAGGGCTTTCCTCAGCTTCTGTTCTCTTTGATTTTGGCGCCATCGCTATAAAAATACCTGCAAATCAAACATTTGTTAGTGGGGATGATGGTGGCTTTCGACAGTTGATTGTAACGAAAAGGAAAATGGGGAAAATATTCTTTGGTGCGGTGATAGGGTAAATAACAAAGGAATGAAGGGTGAAGGTGGTTTTTGAGCAAACGGATACCCGTTGGGCGCGGGATACAGGTTAGCAGGTTAACAGATAGGTTATCCAATAATAAATGGCCAACGGGTCATTTAGAGAGTGAGATGGCAGGTGACAATGACTAAAGAATATGGCTGAGCGACGTGGCCGGAGTTGATTCGGGAGTAACCATGGTGAGATGACTTGTAAAGGGTGAACAAGGGGAATGGACTGACAGAGTAATGAGAAGTGACCTCTAAGGGAAAAACGTGGATAATGACATCATGGGGTGACGAGGTATGTCAGACCTTGGGAGGCGGTGGGAGTCTGACCCAATAGATTCCTGCCACGTAGAGATAAGGGGACCGCCAGAAAACAATCCATTCCGGACCCCCCCCCCTCCCTCTGTTAAAAATAGATCGGTCGGGGGGGTCCGAAAAACACCAAGAGTCATTGATCTGCACACTTTCTTTTCAACTGTAGATCTATGTGCGATAGTTAACCAACATTCCGGACCCCCACACACCATTAAAGGAAGAACGGTCGGGGGGGTCCGGAATCCAATCGGAGCCATGGATCTTAGCGCACACATCTGAGCCATTTGTAAATATGCCTTTATTATTTCCAATTCCAGACCCCCCCCCCCCGACCATTAAAGGTAGAACGGTCGGGGGGATCCATAAAAACCTGCCAACCGTAGATCTGGGCACCCGCTCTCGGGTCGTTCATCTATGTGTTGTGCTTAACTGTGAGCACGAAGGCATATGTGCTCCGAAAAAAATTAGGATAAGTGCATATTGTGGGTTTTTCCCAAGCTTTTCCATGTTTTTATCACCAAGGGGTTAGACATCAAACCTTTTAAACCTCAAAGACATGGTTCAACATTGATCATCGTGCTATTTTTATTGAGACAAAGCAAACTATCCTATGTTCTAACCTAATTACCTATGACAATTAGTCCAGATTAAACTGTTGAACTAAGGAATTACTCTATCCTGGGGTTATCTGACCAAGATTAGGCAGTTTGGTCAGATTTATTCACTACTCCTATCAACATCAATTTAAAGAACTTGGCCATGCTTGAATGGTATGGACCAAATAATTGTTATTGCATCGGGCTCTATTGAATTTCTTTTATGCCATCTTTTATTCTTTTTATTCTTTTCTTTTCTTTTTCTTTTTCTTTTATTTCTTCTTCTTTTCTTTTCTCAAATTATTTTCAGAATGGACAATCATTTGACAAACAAAAACACTTAAAGAGATAACATTTCAGTCACCAGTTGATCCTATAAATTATAGGGTTATAACAACGGCTCCACCCGGGGATGGTACTCTCCTTGTGAAGTGCCAAGAATATTGATTTCTAATGTTCTGAAACTTTCTCCATAGTTTCCTTTGTTGCTTGATTGGTTTTATTTTTGAAAATTGGAAGACATTGTTCAATAGCTTAGGGTCTTCTCTGCGGGCTTCAACCATCTGATCAGATTTATTTCACTCAAAAACTTGTAAACAAAATAATGGAAAAGTGTGACTACAAGTCCCTACTGTAGAGGTGAATAGTGCTTCAACATTCTTGCATTTATAGGTCCTCCTGGCAAATTTGTCCCATCACTGTTGTTTAGCAAGAAGGCATTATTTCCTCTGAATTCTTGAATCATGTAAGGGCCCTTCCATAGACTGTCGAATTTTCCATGCTTCCCTTTATCCTCATTTCGGGCATCCCATATTAGTACTAAGTCACCTAACTCAAATTCATCTTCTTTAGTTCTTTTGTCAAAGATCTTCGTAATGCTTTCTTGGAAAACCTAAGTTTTGTTGTATATTTCTTCTCTAGACTGCTGCAATTGGATCATTTGGTTTATCCTTCTTTGGGAGTCATTCGGTTTAGCTTTCATCTCTTGCAGCAATTTCATGACAGGAACTCCTAAGGAAGTGGGAAAAACTGCTTCAGTTCCATAGACCAGATGATATGGTGACATACCAATTGACCTCTTGGTGGTCAGTCTGTCGGCCCATAGTGCGAAAACCAGCTTGTTATGCCATGATTTTTTGTTTTCTTGCAAATTCTTCTTAATAATGTTCACTAGGGTCTTATTTGATGACTCTGCCAGCCCATTTCCCTAAGGGTAATAAGTTGTGGAATGAATCAAACCAATATGGTACTGGTTGCAAATTTATATGACCTTCTTAGATCGGAAAGCAGTTGCATTGTCAGTTACAATCTTTCTAGGACATCCAAAACGAGACAAGATATTATTTTCAAGAAATTTAATAATGACAGAATCATTAGCTTGCATGTTTGGTACAACTTCAATCCATTTTTTGAAATAGTCTGTAGAAGTGAGAATCCACTTGTGTTGGCCCGAAGAGGGAGGATGTATTTCTCCAATAAAGTCTAATCCCCATTGTTGGAAAGGATCTTCAATGGAGATTGGTTTCAGGGGCAAAGGAAGAAGCTTCTTTTTGCCCTCGAAAACCTGACACTTATGACACAAAGTCACTTTCTGATGGACATCAGTGAACAACGTAGGCCAATAAAACCCATCTCTGATAATTTTATTAGTTGTGGTCCTCCAACTTAGAAGACCACCATAGTCTCCTGCATGAAAATCCTGCAATACTCTGTCAGCTTTATCTTTTAACAGACAATTCAACAAAATACCTCCAAGATCCTTCTAGCATAGATTGCCTTCTAGAATGAAAAATTTTAATTCTTTCAATTTCAAAAAGCTAGCTTTAGTTTTGGTCAGACCAGGGGGAGCTTGTAAGTTATGAAAAACAAATATCAGTTCTGCGTACCATGGAGATTTCAGAAATACCTCTTTCATGCTTGGAGTCTCCTGCTCTCCCTGTTCATCTACTGCAGCTAAGAAATTAATATCAAGAGCATGGAAATTGGATTCAACCATTAACTTTTCTAGACCTTGACCTTTAATCAGTTGAGTAGGCTTAGTCTCTATGTCATACTCCAGAATGATAGCAATCCATTTTCCTCTTCTGCCATCTGGAATGTCCTGAGTTAAAATGTCTTTTACTACCATGTTCAGAACATATGAGATGGTGTGGGAATGGAGAATATATACTCTAAAATCCTTTATGGCTTTTACCAGGGAAACATATTGTTTCTCCATTATTTTATAATTCAATGCAGCATCTCTTAATTAATTACTAAAAAAGGTTATGGGTTGTTCATACCCTTCATTGTTTTTCTGTAGTAATACTGTTGCAATGGTATGTTCAGAAGCGAAAGAAAAAAGGTAACAATCCTTGGTGAAATCAGGAATGATCAAGACCGAAGCCTATGTGAGTGCATGTTTGACTTGTTCAAAAGACTGCTTAGATTCAATGTCCCATTTTATTTTTTTGTCCTTTTTTAACATGTTTGTGATGTTCCTGAGAAGCTCGGTCAGGTTAGGTATGAATCTTCTCAGAAAATTTATTTTTCCAATGAAAGACTGTAATTCCTTGATATTCCTTGGGTGTTCTAATTTCTGAATGGCTTCTATTCTGTTGGGATCTATCTTAATTCAATCCTTATAGATTATGTTCCCCAACGGTTTACCTTCCTCAAGTCCAAAAAGGATTTTCTTAGGATTCAGAGAAATCCCAAATTTCCTGCATTTCTCAAATACTCGTCTGAGATGTCTTAAGTGCTCGTCATCGGATTGGGAAAACAAAGTTACGTCATCCAGATAAACGACAATAAATTTTCCAAGTTATTCCACAAAAGCGATGGTCATCTCTCTTTGGAAAGTGTCCCCAACGTTCATCAAACTGAAAGGCATTTTCACATACATGAAGGTGCCCCAAGGTGTTGTGAAGGTTGTTTTCTCTTGGTCATCTGGGTGAACGAGAACCTAGTTATAGCCTGAGAAACCATCTAGTAAGGAGATTCGGTTGGATCCAACTACCTTTTGTAATATGTGGTCCATTTTTGGAAATGGGTAGTTGTCCTTTAGAGAAACTTTGTTCAGGTTTTGGAAATCAATGCAGAGCCTGATTTCCCTAGACCTCTTTTGGGTCAGGACCAGATTTGAAACCCATTTTGAAAATTGCAAGGGAATTATGATTTTAGCATCATACATATTTTTAATTTATTTTCCTATTAGGGGAAGTAACTTGGGATTGATTCTCCTAAGCTTCTGTCTGAAAGGTTTTTGATCTTCTTTTATCAAGATGCTATGTTGTATGATGCTTGTGTCATAATATTTTAAATCTTCATAACCCCAAGTAAACACGTCCGCATATTCCTTGAAAAGTTCGATGTATTTGAGTTTCTTCTCAGGAGGTAAGGATTTAGAAAGTTTTACTATCCTGGGCTTCTCTTCTGTTCCTATGTTAACTTCTTCAACCTCTTTATCACTAGCTTCATTTTTTGGTTTTTTAGCTACATCATTAAAATCAAAAAGGTATTCTAAAGGAACTAAACCCCTAGGTAAAACATTACCTTTTAAATGCAAAACATCAGATTATAAATCATCTTCACCTAACTCTCCTGAATCTATCTTATTCACACTATCATTTCCAAAATCAGATCTATTTACCTTTTCATCCTCGTTTTCTAGTTCTATGTGTGTACACTTGAAATCATTTTTACATTGTAGAAAATCTTCAATTTGGTCATCATTCCCAAATACCTACCAGTATCTAATGTTGTCAGGGAAAGTTGGTATGCACTTCACCTCCATCGTGTATGGGCGAGTGGAACGAAAAGGTATCTTGCATGCAGTTGTTGACATAGCTAACCCATCTGCTAAAATATTATGTCCCTTGTGCATAACCTGTAAATCAACTTCAGTGAAACATTTAAGGGCATCCAAAACAACATTCCTATAAGCTCTGAGACGGGGATGTTTTGTTGCATACTCACCTTTGATTTTCTTGATAATTAATTCAGAATTGCCTCTTACCATGATTTGTTTAGCACCAACTTTCTTTAGAAGTTTCAGACCAAGCATCAGAGCTTCGTACTCGGCAATGTTGTTAGTGCATTAAAAATTTAATTTGTAAGAATGGTTTTCCGAATACCTGGCTTTGTGATTGTGCAACCAAACTCCTGCTCCATCTCCTTCTTTTCTTACAACTCCATCAAAGTCCATGCTCCACAAATATGTTGGCAATTCTTCACTTATCACGTTTCTCTTTCTTTCTGCCTAAGCGATTTCTTGGCCTTTTTTCGAATCAAGTGTATCTTCTTCCAGCTGAGCGATTTTCTCTCCTGTATCACCATCGTTATACAGGATGAAAGAGTCTAAGTCAGAGTGTGTAGAGTACAGAGGATAGTTATGTGGATTTTCTTGGTTGTTGACCATATATTTCATCAGCGTTTCTCTGTACAATCTTATTTGTTTCTCGAATACTGGGATGGTGGCATACGACATATCCAACTGCAAAGTACCTTTCAACTTGGCCCCCCAAGACCTGGACAACATACCATATTTTGGGGGAATGTCTGCGACCACAACATCCATAACCATGCTTTTTGCTGAAATTTGAACTAGAGTGATACATAAGTCCTTGATCAATCCAATACATCTGGCTTTGTTGGAGTCGAAAGAGTGTAAGTCCTTGTAAGGTCTGGTGACCTCGAGTCCCAGTTTTTCCATCAATGCTTTGGGCATCAAGTTATGGGAAGCACATGAATATAGCATAGCATTATGCAGAATCAAGTCATGTATATTAAGGCTGATGTAAAAAGGAGCGACAACACCATTGTCAGTCTGACCATCAACTTCAGGGCCAAACAGGAGTTCAAGTTGATGATCAGTAAGATTTACAGTGTTCAAATGATTCGATGATCCAACAGTTAATGCCTTCATGCCTATATTAGGTTCAATGCTCAGCGCTTTGATCACCTGCGATTGGTAAGCATCCTTACTCATCAACTCGGAAAGGGGAATGGGAATTTTCACTTTGGCTAATTCCCCTTCGAGGATGAAAGGGGTAGGTGCTTTGCTTTGGCTCAGCAATTCTGATTTGTCCACCATAGTCTTCTAGGTAGAAGTATTTGGTGGGTTGATTGATGAAACCTTAGTCTGCGTTGATCTTTGTAAAATGGTGAGGTTTTTTTTTGTTGGAGCTTCAACATTACCTTTCTCAGGGATCTTCTTGGTAGAAGCCTCAGGGGTTTTCTTGGTTTCGACCACTTTCTTCGTTTCGGTTACCTTTTTTGGGGAACTTTCATCCATCTTCTTACTTCACAAATTGTACTATCTGTGTACCTCCATAATGGAATTTTAAAATTCCTGATGTTCAGACTCTTCAACTTCTTCGTTCACCTACATTTGAGAAAGAAGGAAAAGTTCTTTCTCTTCCTGAGTGAGGAAAATATCTTCGTTGTTGTGAATTCCCATGAGGTTTATGTGTGTGTCCTCCAATTCTTCAATTAACTCTTCTCCTTCATCGGCATAATTTTCTTGTAGGGGTGGTCTGATCTGTTGATCAGGACCCCTCTGTTCTCTTTGATCCGTGGGATCTCTCTTCCTGATTTGAGGAGGATTCCTTCTGAAGTTAGGATTCTGGATTTGTGGAGCATGTTGATTTTCTCTAGGAGGAATTCTTTCAGATATAGTGAGTCTCTCCATCATCCTTTCCATTTCTCTAGATAAGGAATCCAATTTGGCATCAGAAGAATATGTGGAAGGTTCTTCTTTAATCGTGACTCTCCTTTTGGTCCTCTGTCGTGCCCTTTTAGCCAACAAGTTGGCCTCCACACTTATTGCGCTTTTATGCATGTCTTCCAGGGTGGTGGAGTTTATTTCCCTTAATTGATATGACATATCAGCATCAAAACCGTCAGGGAATTTTATCAATGCTAAACCTTGTGGGGGTTTAATATTGGCTGGAATTGCCTTGTACAGATTATTGAAGAGGGTGCAGTAATCTTGAACTGTCTCACCTTGATTCCTTCTGATGTTTTCTTATTCTGACAAGATTTGGAGAGGATTTTTATTTACCTCCCATCTGTCTAGAAAACTTCTTTGAAACGTTGTAAGGTCGAGCACTAAGGAAGCACGTAAACCTTTGTACCATTTCTTAACGTCATCGGTCAAACTCTGCGCAAACAATCTCATTTGAACGTCAGCCTCATCTACTTCCTGCAGATCAAAATAGTCATTCATTTTATCAATGTGTTGTCGTGCACTCAAGGGCCCTGTTCCATCGAACTATGGAAGTCTCATTTGATAATCCTGGGGCATAGCATGTAGAGTTGCGGCCAACACCAAGGGAGCATATCTGGCTACCATGATAGGTAGAGGAGGTAGGACAACGACCTGGATGATAGGTGGGGCAGTGACAGAAGACGAGGATGAGGAGGGGCTGATTGGCATGGAGTGAGCAGTTTAAGGTTTTGTAGTGGGAGATAGTATTTCAGGGGTCCGGGGTTGCAGGGTCTTTGGGTCTAAAATGATCTCAATCACAAAGCTATCAAATTTTGTTCTAAACAGGCTTTGTTCAAAAATGGTGTCAAAGTTGAGATCTTGAAGGGTAAAAAGTTCCTCTGGAAGTGAAGGGGACCTCTGAAGGGGACTATGACTTCCTGAAATTTCTACGATGGTTTTCTTTCTGAGTAACTGTTCTGGATTATCAGTTGTTGTTGCAGGTTCTGGGTCTAGATGGGATCGAGTATAAGTTCTTTTAGGAGCCAGATTTCATTTTTGATTTCGATGTGTATATTTTTAGTTTTATGAGTCTAAAAATTAATATTTACAAGCTTTAACAACCTCTAAACATTATTGTTTTTTCAGATTTATGATTTGTTTAGAAACAAAGATTTCTTCTAAGGAAAAGAAAACGTGGGGTTGAAAAGTTCGTGTTCCCCAGTATGGTTGCCACTATGTTATCGCTCCGTAAATTCCCAGAGGTTGTCAAGAAAGAAGAAATCTATGAGAGGTAACTTTATCCAACCACTTTGAAACTGGAATCTAGCCCTACCATTTTCAGAGAGGGATCTCTCTGTATGATTTAGCTATGTTTTAATTTTAAGATATTAGGCTAGTTATATAAAATAAGATTGACTGGTTTGTTTGTTTTTTTGTTAAGTTGGATGAAGGGGATTTATGCATCCATTGGGCTATGGGGTCTATGTTATAAAGATAGAAATCTAAACCAGAAACAAAAAGATTATTTTCACAGTGCAAGATAATGCATTCGCTAGATTCTTTTAGCAGTAAAATGATGAAAAGAAGAAAAAGATGAGAATATCAATTAAAGTAAAGAAGCAGTTAAGAATTTCTTTACTATAATATCAGAAGATAAACATTAAGATATTTCAAAGTCCGAGAGAGGGTATACAAAGATAAATCCTGCAACGTGCATTACTTTTAAAAGATTTAGATTAGAAAACAATATGACAACTGAGAAAGAAAACATTCAACATAGAAAAGGAAACATCACCAATGAATAACACACGAGAATCCTGTGAAAACATCTCTTTGTATTAATGGAAGATCTCTTGAAAAAAATTATAGTCTTGTAGCTTGCAGGGCGTAAAGATCAACCCTCAATACTTCAAAGTGTGAAGTAATTATAATCAAAAATTACATACGATCCTGTCATTAAAGATCAGGATGTGGCTAATCTAAATTTAGCTCACTAACTTAACAAGATACAAAAATTTAGGAAACTGCTTGATGACGTGTTGAAATTCATGCTGATTTCTTGGGGTGAGCCATTGGTGAGGCCTATGTACGACCTCATCTAACTGGATAGATGACTAGGCTTGGACACCTCATCGACTACTCGATCAGATTGCAAATCTCTTCCCATCGAAGGTGACTGGGAACGCTGACTTTGAGCAACCTTCGGTATACTTCATCCATCTTTGTGTACTTGGAAAAAGTTTGCTTGATGATGAATATGTACCGGATCTCATGTTGTATGCTGATGTCGAACTGTAAAGCATCTAGGAATGCCTTCCCCATGATATTGCCTTGTATTCCTGAGAATTTTGAGCTATCCTTAGCCACAGTGGCTAGTTTCTTTTTGTAATCGGCAAGCATCATTAACTTGTCATTTATAACTCTCATACCAGGAAGGCCTTTCTTATCTAGAGCTTCGATCTTGCTGAAAAATCTTTGTACTCCTACATCCATGGTCTGGACCTTTTCCTCCAGCTGTAGCATCAGTCCTCTCTTAGACAGGACCCTCTTGACCTCGAGGATGGTCTCTGTCCTATCTTCAATATTCAACTCCTCTAGCTCCTCTCTGGTTTTGGAATTTAGAAATTTGATGATCTCAGTAGCTTCTATGGGCATCTCTGCCATTTCTGCTCTTATCTTCTCGATGGCCTGCTGACTTCTTTTCACCAGCTCATTTTTCTCAAACATGATTTGTATCATCGGCCATATTTCATTCATGGACTTGGTGATGTCCATCCAGACACTTTCCTTGACCTCAGCTGGTTTTTTGCCTGCCACTGTTTGCTTCTAAAGCTATTGCAATTCCCCGTTTGAGCTAGTCTAAGGTTTGTTTTTTCTTGGAGAAGTTGGTTTGGTAAGAAGACTTGAGTTGTTGAAGGTACTCAATCTCCTTTTTTTAAATTCTAATCGTTGTCTCTTGCAAATTCATTTCTTCCATGGATTTAGCTAGTTCAACAATCTTCTCCAGGGTTGTCAGTGGAGTTTCCGAGGGAGTTTCTGCAACAGACGTTGTGCTCACTCCTGTGAGTGGAACTTCTCTCAGTGGAATGACCTCCATGGGATTTGATTTCTCCTTCTCTTTTACTAGTTTTTCCAATTCCGCTTCCATTTCTTTCAATTGTTCATTCTGCTCCATGATGAGCTTGAGCATCTCATCCTTCTCCCCTTCTGTCTCCGCTATTTCCTTTGCCTGCGAATCTTATGTTGGAGGCAATTTCAATTGTTTCCTCAGAGATGCTATATCGACATTTTTCTTTTTGAGCATCTCCTCGACTGCTTTCACGTTCGAGGGATCATATCCGATCTTGAGGACAAGTTCCTCCAACGTCTTAATCCTGTTATCCTTGGTAAAGGATGATATTTTTTCTAACTTCAGCTACGTCTGGACATTATTCAGAGATACGTGTAACTTGGAGGCAGTAGTGGAAGCATGTGCCAATGTAGAGAAAACCATTTCTCCAGTTTGCCTGTGCAGATCCATCTGATCAGCTGGATGCACATCTTTAGTCTGAAATTCAAATGTTGCCCTTTTGTAATCGGTGATTACCTTTGGGTCTAGCACCTGTGTTGCAAAAATGCCATGTGCATTCTACCCTTCTCAGTGTTGAATGCAGATAGCAGTTGGTGTTTTGCAGTGGATGTTTGCTTCTAGAACTGAGCATACGTGTTGCTAGTCAACGTCTGATTTTTCTTTTTGATCAGATCATACTTCTCAAAAATACTCAATTTCGATCCCATTTTCCTCGGTTGGCTGGCTGGTGGAATATCTGTAGGATTTTTGGGAAACACTGTAGTCATGATTTGTTTGCTTCTTATACTAAGGAGTGATTGATCAACCTCCAAAGTGGTAGTGGATTGCATTCCCTTTTCACCAGCCGTGTCGGGTGCCTGACTGGTTTTTGGCCTCTTGGTATGTAGTTGAAATTCTTCGAATGATACTTCAATGACCGAAGGTGAACTATCCTGCCTAGGCCTTTTCTCCTTGGGATCCTGTGGTGTAGTCATCTATGAGACAGTGACTGAAAGGTCCTGCCATTCTATCTCAACCATAGTGTTTGGCTCTCATTCTGTTTGGTTGGCGAATTTTTCTATCTCAAGACTGGATGTGTGGACGTATGGGATGTTCTTATTCTTAACTCTCATCTTTGAAATTATTCCGCAAGGGTCATAGTGCCATATGAAGCTAGCAAAAAACTTCATTTATTTAAGCAATCTATCTGCTTCCTCCCTGGCACCTCGTTTATTGCATATGAAAGATGCAATCTGCCCTTTGATTCTGAGTTGTTGCTTCTTCTTCATAGACACAAAATGTATGTCATCTGAATTGATCATTTGCCTTATGTATTCCAAGGAAAATATCCTTACGGGCAAATATTTTGGCAACTTGTGTGGAGCCAATTCGCACCCATACACTTTGATCTCTGTGTGGTCATGGTACAGGTACCAGTCTCCCATCTTTGTAAGATCTGAGAGGTGTAGGATCCTCTGAATTCACTCGTTTATTCTCAGCTCGGGTCTGTCGTTGAGCATGCTTACCACGGGATGGTAGAACTGCTCGATAAATTGTTTTAAAATGAATTCAATAGAGTTATGTATGAGCATCAATGTCCACGTTGTCACTTCCTATGGCCTCCCATCCTTATCCATCTTCTGCATCGAAAAAGAGAATTTGTCCACTTGAAAGAATAAGAACATGTAAGCTAGTATTGAGGAATACCGGAACATGCCTTCCGTGGCAAAATTTGAGAATTTCTCATGAATGTTGTCCACCAGGAAAGAGTTGTAGTCTAACTGCGTGGTGGGTTTCTCATCTGTGGAGAAGATGGACAGAAAACCCAATATGGGTCCATCCACCCACTGATCCGAAAAATACCCGAGGAGGGCATAGAGTGATGAAATGACCTGATTTCCCTTCACTGAGAATAGGGATGAAGGATACGAGGGATTTGTAGTGGGGAGTTGAGCGTCTTGTGGGAGAGAAAGCTTGAAAATTTGAGCTCTTTGGGGGACATATAATTTTTGATACAGTTCTGTGATAATTTCAAAATTGAACGGTGAAACAGATTCGGACCTGGGTATCTGCATCATCTGGTCGATGGTTTTAGGTGTAATGAGGAAAATAATTTCTCCTGATGAAGAAACTACGACTCTCTGGTCGGGGAGGTAGTGAGCCTGGAATTTGAGGGTGAATTCAAGGAAATGGTGAACCTGGGGGAAAAGATACAGGGGAAGGTTTGACTCCCAGAGCCCGATCTCATCATTCTGGTCAAGGAAAACCTCTTTGAGCCATGACTGCAAGTCCGCAAAGTTGAAATCGCATCTGGTGTCTGCAATTAAATGGTCTTTGTCGGCCAGAGGGATCCTTTCAAGGTCGAAAGGGGGCGGGAGGAAAGGGTTTTCCTCAACTTTTGTTCTCTTTGATTTTGGCACCATCACTGTAAAAATACCTACAAATCAAAAAATTGTTAGTGGGGATGATGGTGGCTTTGGACAGTTGACTGTAATGGAAAGGAAAATGGGGAAAATATTCTCTGGTGCGGTGATAGGGTAAATGACGAAGGAATGAAGGGTGAAGGTGGTTTTTGAGAAAACAGATACCCATTGGGCGCGGGATACAGTTCAACAGGTTAACGGATAGGTTAGCCAATAATAAATGGCCAACGGGTCGTTTAGAGTGTGAGATGGCAGGTGACAATGACTGAAGAATATGGATGGGTGATGTGGCGAAAGTTGATTGGGGAGTAACCATGGTGAGAGGACTTGTAAAAGGCGAACAAGGGGAATGGACTAACAGAGTAATGAGAAGTGACCTCTAGGAGGAAAACATGGATAATGATGTCATGGGGTGATGAGGTATGCCATACCTTGGGAGGCGGTGGGAGTCTAACCCAATAGATTCCTGCCACGTAGAGATAAGGGGCCCACCAGAAAACAATCCATTCCGGACCCCCACCTCTGTTAAAAACAGATCGATCGGGGGGGTCCGAAAAACACCAAGAGTCGTTGATCTACACACTTTCTTTTCAACCATAGATTTGTGCACTATAGTTAACCAACATTCTGGACCCCCCCCCCCACCATTAAAGGAAGAACGGTCAGGGGGGGTCCAAAATCCAATCTGAGTCATGGATCTGAGCGCGCACATTTGAGCCATTTGTATATGTGCCTTTGTTATTTCCGATTCCGGACCCCCCCACCACCATTAAAGGTAGAACGGTCTGGGGGGTCCAGAAAAACCTGTCAACCATATATATGGGCTCCCACTCTCGGGTCGTTCATCTATGCGTTGTTCTTAACTGTGAGTGCGAAGGCATATGTGCTCCGAAAAAACTTAGGATAAGTGCATATTGTGGGTTTTTCCCATGCTTTTCCATGTTTTTATCACCAAGGGGTTAGACATCAAACCTTCTAAACGTCAAAGACATGGTTCAACATTGATCATCGTGCTGGTTTTATTGAGACAAAGCAAACTATCCTATGTTCTAACCTAATTACCTATGACAATTAGTCCATATTAAATTGTTGGACTAAGGAATTACTCTGTCCTAGGGTTATTTGACCAAGATTAGGCAGTTTGGTCAGATTTATTCACTAACTAACCTAAATCACTTGGCTAAGATTAAACAGTTTAGCCAAGATTATTCACTACTCCTATCAACATCAATTTAAAGAACTTGGCCATGCTTGAATGGTATGGACCAAATCATTGTTATTGCATGGGGCTCTATTGAATTTCTTTTATTCCCTCTTTTATTCTTTTTCTTCTTTTCTTTTCTTTTTTCTTTTCTTTTTCTTTTTCTTTTCTTTCTTCTTCTTTTCTTTTCTCAAATTATTTTCAGAATGGACAATTATTTGACAAACAAAAACACTTAAAGAGATAACATTTCAGTCACTAGTTGATCCTATAAATTATAGGGTTATAACAATAGGCAGAGACCTAAACTTCATTATCTCTCTTCAAGAGGTGTGGGGGTCGAACTCCTAAGAATATTGCCCGAGGTATTTCATTCTTTCACTCCAAGAGAAATCTCATTTAATAGACTTATAAATGGAAAAGATTAACCCTATTTGGCACAAATTTAGAACATTAAGAGAATACATAGTAAAGAGAATAGATTGATTCCTAGTCTCTGAGGCATTCCTAGAAAAGGGTTTAAAATTAAAATATAAGGTGGAGGATGGATGGATTTATGACCACCGACCCATTTTCTTATAGTGGAAACCCATCTCAAAATCCCCTCCATCTCCCCTAAAAGTTGGTAATATTTGTCTAGAATAAGAAGACTTCAAGAGCTTGGTGATCTCCCAGTGGGAAAGGTTGTCTCCTCTAAAACCTGAACCTATGTTGATACATTTTGAAGATAATTTAGAAAAAAACTAAAAATTTCCATCAAGAAATGGATTCCTTTATGGAAAGCTAAGAGGCACGGGGAAATATCGGAGATTGAAGACAAATGTTAAAATCTACTTAGAGAAATTGATGAAGGCTAGCTCAACACAACTCTTTTGGAGGAACTAAGAATACTGGAAGAATTGAGGAACTCATAGGTGAATAAAGAGAAAAAAGAATGGCACCTAAAAAGTAGAGACCTGTGGTTATAAGATGGAGACAACAATACAAAATTATTTTACCATTTTTCCAACCACAGAAGTAATCTCAACACAATATAGGAAATCAAGAAACAAGACGGGTCCCTGGAAATCTTGTTTAGGAAAAAGGTTGAAGTACGAGCCATATTTTTCGAAAACCTTTTCTCTGCCTCTGTGGGATTCCCTGTCCAAGATATTGTTGAAGTGGTAAAAAAATTTCATCTGATGTTCACAAACAAAATGAACCAATCCATGGAGGAGTAAGTGATAGAGACGAAACTTTGTTTGTCTCTCTCATCCATTTAGAATGGAAAAAACCCTGGGTCAGATGGCTTCACTGTTGAATTTTTCAAAACCTTATACAATTTTCTCAAAGAATATTTGATATTGATGGTGAGAGAATCTTAGATGATAGGATGAATCCATGGAACTCTTAATTCTATGTTCCTATGACTCATCACAAAATAACATAATGCTAACTCATTCGAGGACTGTAGACTAATTTCATGTTTTAATGTGGTCTACAAGTTGATAACAAAAATCATCTCCAGAAGATTAAAACCAATGTTAAGTGAAGTAATCGGAGAGGAACAATTTGGAATTTTGCAGAACAGGAAAATTCACAACACCGTAGAAATATCCAAGAAGTCCTACACTATGTTAAGAAAAAGAAACTCAAAGAAACTATAATAAAAATAGACCTATCCAAATCTTTTTATGGGGTGAACTAGACCTTCTTACCCCTAGTCCTCCTTTAGTTGGGGACAAATTTAAACACTGTGAATTGGATCATCAGATTCCTTCATAGTGCAACCTTTGTGGTCCTAATAAATGGCTCCCCTTCCTGGTTCTTCAAAGCCTCGAGAGGGATTTGCAAGGGTTGTCCCCTCTCCCACGTCCTTTTCTTAATTATTGTTGAAGCTATAAACATATTATTGAAGGAAGTTGGAACTAATGGATTACTAGGGATAAGAGTAACAAAATCATAGAAGGTTTCGCATTTATTGTGTGTATATGATATCTTTTGTGGCATGCTTGGATCAAATAGATATTTGACGATGTTAAAAAGAATCCTAGACTAGTACTGCAAAGCTACGAGAATTTTGATTAATTTGGAGAAGTCATGCATTTTGTTTAATAACTACTCTAAGGCTTAATCGAAGTCCTTTCTAAACATAATCCATGCTAAAAAGAAAAAACTATAAGAAGGGATTAAGTGCCTAGGGTTCTTCCTTAAACTAGACTGCTACAAAAAGGAGTATTGTGGGTGGCTCATCCATAAAGTGGAGGTGAGGATATTTGTTCGGGTGAATAGAATGTTTTCAAGACAAGGAAGGATTTTATTTCTCAAAATAGTCCTGGAAGTTATTCTAGTTTATTGGAATTCCATAACAACAATCTCTAAAGGAGTCCTTGAATTTGGGTTGAAAATAACTTTCCAGGAGGAATACACCTCCCCAATTGGGGCTCTATTTCTTCTCCAAAGGATTATGGAGGTTGGGGCCTAAAGGATATTCTCCCCTTTATGAAAGTGTTAGCTGGAAGAAATTTATGGAGACTAACTCAAGGAAACTTGCTATGGAATCGTGTGATGAACTCAAAATACCTTGCCAACCTTTAATTATCTAATTGGTTCCAATCATTGAACAAATCGTCGAAGGGATCCATTGTCTGGAAGGCCCTAGCTGAAGAATTCCCATTGGAAGGCTTCCGTACGGTTTGGAAAATAGGCAACAGGCATAGCGTTTGAGTGGGTAAGGATCCATGTATAGGAGCCTACAATAACTTCTAACTCTTTGATCCATTGTTCCAATTCCTAAAGGATCAAAACATCTTCACTCTACATGATGTTCTGATCCATGCAGATATTGGTGGCCACCCACCTGTTCCAAATTCCAACTGGCTCATCCTGACATTTTTCAGTTCAACACATTTGTCTGTAATGGGGACATTTTTTTGTAATTGTTGGTTTTTCACTTCTAGGGCTGTCCTAAATACCTACACAACATCCAAGTGGATATTGGTGGTCGCCCACCTATTCCAACTAGCTTATTTTGGAATTTGTCATGTCAGTACATATTTTTGTACTTCTAGGGTCATTTTGGAGCCCTAAACAGTGTTTTATCATCTTTGCACAATAAAATTGTAGACAAAGTTAGAGTTTGATGGCATAATGCGTATTTATATAAAATACCTTTCCAACGGGCTATCACACGCCTAAAACAGAGATCGTATGAAAAGGTTATGACCCCTAGACATTAATGTACTAACTTACCCCAAGGGGGCCCACATGACTTTTGGCACTTCATCTCCTAGGGTTAGGATTTTGAATGTCTAGGGTTTTGGGAATTCCTTTTTATCATAAAAAGGCTTTCAAAGACTCATTGTAATTATATTCTTGTGAATGAGCATAGTCGTCACATCTCTTCTTAGAGATAAAGATGGCACCATTCTAGTGAGTCTTGCACTCTGTATTTTTATAGTCTCTGTACATTTATTTCATTAATAGAAATCAAGTATTGTTGTATTTATCTATTTCTGGAAATTTTTATGAGTATTTCATTGTAATATCTCTGCTTTCATTTCATTATGAAAATAATCTAGATCATTGGTATCAGAGCAGGCTTCTCTTGATCATTTTCAGTGCATGTCCCCGACGAGGTCTGAGCATAGCAAGTTGGGTCTCAAGCTTGTATCTCTTGAGGAAAATATCTCTCTCATGCCCAAGAAACCCTCTATGGTGGTAGAAAATAAAAATGATGGAGCAGAAGATTCTATTAACATGTTTCTTGAGAAATATCTCGCATGACAGAGGGAAGAAATGATGGAGAATTTTGCACATATCCTTCAACGCATGCTAATAGAAATAGGTGCATATTCATCAAGAGGCCACTTTGGAGGAACCTCTCCCTTCATGGTACACGTTAATTTTGATATTCCCATATTTGAAGGTTAGATATATGCATATGCATTAGAAAAATGGTTAAATCTTCTAGAAGGTTATTTCTCTGTTCACAATTTTTCCAAGAGGAAAAATATCACCTTCGTACTTCTCAAGGATCTCCCCCATGTCAAAAATTAGTGGGAAACTTACTGGGAGAAAAGTTCCATAGAGGATTCTGGAATATATGGGGTCGATCCCACTTGAGATTTTTTTTCTGGATGCGGTTAAGGAACAATATTGCCCTGTTGATAACTATGAAGACCACTACATCAGATGGACCACACTACGGTAAGAGAAGAGCCAAACAATGTTGAAGTTTGAAAATAATTTTCATACCTTGCACACCAAGTTGGGTATCTAATACTCTGAGTGACATCTGGTTCTGAAATACCATGGGGCTCTGCATAGGTACATCCAAACCAAAATGGATTTCCTAAACATCTCATCATTGGAAGCCGCCTATCGATATGCCATCAAAATCGAGAAGAAATTTAGGCACCAGAACAAATGGGAGTTGGGTATTCAAATATGCAACAACCAAAGCATGGTAAAGACAACCCTAACCAACAACCTCCAGACAACTAGTCCAAGACACAAGACAATGAGAGTAAGGGAAAGATGAAGAATGA
This sequence comes from Picea engelmannii, assembly GCA_009831015.1. NCBI lineage: Eukaryota > Viridiplantae > Streptophyta > Pinopsida > Pinales > Pinaceae > Picea > Picea engelmannii. The sequence goes on along the minus strand of ML776974.1, from coordinate 838,267 downwards.
CATTGGGAAGTGGTGTGAATTCCACAAAACTGATGAATGTCTCTTGAAACAGACATTGGTGGATGAGTTCAAAGAGAAGGACCCGAACCCTGATTCATAATTTGATCCAGAAAATATTGAAAATAGACATATCATCGATGCAAACCTCACTACTATTGTTGAGACCACAAAAATTTAACCAGAAGAACTAGTAGATCCTGAAGAGCGGGAGCGCCTCTTCCATTCACAGATGTGGGTAAAGGGGACCCTGTTGAATTTCATTTTTTATAATAGAATCCATAAGAATCTTATCTCAGATGAGGTTGTCAAACAGTTGGGGTTGTTGACAACACCACACCCATAGCCATACAACATCGGGTGGCTTCATCAGTGACGAGATCTCCTTATCAACCAATAGTGTTTCCTGTCCTATGGTAGCTAGCTCTTCAAGGATGAGGTAGTGTGTGATGTTTCCCCTATTGATGTCTTTTATGTTGTTTTAGGCCAACCATATATGTGGAAACGTCATGTTGTTTATGAATCTCTACCACGTAATGTCATTATTACTCTGGGCGGTCAACTCTACAAGACACCAGAGGTAGGTTTGACTATTGTTCCACCAAAAAATTGTTGCAAGGTAATCTCTCATATTTCAAAATTCATCCTCTTCACATTTTTTTCAAAGGATGCACAGAAGACCACTACAGCCTCATCACCTTCTATCTAGTAGAAGCAAATTGTCGAAGAGAAAGAAGATACTATTTATTCACCTACAATGGTGCCTACACAATGACTTGTCAATCCCAAAGACAACAAGCTGGTGGAACAGATTCAAACCCACCAACAACGGGTTCGTGACAGCCTTCCACAGACCAAGCAACGCAACTTCTCCAACAAGGCATGCAACACACCAAGATTCATATTGATAAAATGCTTTCCCCTCTTCCCTGAGCACTCAACGTAATGGATACCATTGCTTCCTAAGGGGAGAGAATTTATCCATGTGGATATTGGTGGCCACCCACCTATTCCAAATTCCAACTGGCTCATCTTTACAGTTTTCAGTTCAACACATTTCTCTATAATAGGGACATTTCTTTTTAATTGTGGGTTATGCACTTTTGGGGATGTCCTGAAGCCCTACACATCATCTAGATGGATATTGGTGGCAACCCACCTATTCCAAATGGATTATTTTGGAATTTTTCATGTCAATGCATGTTTTTTTACTTCCAGGGTTGTTTTGGGGCCCTGGACAATGTTTTCTTGGCTTGCCACAGTTAAACTATAGACAAAGTCAGAGTTTGATTACATAATGCATAGTTCTCAAAAAGGCATTTCCAACAGGCTATCACACACCTAAAATGGAGATCGTATGAAAAAGGTATGACCCTGAGAAGTTAATGTACTAACTTACCCCTAACAGGGCCCTAATGACTCTTGTCGCTTCATTTCCTAGGGTTAGGTTTCTGGATGTCTAGGGTTTTTGGCATTGATGTTTATCATAAAAAGGCCTTCAGAGCCTCATTGTAATGATTTTCTTGTGAATGAGCATAGTCGTCACATCTCGTCTTAGAGATAAATCTTCCACCATTCTAGCAAGTCTTGCACTCTTTATTTTTACAGTCTCTGTACATTTCTTTAATTAATAGAAATCATGTATTGTTGTATCTCTTTGTTTCTAGAAATGTTTATGAGTATTTCATTGTAATATATCTTCTTTCATTTTTTTCGAAAATAATCTAGATCATGTTCACAGAGGGGACCCTCAACTGAGAGGTCATGAAGGATGGAAAGATACAGCCTCTATAGGGATCCATGATGACTTGTCCATTGAATGGAACTCTTTCATTTCATTTATTTGTGAAAAAATTATATACCTTGACGACCAACTCAAGGACTCCTTATGTTGGTCCAAGAAACCAAAGGACGAAACCTTCATGGTTAAACTTGGCTACAAAAGCTGGAAAGAAGTTCAACTTCAATCCCCTCTAAAATGGTGTTGGAAACCATAGTGGAAAATCAAATCCCCTCTCAGATGCAAAATCACCCTCTGGCTAGCCTTGAATAACAATATTTTGACATGGAATAACGATGTAAAAATGGGATGGTCTGGTCTCAGTCACTATGTTCTTTGTAAATCAAATGTTGAATTAATATCTCACCTTTTTGTAACATGCCCTTATGTAGGCCAAGTTGTGAATATTATCAAGGAAAAGCTTAATGTTAAAATGGATTGGAATAGGGATATCTTGGAAGATTGTTCCAGGAATTGGATTCAACACAGGTTAGTCAAATTTTATGCAAGATTACCAAGTTTAATTATTTCTAACAACTGGTGGGCTCACAATAATAAAATCTTCAAAGACAAAGAGGTACTACTAGAAATAACAGCAACCCTCACCATCAGTCAAGCAGCTAAGTTCAAATATGATCTAAGAGGACAAAAAACATGCAATCATGTTCTTCCATACATTGACTATGAAATCCCATGGAGCTACTTTGAAGGGGATAGTCAAGGAAACCCACATAAATGTGGAGTGGGAGTTGTCTTGTTCATCAATCAAAATCACTACATTTACATTAGATATGCTCCAGGAAGAGGGACTAACAACAGAGTTGATATGATATCACTTTGGACCCTCCTAGAGACAACAAAGAAAAAGGATATTCTAAAGTTGCAGGTACTGGGTGATTCCAAGTTGGCTATAGATTGGGCACAAGGAAAAATTGTTATTCAAAACACCAATTTGGCTAAAGTCATGAGAGAAATCCAACAAGATTTTAAATCCTTTGAATCATTATCTTTCCACCACATCCTCAAAGAGATTAACACGAAAGAGAATGAGCTTTACAAATAAGCTTTGTAGCTTCAAAGTGGCACCTTCAGTTTCTATGAATACTTTGATGGAACAAAAAATGAAGCCATGGAATTCTGCTTTTAAGTGCTACCTATGTATTTGTGTAGGATAAGTATGTAATGACTCTATATTACAATACCATTTTTTTATTCAACAATATAGTAATATATGTCAAGTTGAAAGGAGGTAGAAGATAGAAGAGACAAAGGTTTTGAAGTGAGCCTATACAGGCCTTTCGAATATTTTGTAACATGTATATTTAGTTGAATACAAAAAAAAAAATCTTTGAAAAAACAATTTATATATATATATATATATATATATATATATATATATATATATATATGATGTAGATTATGCATGATAGATCCGTAGTTATCTCTAATGTAGCTCAATACTACTAAAGAAAATCATTAAACTCACAAAATATCTTTCCATTACATCTCACTTAAAACTTTTTGTAAGTCTTTCCCATACCTTAGAGAGAATAACTAAGACACCTAGGTATCGTAATATTTTTATTTAAATCTAACGAAATATACATATTTCTCTTTGTTTTTAATTTTTCACATTGAAGTTGACATTGTTTTTTTTATTTAGTCAATATTATATATATATATATATATATATATATATATATATATATATAGAGAGAGAGAGAGAGAGAGAGAGAGAGAGAGAGAGAGAGAGAGATTTTAAATATACACATGTAAACTCTAGGTTGAGCATGAAAGGAATTACACATATCCTC
>ML776974.1:796542-834477 GCA_009831015.1 Picea engelmannii | reverse complement strand
ATATTTAAATGGACACGTGTCAACTTCGGGTTGAGAATGGAAGGAATTACACATCTCTCCCATATTGGGTTGTAGAAAGTGCCTCTTGGTGTAATAAATTATAAATATGACAATAAAAATATATCAAAACCACATTTTATGCTTGTACTATTTAATGTAATTTCAAAATGGTGGTTGCAAATGGTTGTTAAATTTTCATATCCACATTATAAAATCAATAAATTATGAAACATAATTGGCCAACTATAGATACCTATAATAAAATGACAAATCCACAATGTAAATGTCAAAAAAAAGAATTTACATATCACCCTTTGTTGTCATCACCCTAATTATCTTCCTCGCTTGGCATTATAACATTATTGTTCTCATAAATATTTTTTGATCTCGAATCATGTCTCAATATGAAACAAAAATATCCATCCAACACATTTGGGTAAAACAAAACTTGGTTCCAATGTTTTGGGAAAACATAAGGATCCTCAGTTTCAACCCACATTTTTTAGAGTTAATAGATATTAGCCCACTATCATGATATTCCTTTACATTTCTCTTGTCAAAGGTATCCAACCACTTGAAACTAAACGTAACACATTGAAAATGGGAGAAGTCCACATGCATGATCTCTTATATCTTTCCAATGTAACCTAACTCCCCCTCTATTAGGTTTTGATCACAGTGGCTAGCATGACTAGATTGGTCAAACTCGACCTCTTCTCCACAATATTGTGTGATGTGTCGATCATCAACATCCTTAGTGCGAAAATGATGTGCATATGCCCACATAAATGGGGAAAAATACATATGTAAAAAAAAGAACAAAGGACAATGTCATATGTCTAATAACCTAAGCATTAGTAAAAACAAAATACATGTTACAATTCAAATGTGTAATATTATAAATTGAATGTGATAATCATACAATTTATTATAGAGTTATTACACATGATCCCTATGTTTAGAGAATCCAACTCTTATCCATGTGGGTTATGACCGAACACAACATATTTTCGTTGTATCGCATCAACCACCCAATGTTTGGGGCTAATGTTTGGCATATTTAATTTTAAATGATTAAGGTAAGTCATGCTTCTACCATTCAACCATATGAATTATTTCCTTCAACTTTCCGATTTCCTTCTTTTCTCTTTGTACAACACGACCCATGGTCATGTTTCCTCTGCATTGTAAAAAATGAATTTATCGATGGCATCAATTTCTAAATTCACTTATGTATACAAGAATTAAAAAAAAAATAGAATAAGATCAAATATATATCATCAACTTAAGTCTAAACAGTTTGTTTGTACAAAATTGACAAAATATAAGTGACTTACTCTTTATCTTGTTGGTCATACAAAACCACTACCCTTAGTGTGTCGCCAATTGTTTGATGTACTCACTGACATAATAGAATGACTTGTTTATTGTGTACCCCTCTTCCATCAATCCCTATAGTTTTACCCCTTGTCATACCTCCCTAATAAGAACATCCAATGACATGAGACCACCCCATCTATTTCAACCGCATCAAGAAGGTGAATTAGAAAATGGACTTTCAAGTCCATAAAACTTGTGGGCAGTTCCTTCTCAAACACACAAACTTTATCAATTATCTCTCGATGCTACTGTGGAGTGATATCCATATGAATCTCCTTTCATGTGGCCCAACATACAAATGTATATAATTTTGATATGGCAAGTTTTAGGTCACGGGGGAATTCATGGTTCAAACAACCACGAACAAGAAAAGGATAAGGACATTATAAAATAAACACACACATCATTAATTACCATAAAACTATGAGTTCATAGCATATGTTTACCAACAGTATAGAAGAATAATCATGTATTCAATATGCATACCCTTAGAAGGTTCATATGGTTATAAAGTTTCAACCCCAACAAATTCCCTTCTACAACGAAGCAACATTATAGAGTTGATCCATATAAAAAAAGGTTCCTTCACACCAAATATAACATGATTTTCAATAGAAAGATCATCTTTCTTAAAAAAACATGGTACACCACCTTCTTTAAAATACCAAGAGGGTATAGACTCTCCTCTACTCTATTTTCTTATCTAATGCATCTTTTTAGTATTTGAAGCAACAATATCTCTCCTAATAGACAATGTGTTTCTTTTATTCAGTGATATGTGCCTCCATAAAGAAGATGAAACATTTTTTAATCTATGCATGGGATCCAATAAGTGGTCAATCATAGGATGATCCCAATATGGAAGCTCATAAAATACAAATTTCATTTTCATCCTAATGGGTATTTTCTCAACATTGGTGTCATAAAATTCAAGATAATCGAACATAGGTTCCACATTCGAATCAAAAAGTTATGACATTTCCTTCTCCTTCTATGTGTCATATGCCCTAATCCAATATGTTGGTGTCATTATTTCATGTCTCCGGGATATCTTTGGTTTACCATTGAAAGAAGATGAAACTCTTATATAAAGGTGGTATTTTGAGAGAAATACCCTTGAGCAGTCGTACATTGACTTTCATAGATAGTTGGACCACCTAGCCTTTATATAAGATCCACAACATTTGCATCCATAGTACCCTTTTATGACATGACCTACAATGTTATAGTATACAGAGAACATTAGTGTCAAAAATATAGTTACACCAAATTAAGTATGTCAAATAACATTACAGATATAAACAAATCAATCAACATGCTTACTAGAGAAAACTCATAGTCCTGGATAATCATGCAAGGTGTACACAAATATTCCATACAATGTAAAAGAAATCTCCATTAGGATAGGTCTTGATACATCATATACATGTACTTCTTCCCATAATTTCTTAAATTCATCGATCAATGGTTTAAGGTAGACATCCATTATATTCACTTGTCTTCCACATGGGACTATAACATCCAACATAAGATGTTCATTCTTGATGGAAAACCATGGGGGCTTATTTTTATTGATCACTACCACTGGAAAAAAAGAGATAATTGGTGTTTTGGAGGGAACACGGGTTAAGTCCATCCATGTCTATGCTCAATAATAGGATTTTTACTTCATCCTTGAATTTATCGAGCCATGTATCCTCTATATGCTTCAAGGATATTGAATCTACTAAGATTCACATAAATTCTAGCTCACTTCTATGTGAGACATGTTACCCATGCAACATAGATAATTATTTGCAATGAAAGATCCTTTGAATCCTTGGAATTATAGGCATGTGCCTCAGTATCTTATGAGGAGAACCATGTGCATTACACTTGTTTTTTTATTTATGGTACCTTTCATGCCCACATTCTATACATATATATTTGTATGTATATTTGTTTCTATATAAAATATAAACATTCGGACATGTGTGGTATGATATGTACTCAACACCCAACTTTTTCATCATTTTCGTTTCCTTTTCACAACTATCAGGAAAGGAATTGTCTCTCGTAAGTACCTTATATTTGAGTTACCTACAATTAATGGGAAACATAAATGTACGTTTTCATTAAACATGCATAAAATCAATCATTTTCTTCCTTCACTATGTGACAAGATTCCTTAAAAAATTAGGGGACTTAATGGTTAGTTACCTAAAAGTTTTAAGAAACACGTGTTTGACATACCATACATTGCTTTCAAGTTGTACAACAATATTGTTTTCCCTAGTTGGGTAGACCTTGACCCATGTCCAAAGAGAGGGTTGATGGGAGAAAATTTCAGGCTTTTCAAGAAGGTATCAATGATATCAACATCATCCCCTAGTTCATTTTTATAGAATGCATGTAACAACATTCCCTCCATGGCTTGGGTATCCTATAATAAATCATTCATACCAAACTCTACATCATTTCCTTTGTCCAAAACATGAGAAGAACTAGTATTACTGTAGAGGTTTTGAATTGGACTCGGGACATAGTGGGAATTGAATAGGTGGTTGATTCAACCATGCTCGGTATGCATCCTCTATAAGATGTGATCGTTTAATAAAAATATCGTGAATTGAATTCTAGCGGGGTGCAACGGTATATGGTAGATAGGTTGCTCGTCATCAGAATCTTGATTGTAAAAATATTGAACATTACATTGATAATATTAGTAACACTATGCATTCAGTATGTTCAAAAATTATACCAAACATTTACTAGAAGCATGTAAATTTTTCCCAATAATAAGCATGCAACCAACCACTTTATAAAACAAATTTCAAATTAAGAAATACATTTACATTAGGTCCATTGAAAATCCAAAAATATAATTACTCAATTATCATTTTCTTACACCCCAAGAGGTGTCTTCATAAAAGAGATCCCATTCATAGTGTAATATCATTGACTCGGGCTAGTTGCTGGAAGATGGAATGTTATAATTGGTAGGGTAAAATAGTTTTCCATTTTCATCAAAAACACTATATTTCTCCTGTTAAGATCTTGTGAAATTTTGGGATCACTGGAATATCTTATGCATCCTAAAAAATTCAATGAACAATTATTCAATTGCATGTGCATACATAACATAAATTCAATTAGATAAATAAAATCTAAAGTTAGTACAATCGGTAGGGGAGAACTTGAAAGACTTGCAACAATATGGAATGAGCTGGAATGTGAAGAATTGGCCATTTCATATTATAATTTAGTTTTTCCTTCATTTGAGCCAAAACAATCATCTTGTGAAGCATAGAACAATCTAAATTCAAACAGAATTTTGAATAACTTTTATAATATAGCGATACTCTTAATTGTGTAAGGACACCATGATGCATCATTATATGAAAATGCACAAGTTCTTCAAGTTGTGAGAAGCACCAAATATTGACCTCCATAATTGCCTCCTTAAAAACCTCCGCAAAATTAAAATGCAGATGTTTGCATTTGGATTTTACAAATTAAATCATTTGTCAATGTATTAGTACTTAAACACTCTACCAATTCAGTACGAACTGTATAGTGCACTGATTAAAGCAAGTTACAAAAATAGTGCTAGCATTTACCATCAATGTGTCGAAATATACTACAAAAAATGAGTCAGTTCCTTATACATACACACCGCACTAATGCACTACGCACAATACAATGCATTGAAAAAGTAAGTTATGAAAAAAAATAGTGCACACATTCATCATCAATGTGTCAAAATATATAACGAAAAAATGACTAGGAATTTCATTTTTTCTAAATGTATGTGTTTGTAAATGAAAACACTATTCATTCATCCTTTATTTTGCCAAACTTTAGAGGGGAGGTTTCTAGAAGAGAGATTTATCAAAAAAGATTTTGGAGTGGGTGGATTTTATTGAATAACCAAATTCAAAAGGGATTATCGTAGATCACATAAAAATCTATAGAGGACATATTTAAGGTATATGATTTCATTCTATTGAACATTTTTATCTTTCCCCTATTTGATTCAAGCAATTTTCAATACATTCCCAAACAAAAAAAAGGGTTTCATAGTTACCTTCAGTATTGGAAGCCCTAATTTTCTTACTTTTCTTTCTTTCTTTCCCTCTCTATATTTCACGACGAGATGTTTTTTTAGCAATAGAATTTTATAGGGTTTTTTTACTTATATATGGGGTGTTTTCTATCTACTGCAATGGAACCACTCATTGCATTGGATCCCAAATTATCCTATCATTGTCACTTTTTTAAAAAATTTCTCCGTGGTTCACGGTGCACACTTTACATAGACATAACATCGGTGCATATTTTCATGTCAACAACACCGCTTAATTTTTAAATTAGAAATAATGTTATTTTGAAAACCCCTTTGTAGTCAATGGTGTGCATTGTACATAGATAAGCACCATGTTGCATTGTATTATAAACAAAAATGGTAAGTTTAAAATGGAAATAATATTTTTTTCTATACGAAAATCGCCATTTCTTAAATTTGTTCACAGGTAGGTGGTGCGTAGTAAACAATACTCAAGTACTGGTGCTTTTATTAATTTATAAAGCATCGACTAAATACAATAATTTGTAAAAAGTTTTTTATTTCACAGTGTCACTTTTATCATATATTGGTGCATATACATATGGTTGACGCACCGGTGCATACAAAGTTACTATACGCACTAAAACCTTATTCTATAAAATTATTATGTTATTTTTAAATCTGATTATTCCTATCTTTTCGTTTTTCGGTGAGATTTTGAAAATTCCACAGGACAAATGAGGGGAAAACCAATACATGCCAGTAGGGATGTCCAAAAATGTGTAAAAGGAGTTGGTAAAAGAAATGGAAATAATTGCATTGCAATAAGATCCATCTCAACAACAATGTGCATCAGAGTTACGCGATCATTCTTCATTGTTTTATGTACATCAAATTTAATAATCATGTGAAATACTAATTTTCAATTGTTTTGTTGTAGAAAAGAAAATAAAATATAAACCATTCAGCACATAAGATAGGATGACAAGGAATAAAAAGGTTGATCGCAAATTTTATGCGTATTATGTTTTCGGCCTTACTTAAGATTTCATGTTTGTTTTGATAATTAATTTACACTTGTCCATGGATGTCTTATAATATGTGCTAACATACAAAGAGGAGTCAACCAATGAATTGATAGACATTGGGTTAAGTATGAGTTGTGAGTATATGTTTAATTATGAAGTTTTAATTGAACAATTTGTAAGTATCTATGTTGTTTAACTTCCCTTGTTTTAATTAATGAAACAACAAGAAACAATTATATTAATTTTATCGACTATGCTTTGTCATGACATATTAAACATGCCAGAAACAAAGAATGAAATGTATCCAACATAAGATATTTTGATAGAAGGCATGAAGCATTGCTTCAAAATAATGTGCATTCTTTGTGAAAGACTCGTTGTTATGGTATGTTTTTTTTATTTATGCAATCATGTATATTCTACTATATATATATATATATTTGCATATACTTATTACACTTTATTTTTGTGTTTGTCCATGAAACAATTCAAAAATTCGGGACAAATACTTGAGTGGAACAAGGATAAATATCATCCATGATGGGACCAAATCCAAAGTCGAACTTAGTTTCAAAACAAGAAAAGAAATACCCATTAAAAAAAAATATCACTACAATCATTGGTAGAGTTGACTTGCGTCGTAGATAAGGGAAACTAGTTTCTATGAAACAATGCCCCAATCCTTGACCCACCAAACTCGGTTGTAGAGATATACTCAATGAAACCGGATACAAATTCCAAGGAGGTCATAGGGGGGGACCAAAAACGCCCATGAAATAGGGGGGAAATCCTTGGAAGGAGCACAACAAAGTCGAATTGGGTCATAGAGGGGGGCCTTGTCAAGAAATACAAAGCAAGGCGATGAGCCAAACATTTTTTAGCCAAACCATTGAATAGCCATGTTGGTGAAGGGACGAGACAATGACGGTGAGGGGATGAATCCAACAGACAAGCCATGTGATTGTGGACAACTAACATCTATGTAGGTACACGTAGGAGTGGCAATGAATGACAAGTAGAGGACATGCCACCGGGTATGATGGGATGGGTTCACCGATGATGCAGGAGCATCATAGAAAGCCAAAACACGCGCCTAGCCAAAGAGACAGTTGGACGTGCAAATGAAATTAAATACGTTTTTGTGAAAACATTTTGAAGTTTAAAATATGAATCATTAATGTAATGGACAGGAGGAAAGTGCAGTTGCATTTATATTTGAAGATCCAAACTGATTTTGGAGCGTATGTTCTTATCCGCTGGATGTAATAGGCATTTATATGTGTTTAATGCAAGTAGGTAGATTTAAATGATAGATTAGATAGTTTTAGAAGCATAGGAGGGAAAATGGGTCATAGACACCCTCACCTTGTATCATTGTATGATTATTCAGAATTCATAAGCTATAGAGCTGCAGAAAAGAATATAGGAGAATAGAGAATTTTATGCATTTTAGTTGTTATTTTCCATGTACATGAGAACAGGAATTAATAGAAGAAATCTTTGATTCCAATCTATGTGTTTGTTATGGTTGTTGGAACCACCTATTAAATGGTATGTTGCAGGCTTGTTTGCATTCTCTGTATGCATTTTTTCTTCAATGCTATGTGTGTGTGTATGCTATAGAATTCTAGGTTCAATGTTTGAATTCTGGATAAGGGGAGAATGAGTTTCAGTTGTTTCTCTTTCTAAGAACTCCTACAAAGAGTGTAGTGAAGGGTCCGCAAGGAGTGCATCGACCAGGCTCTGAGTTTCATCTCAGAACTCTCAGAGGAAATTCAAATTGTGTCTTTACAGACAAGAGTGCTAACAGAGAATAGAGCCATGCAAAGTGTGTGCAGGATAGGAGAAGGGAACAAATTACTTCAAACTTGTAGAGGAGTTGAATAATTATCTGTTGAAAATAGTGCACAGAGCCGAAGACCCAAATAACCAGAGGTTAATTGAAAATTTTCCGCAAGGAGTGCGTGCAGGGACCCTTTTGGAAGCCTTGAGTTCGCAAGCAAAATATCAGGAAGGATAGTGACCGTCATATCTGGATCAACGAGGAACGGTGATCTCGTATGTGAATTCTCCATATCGAGGATCAGGAAGTGGAGTAGTTCAAGGTTGGAATCAAGAGTTGCGAACTCCCAGGTTATGAAATCTGGATACAGCTAGGACCATTGGATCGAGGGAGGCACACAGTCGTAGATCTCGTCGAGCATACGATTTTGGAGTTGGGGATTTATAAAAGGAGAGAAACAGTTGTTCGTTTCTCTCTCAAGTTGTGAAAGCCAAAGACTATTGCGAACAGGTGGCAAGGAACCACTCTATAAGTGGAGTAAACAACGGGGATAGGTGGCGTGCGCCCATCGCCTTGAGTGGAGTCAAGCCTCGTTGACATATCGCATTTCGGGGATTCGCAAGGGAAGAGAACAAGAGGTTGGCGCTCCAACTCGCGAAGTCGCGAGTTTCAAAAGGTACTTTCATTAAGGCTTGGTTGTGGTCACATTGGAAAAAGGGTTGAAGAAGGGGCTTACACCTTAAGCCGATTTGAAATTTTGCATTTCAGCTATTTCCAAGAGCTGTGAAATTGCATCTGAAGTGCCCAACTTGTGAGACCATAAATCATTTGCGGGTTTACACAAGGATTTCAATTAACCCTTGTCGTTTTTTAGATAAGATCCTACGTGGATCTCAGCATGAGGGCAGGAGGTCTGCACTAGCTATGGTATCAGAGCTCAGAACAAATTCTTTTCTTTCTACAGAGGAGAAAAAAGAGGAATTTTACAGCCATGCCGCCGAGAAGAAGAGAAAGGCCCATGCCTGATCCAACAGTGGAAAGATAAATGTGTGAATTACATGCCAGACTTGATGCTATGGAGACAGTACAGAGGCGAACAATTGATGTTGGAGATCTCAACAAAGCTGAAAGTGAAAATGAAGCTGGAAATGAAGGAGAAGAAATTGCAGTCGAAGATGTTGCAGAAGAACACCTATTTACAGTTGTTGCAAGGATAGGTGCTAGGGAAAAAATGGACATTCCAATGTATGAAGGAAACCTAGACATTGAAGAGCTTCTAGAATGGATTAGAGCTCTAGAAAAACACTTCGACTATGAGGATGTCGAGGAAGACAAGAAAGTCAAACATGTCGTTACTAGACTTAAAGGGAATGTAGCACTGTGGTGGGATGAACTGCAGGTTGACAGACGTTGCAAGGGAAAGCATAAAATTAAGAGCTGGGATAGAATGATTGCAAAAATGAAGGCCAAATTCATACCTAGGGATTTTCAAATAAATCTATTTTGGAGGATGCATAATTTGAGACAGAAGCTAATGTCAGTGAAATAATACACTAAAGAGTTCTACAGGATAAACATCAGAGCAGGTCATCGGGAAAGTGATGATGAGAAATTTTCCAGGAATATGAATGGTCTACGACATGACATTTAGGACGAGATGAGCATGATGATCATCTGAACCATAGAACATGCTTATCAAATGGCTCTAAAAGATGAAGAGAAGTTGAACTGAAAGAAAGGTCAAAGAGGTTGAGGCGGAAGTCAAAGCAGAGGCAAGACAATTGCCCGGGACATAACTCAGAAGCCTAAAGAAGAGGGGAAAAAACCTCAAACTCAATCTGAGAGAGGAGGAAGCTCAAACGGGAGACAGTATGTTGATAGAAATAATTTTCCTCGAGCCAGAGGAAGAGGAAGAGGCAGAGGAGGTGAAGTGAAATTCTTTGTCTATGGAAAAATCGGACATAAATCCTATGAGTGTCCAGATAGGAAGAAATATGGTGGTGAAACTCACATTGTTGGAGCTCAAGGACAGAATGTTGAGGCAGAGGACGTTGAGGGTGGAAGATCTTTGATGATGCAGAAATTTCTCTTGAAACTGGAGAAGGAGCCAGAGAACCCAGTCCAAAGAAACAGTTTGTTTCAAACTGCTTGCAAAACCAAAGACAGGGTATGCAAGGTCATAGTGGACAACAGTAGCACAGATAATCGTGAATCTACGGAAATGGTAGAAAATATGGAGCTGGAGACTGTTGCGCATCTAAGCCCATACAAAGTTTCATGTCTACAAAAGGGACATCAGGTAAATGTCACTAAACAATGTTTAGTTGAATTTAAAATAGGAGGATATAAATATGAGGTATTATGTGATGTCATTCCCATGGATGTGTGTCATCTACTGTTGGGTATACCATGGCAATATGACAGAAATGTGGTGCATGATGGGAAAAAGAACACATACACTCTGGAAAAAAATGATAGGACGCACATATTGCTGCCTATTAAGGATAAAGAAGTGGTACCAGAGGTGAAAAACACCATACTTCTCATGAGTGGGAAGGAAATTCTTAAGGAATTCAAGAAGAAAGAAAACACACAATTCATTTTGGTTAGGAAGCCCATAATTGTTTTGAACAACACTAGGATAGATGATTTACCGGAAGAAATCCACGAGTTGCTGGAAGAATTTTTTGATATAGTAGTGGATGAACTACCTTGTTCATTTCCACCTATTAGGAGTATAAGTAATCATATCGATCTTATATCTGGAGCCAATTTTCCGAACAAAGAAGCTTATACGTTGACACTGCGGGAGAACGAAGAAGTTAAGAGACATGTCTAGGACTTAATGGACAAAGGATTGATTCAAGAGAGCTTGAGTCCATGCGTTGTTCCTACAATGCTCATCCCAAAGAAGGAAAGAGGCTGGAGAATGTGTACTGACTCAAGGGAAATCAATAAAATTACCATCAAGTACAAGTTCCCATTGCCAAGGATGGATGACTTGATGGATTGCTTGAGTGGAGAAAAGTTTTTTTCAAAGATTGATTTGAAAAGCGGATATCATTAGATTAGAATGAGAGAAGGTCATGAATGGAAGACAACATTCAAGATGAATGAAGGGTTGTATGAATGGATTTCCATGCCATTTGTATTGAAGAATGCGCCCAGTACTTTCATGAGGTTGATGAATGAAGTCGTGAAGGATTTCATTGGGAAATTTGTCATTGTATATCTTGATGATATATTAATCTTCAGCAAAACTAAAGCAAGGAATTTGAAGCATTTAGTTGCAGTGATGAGAAGGTTACAGCAAGAGAAATTGTTGATCAATATGAAGAAATCATCATGTATGAGGACAAAACTCATTTATTTGGGTTTTGTTATCTCTGCAAATGAATTGAAAATGGATCCGGAAGAGATAAAGGCGATTAAGGATTGGCCATCGCCGAAGAGCGTGTTTGAAGTTCGAAGCTTCCATGGTTTGGCTAGTTTCTATAGGAAATTCATCTGAAACTTCAGTGGAATCAACGCACCGATGATGGATACGGTCAATAAAATACATAAATCTTTTCACTGGATGGAGGAAGCGGAGAAGAGCTTCAACCTGTTGAAAAGGAAGATCACTGAGCAACCGATTATGGTTTTGCCAGATTTTAGCAAAACATTTCAGGTCAGGTGTGTCGTGAGTGGATTTTCCATTGGAGCGGTCTTAAGCCAAGACAACAGGTCAGTCACATATTTCAGTGAAAAACTGAATGAAGCAAAGATTAAGTACTCTACGTATGAAAAATAATTATACGTAGTCATACAAGTGTTGAAGAAATGGAGACACTATTTGGTTCCAAAAGAGTTTGTTTTGTACAGCGATAATCACACTTTGAAATTCGTGACTCGACGGGAGAAGTTGAACCAAAGATATGCTAAATGGGTTGAATACATGCAGAATTTTACTTTTGTGATTAAGCATATTTTTGGAACTGCTAACAAAGTTGTTGACGCTTTGAGCAGGAAATGTTTTCTTATGCAAGAATATAGAGTTAAGACTTTGGGTTTTGATAACCTCAAGGAAATGTACCAGGATGATCTATATTTCAAAGAGGCATATGAGGCGTCTGAGAATCCAATTCTTAGTGACATAAGCCAATGGACAGATTACATGATCTAGCATGGACTATTGTTCAGGGGAAATCAACTATGTATTCCGAAATTCTCCATGAGGGAGAATTTGTTGAAGGAAAAGAACAGTGGAGGATTGGTCGGACATTTCGGTCATGACAAAACATTCTCAAATTTGAATGGCTCATATTACTTGCCAGGGATGAGGACAGATGTGAAGAAATTTGTGGACAGGTGCAGAATTTGTCAGCACATGAAGGAGAAAAGGCAGAACGCAGGGTTATATCAACCATTACCCATACCCGAAAGGCTGTGGGACGCAGTGAGCATGGATTTCATATTAGGATTGCCAAGGACACAAAGGGGATATGATTCAATCTTTGTAGTGGTAGACATATTTTCAAAGATGGCACATTTCATACCATGCCAGAAAACTAGTGACGCAACTCATATTGCAACCATGTTTTTCAAAGAAGTCGTCAGACTTCACGACTTTCCAAGGAGTATCGTTTCTGATTAAGATACCAAGTTCGTAGGAAATTTCTGGAGGACCTTATGGAAGAAGTTAGGGACAAACTTGTCTTTTATCTCATCGTATCATCCTCAGATGGATGGATGGACAGAGGTGGTGAACATGAGCTTGGGAGATTTGTTAAGGAGCTTAGTGATTGAACACCACAGTCAATGGGATCACATTCTGCCATAGGTGGAATTCACTTACAATGATTCACTGAATAGAAGCACAGGGCAGAGTCCATTCCAAATTTTATATGGAATGAAGTGAAGGGGAGTCTTTGAATTGAAAGATTCAAAACATGTTGATTTCAAGAGTGCTAGTGCAGACGAGTTTGCAGAAGGAATGAATGAGCTTCACAGCAGAATTAAGGAGCGATTGCAGAGTTCAAGTCAAAAGTACAAGCGTAGAGAAGATCAACACAGGCGAGAAATTCAATTTGAAGTTGGTGATTTGATTCTTGCGCATTTGAGGAAGGAAAAGTTCCCAAGGGGAACATACAACAAGTTGAAGATGAAGAAAATTGGACCGTGCAAGGTCATAAGAAAATTTGGGGCAAATGCGTATGAGATTGAATTACCTGATGGGATCGAAATCTCACCGATATTCAATGTCACGGATTTGTACCCTTATAGAGCTGAAGAAGCAGGAGCAGAAGGTGAACAAGAAAAGATTCAATGGACAAAACAAATGCTTGTAGATGAAAATCCATAGATGGAAAGCATAATTGACAAGAGGATTAGCAGAAAGACCAAGAGAAAAGAGTATTTTGAATACTTGGTCAAGTGGAAAGGACATCCAGTTGAAGATGACAGTTGGGAGGATGAAGAAGCAACTCAAAAGCATGGACAAACAGTGAAGGAACTCATGAACATGAGTTCATGAAAAATTTCAAGTGAAGGAGTATGATGCAGGATCATCGTAGAAAGCCAAATCACGTGCCTAGCCAAAGAGACAGTTGGACGCGCAAATGAAATCAAATACGTTTTTGTGAAAAAAAATTGAAGTTTAAAATATGAAGCATTAATGTAATGGATAGGAGGAAAGTGCAGTTGCATTTATATCTGAAGATCCAAACTAATTTTGGAGCATATGTTCCTATCCGCAAGATGTAATAGGCATTTATGTGTGTTTAATGCAAGTAGTTAGATTTAAATGATATATTAGACAATTTTATAAGCGTAAGAGGGGAAATGGGTCATAGACACCCTCACCTTGTATCATTGTATGATTATTCTGAATTCAAAAGTTGTAGATCTGCAAAGAAGAATATAGGAGAACAGATAATTTTATGCATTTTAGTTATTAATTGCCATGTACAGAAGCACAGGAATTAACAGAAGAAAGTTTTGATTCCAATTTATGTGTTTGTTATGGTTGTTGGAACCACCTGTTAAATGGTATGTTGCAGGCTTGTTTGCATTCTCTGTATGAATTTTTCTTCAATGTTATGTGTGTGTGTATGTTCTAGAATTCTAGGTTGAATGTTTGAATTCTGGATAAGGGGAGAATGAGTTTCAATTGTTTCTCTTTCTGAGAACTCCTCAAAGAGTGTAGTGGAGGGTCCATAAGGAGTGCGTTGACCAGGCTCTGAGTTTCATCTCAGAACTCTCAGAGGAGATTCAAATTGTGTCCTTACAGACAAGAGTGCTAGCAGAGCACAGAGCCATGCAAAGTGTGGGAAGGCTGGGAGAAGGGGACGAATTACTTCAAACTCACAGAGGAGTTGAAGAATTCTCTATTGCAAAGAGTGCACAAAGCCGAAGACCCAAATAACCAGAGATTATTTGAAAATTTTCCGCAAGGAGTGTGTGCAGGGACCCTTTTGTAAGCCTTGAGTTCGCAAACGAAAGATCATGAAGGATAGCGACCGTTAGATCTGGATCAACGAGGACCGGTGATCTTGTATGTGAATTCGCCATATCGGAGATCGAGAAGTGGAGTATTTCAAGGTTGGACTCGAGAGTTGCGAACTCCCGGGTTTCGAAATCTCGATACAGCCAGGACTGTTGGATCGAGGGAGGCACGTAGCCATAGATCTCGTCGAGGGTACGATTTCAGAGTCCAGGATTTATAGAAGGACAAGAACAACTGTTCGTTGTTCTCTCAAGTTGCGAAATCTGAAGAATCGTGCGAACAGGTAGCAAGGAACCACTCTGTAAGCAGAGTAAACAGCGGGGACGGGTGGCGTGCATCCGTCGCCTTGAGTGGAGTCAACCCTCATTGACATATCGCGTTTTGGGGATTTACAAGGGAAGAGCACGAGAGTTTGGCGCTCCAACTCACAAAGTCGTGAGTTGTGAAAGGTGATTTCATTAAGGCTTGCTTGTGGTCACATTAGAAAAGGGGTTGAAGAAGTGGATTACACCTTAAGCCCATTTGAAATTTTTTGTTTCAGCTATTATCAAGAGTTGTGGCATTGCATCCAAAGTGCCCAACTCGCGAGACCCAAAATCCTTTGCGGGTTTACACAAGGAGTTCAATTAACCCTTGTCATGGTTTAGAGAATATCATGCGTGGATCTCAGCCTGAGGGAAGGAGGTCTACACCAACTGACAAGTGCCAATTGGATAGGTGCCAATTTACAAGACTAGTTGGGCTCCATCAAGGATCAATGTTATCCTCGACATACTTAACGACGATTAATGATACTCTCATGGATGTCACTTCCATGGATCGTTTGGTGGTACATTGTTAAGAATTATTAGTATTATTATGGAAAAGGTATGTATGTACAGACAAAATTTTCTCAAAACCTATCAACTGGGAAAAACCTATCAACCAATACCACTACCCCCTTTGATATCCACCTATCCCCCGCCTCATAGGTTATCCATTAGATTGACGTCCCGAATAGAACTCCAGTTTTCATGTATTTCTTTATTGGCCCCATTTTTTGATATAGTTACGACATGCCTCCATGGACATGTCAGTAACTACCATGTTATCCCATGCAACAACCTCGAACTCAACCATATGCAACAACTTGTTTAAGGTTCAAACCCACTAAGAGACATCAGACCTTAAATGTGTTATCCATATCCACTTCTAGAGGAGATTCAAACCCTTGACCTGCAATAATACACAACATGAATGAATTGAAAGAATTCAACAAAAATAAATTCCAAAAATTGAATCTTATAGTCTAGAATGTATCTTACAAAACCCCTTCTTTTCCTAGCATCTAGTCTATTATCAATTATTCCTCCACCTTCAATGTTGTTAGTGTTTCATGGAAACCTGCATAGTAGTAAAAAATGAGTCCCAGCTACTAGGCCATATTAGGTACTCACGTACAATGAAACTAATGAAGACTGAATAAAAGTGAGGAAAGAGGTAAAACCATGTGGGAACAAAACCCCCCCTCAAAAAAAAATGCATCAAAAGAAGAAAAGGAAGCTGCTAGGAAACTATGTTCTTCACTACAAGATGATCCCACAAAGTCTGAAACTTCTTCTCAGTGAATATGTCGGAAATATGTTCAGAGGAAGGACAAAATTGAAAATCAATGATCCTGTTATGTACTAAATCTCTGATGAAATGCATGTGGACCTCAATGTGTTTGGTTCGTTGTCGTTGTACTGGATCTCTGCAAAATCGCAGTGTACCCTGATTGTCACACCATATAATAGTCGGACAGTGAAACATGATACCAATATTGGTAAGGAAGTGTTGAATCCAAATTGTCTGAATGACACAGTTGACTACTCCTTTGTGCTCGGCCTCTGCGGAAGATAAAGAAATGTTTGATTGCTTCTTACTTGACCAACAAATTGGGCATGACCCCAAACTGAGAGTGTACCTGGACATGGACTTGCAATCTATGTTATCACCATACTAATTTGAATCTGTGAAGCCTATGAGATCTAATGCACAACCAGCTGCATAGTGAATCCCATAACTCATGGTGCCCTACACATATCTGAGGATGCACTTCAAATCCTTCCAGTGAATATCATGGGGTTCCTACATGTATTAGGAAAATACTCCTACACATGAGATGTTTGGATCTATGTGGGTGATATACAGAGGAATCCCCACCAAATTTCAATAAAAATTGGTTTCCACTAATGGTGTACCCCCGTCATCATCAAGTATAATCCCAGATAAGAAGGGTGTAGGTGTAGACTTATAGTCTGTCATGTGGAATTGATCCAGAAGATCCTTGACATACTTATCTTGAGAAATCTCTATTCCGGAAGCATCCTAGCTAATCTCAAGACCAATAAAGAATTGTAGTTGACCCATGTCCGTCATAGAGAACCTGTCATGCTAAATATATTTGACCAAAGAAATGGTTGAAGAACAACTACCAGTGATCAAAAGATCATCAACATAGATTAATAACATCATCATAGATTTAGTATTCTTCAACATGTAAACATTGGAATCAAATTTACATCTAACAAAGTCATGTGAAAGCAAGTAAGAATCCATGTTTTCATACCATGCTCTAGGTTCATGCTTGAGGCCATGGATAGACTTCTTCATTATGCATACTAAAGATGAGTTATGAATGAACCCCTGTGGTTGTTCCATGTATATCTCCTCTGAAAGGTCGCCATGAAGAAAATCATTCTTCACATACATATGGTGAATTTCCCATCCTTTGGCTACTACAATGGCTAGAGCCAAAAGAATGGAGTCCATCTTTTCTACAGGAGAAAAGGTCTCATAATAATATATCCCATGAATATGTTGAAATCATTTTGCAAATAATTTGGCCTTATACCTGCTCACCTGACCATTTGTTGCTCTCTTGGTCCTATAGAACCATTTTCATATGACAAGTTTCCTCCTTGGTGGAAGTGGAACTAGATCCCAAGTTTGATTCTATAGGAGAGAGTCATGCTCTTCCTGCATGGTTGCTTCCCATAGTGGATTTCCAACAACCTCATTGTAGGTATGTGGATCAAAAGATTGAACCATATAGAAATGCATGGACATCACTAGTTTAGAAGATAAAAGTACATGAGAAATATCCACATGATGAGATCAAGTCCTCCTAAAATCCAATGGATCCCCTGCAAGGTTGCATGTTTCCTGAAGTGTGGATTATTCCCACTTGCGAATTTGTTGAAGATGCGATGTTGGCTCCTCATTTGGATGTACTACCTGCTCATATGCGTGTAAAAAATCCTATGAATCTGTGTCTGAATATGTAGCATCTGAGTGTGTGGAATTATCATCTCTGATGTCTGGAACTGAGGGAAGCACAAGATTCTATGCATGTTGCACTGGAGGTTCATGCAAAGGACTCTCCTCAAAATGAACACTATGCTCAATTATAAGATAGTATGTAGATGGATCAATCAATCTGTACCCCTTCAAATCATCTGGATATCCCACAAATATGCAAGGTGTGCTCTGTGGATTTAAGGCTTTACTCTTTTGAGAAGGAATATGGGTCCATGCTCTAGATCCATATATGCGGAAGTGTGTGACATCTGGTTTTTCACCTGTCCAAGCCTCAAAAGGTTTCCTATCCTCAACAGATATGTGAGGTTCTATGTTTTGTATGTAAGAAACACAGTTAAGTGCCTCAGCTCAAATCTTGGAAGGAAGTGATCTTGCATGCAACATGAAATTGGTCATCTCCTTGAGAGACCTGTTCTTCCTTTCAGCAACTCCATTTTGTTTTGGAGTGTATGGAACTGTGTGCTGCAATTGGATACCATCTTCATGAAAAACATTATGAACATATTTGTTGATATAATCCCCCCCATTGTCTGTATGAAGGATCTTAATTTTCTTCCTATTTTGTGTCTCTACTAGAGCTTTGAAGTCTTTTAGATGCTCAAAAATTTCAGACTTTTTTCTGATAAAATAAACCCAATTATAGCATGAGTAATCATCAATAAATCTAATAACATACCTTGATTTGCTGATGGACGGGTGTGGAAATGGACCCATGAGATCACTGTGAACAAGCTCCAAGGAAGAGGAGGCTCTCCTTGCCTTCCCCTTTTCAAACTTCTCCTCAGGATGCTTGCCAAGAATGCATCCTTCACAAACCCCTTTAGAAAAGTGAATGTCTGGAAAGCCTTTGACCATTCCTTGCTTGCAAAGTCCCTACATGTACCTAAATTTTAAATGACCAAATATCTCATGCCATAATCTACTATTATCATTAGCATGTGTAAGTAGAAAACATGAGTCATAGTTAGTAAACTTAGTGAACTTATACAACCGTGATTTTTTATCTACCTCACCAACTGAAATAATGGAACTTTCATGCATGTCAAGTACAGTAACTGAATCTAATGTAAATTCAACCTGTTTACCTGTTTGAGTGATCTGATAAATTGAGAGCAGATTTATAGAAATCTTTGGAACATGTAAAACATTCTCAAAACTTCCATTAGGGATTTCCACTCTTCCCACTTCTGCAACTGTTATTGGAGTATCATCCCCCATGAAAATAGGAGGTCCAGAGCATGAACTCAAATAAGTAAAAACTTCCTCTTTCATTGCCATATGATGGGATGCGCCAGAATATATAATCCATGAATTAGATGAGGAATTAATTGCAACCATAGCATGTTGATTAACTTTCTTAGGCACATGGTATTCTTCCTTCTTCTTGGCTCCTTCAAGAATGAAGTTTCCAAGGTTACTCTTCTAAAGTACCTGTGTCATAAGATCGATCTACTTCTTCATGCATGTGGATTCTTCATGATTCGTTTTATTGAAATATGTGCACTGCTTTCCCTTCTTATTCTTCCCTTTGGAGTTTGAAGAATCTTTGGAACCTAAAGAATTGTTGAAGGGTTTGGAATATCCCTCCTTCTTTGACTCTGGATATAATATCTCCTTTCATTTTTTCTATGATTTCTAATTGGATGACCCTTTTCCATCATGCATGGTGAGTGCATGTGCTTTGGGATATTTCATGAGGCCCATATGTATGAGTTTTGTCTGATCTTGTGTGATAGACTCAATGAACTGAGCCATCGTAGGCATTTTCCAATTTTCTCCCAAAAGACATATGCAAGAATGGAAATTGGAGACATATACAACATATTTTGATCCCAACTTGGCCAAGATTGTTAGAATGAGTTGTTTCTCTTATGTAGACTTGTCAATACCACATTCACCCAAGCTCAATATCTAAGACTTAAATTTAGTAAAGAAACCATGCATATTATCAAAAATTTTATTGTCTAAGGTATTCAACTCTACCTCAAGGATATGACCTCTCATCTCATCCTAATTTCCAAAGAGTCCTTCCAAGGTGGTCCAGACATCATTTAGAATCTTGCATGTGGAAACATGAAACCATAAATTAGTGGATATTAACTCAAGAAGTAGTCATGTGGCCTCATCCTTACGGTTCGCCCATCTGGTCTTCTCAACCGCTGATGTAGGTTTTGTTTATGTCTCCATCGTCAAATTATACAGTCCTTTTCTTTTGAGTTGGAATGCAGCCTTCGGATTCCATTCAAAATAGTTGTACGGTGTGAGTATTATCACCAGACTTGATTGAATAAGTTTCATTGCCTCCATCCCTTTTATTGATTCTAAAAAGATCTTGAAAACCCAGATCATGGATTATGAGATATGCCAGACAGTTCTATGGCAACTATAGATATGATAAAACAATTATATCTCCTAAAATATGATGTGGGTTTTGGATATTTTTGGTGAGCATGAGAATCCCTATGTTATACATCTCTGGTCAAAATTTCATCCCGACTCAGATCTCGGATTTTGAGATATGTCTATTTTACTGCAGAACACCAATTTTCTGGAGGGAAGTTGAATCGCCGCACCCTAGAGAAAGATAAAGTGCGACGATGCAGAATCATTGCACCCTAGAGAAGGATAAAGTGCGAAGATTGTGGAAAATTGAATCCTCACACCCCGAGTGAAGAATACAGTGTGACTATGTCGCACCTTGACTATGTATAGGCTGAAATGATCCCTAAAAAAATGTTTTTTCTTAAGTGTGAGTTTGACCGTCGCACCCTTCGATAGGGATAGGCTGTGACTATTCCAATCGTCACACATTTCGATAAGGATAGGCCATGACGATGGAGGAAACTAGGTTTACTCAAATCCTATTTCTCTCTTCTCTGGCTTGTCTGAGTTGCTCCAAACAACTCAACTTTGATACCATGTCATCGTTTCATGGAAACCTGTAGAGGAGACCTAGCTAAAGCATACACAAACAAATCTTATCAAGAAAAGGAAGAGAGATACAATATGAAGAATGAGAATCAATGTATATTATGATCTATCCAATGAGTGAGTGATATTTAATCATATAGGAAATGGCATCCTATAATTAGGAATGCATACATAATAGTGATGGTATAAAATTAGAAAGTCTAAAATAGAACTAGTCAGTTAACTCCCACTGAACTAGTATGTCGAAAAATAGAAATTTCTCGAGCAAATGTATCCCCCTCCTCAAAAAAATCAAAGGTCGAGTTTGTTATCAATGATGCCCCCACCTTCAATGTATCCTCCTCCTCAAAAAATCAAAGGTTAGATGTTACAGAATGTTAGCAAGAAGGTAGGTGCCTCTGAGAGCATTGGTCATAGGTAGGTGTCCCTCTAGCGTAGATTCTTCAAATTCCCACATGAACTCAAAAGGAAATTACTTGAATGTGTACTAATCCATTTCATAATCATGCATGAGCTTCATCCACCCCACCTTGAATAATTTTGTGAAATCTCTTTCACCTTATTCCATATCTCTCTCTTGATAAACCAGACCACCCTTATCTCGATTGCATATTCTCTTTTACCTGCCTACGTGGCTGGCAAGCCCCTCTAGAGTCATTTGGGATGCTCGATTCATTTTCTAGGAAAACATCCTCACCCTGAAAACTATCTACTGAAAAAATCTTTGCGTACCCTCCACATTGTGCTCTATACTGTCGTCGTTGTTGATAGATCGACTTAGGGACAACATAGTACTTCGACTTTTTAATGCACCCAATCTTGAATTAAATTCAAAATTTCTCATGCATGTCGCAATTAACAAGCCTGATCCAGATCTAGATTAAAAGTTAACACAGTTATAACAAGTTCGATATTGATTAAAAATTAACCTAGGACAAGAAATTTAAACAAGCCATGGTCAAATTTAAACTTATTTTAATATTAAAATCTTTAAATTTATACCATTTAAATTTATTTTATTGTAATTTTTTTTCAAATATATTTTTCAAATATAATTTTTTTTAGTTTATATAATTTAAATTTAATTTATTTTAAACTAATTTTAATATAAATTTTTAAAAAATTATATAATTTAAAATTATTGTATTGTAATATTTTTTCAATTTTCTTTTTTAATTTATAATATATAATTATAAAAATAATAATAATGGTCAAGTTATTAATATTTAAATAAGGAGTAATTATAAAATTTAAACTTATTTTAATATAGTTTTAAAATATTTTTTTTTAAATAATGATTAAATTTAAGTTAATTTTATATTTTAATCTATATTTTTGTTTTCAAAATTTTAAATCTCATTTAATATTTTTTTCAAATATTTTTATAAATTTGTATTCATTTAATATAAGAAATTTTTCAAATACTTTTATATTTATGGTGAATATTATAATTTTCATAAAAATGTGAAGTATCATATATTCATTAATATGAATAAAACATTTTTTAAAAGATTCAATATTTTTATTATTTAGTAAAGTAGTTGTTATAAGAGAAATTATTTCACTCCAAAATCAATCAAAACTTGCATTTAACTCCATATATACATACTTTTAACGTTTAAAAAAAAACTTAACTCAAATGTTGAAAAACCTTAAATAAGTAATAAAAAAATTGATCATATCAAATCAAGAAACAGTGGACTAAATCTTATAACGGAAACAATAAAAAAAAATTATCTATCATGATGATATATAACTTTGAGTTTAATTTTATCGACATAGTTAAATCGAAAACCACTAAATACATCGACCTAAGAGTAAGTCAAATATTAAATATAAATATAAAATGAAGAAGTATTTATTATGATGAAATAAATATATATAAATGAACATTCATCCTGGAGTAAGAGGGGGTGAATTGTTTTTGGTTGGTTGATTACAACTTGACATAACATTACATAGTTAAATGCTTCCAAATCATTTGATAAGGGTATAAAACTATTGGATATCATCCACACAAATATCATTATAAGGCCATTGATAGGTTTTAGATTGTTGAGAGAGATTATCAACAACTTGTTGTTTAAACATCCACTAAATGAACATTGGTGTGGCAACCTTTTCTCGTGGAAAATAATGTATAAAATTAACAATAAAAAATGAATAATGATGAACAAATAATGGACATTGAAGAGTATGGTCGGAATGAACCGACATTTGAGGATGCAAAGTACACATTTAAGAGGATTGTTGAAATGAACCCAAATTTATGGATACAAAATCAAAGTATTGACATAAAGTTTGCATAATTTAGGACTGCATATAGGAGCTCAAACTTAATTTAGATTGAGGGGGACTATTAAAAGAAAAAGTGGAATTATTACCTCTAGTTAGGCATGTTAATCTTGTTTTTTTCACACTAACAAGTAAATTTATATTAAAAAAAACCATGGTCAAACCATACGGTACTGTAATACAAAATTATGTGGAACTTCTGCCTTGTTGTTGGTTGTGATTCCTAGACCCCATTTTCATCATAGATGAGCCTAACCCCACCCCCCCACCTCCACTCTCTTCCACTTTCCACCAAAGGTTTCCTTTCAATGCATCATCATAATACAGAGTCTATTGTTTTTGAGGTCAAAGTTCCTAAGGTCAAATTTCTTGAGATCATAGCTCCTAAGGTCAAGGTTCCTGAGGTTAAAGTTCTTGAGGTCATAGTTCCTAAAATCAAAATTCTTAAGGTTAAAGTTCTTAAGGCCATACAAATTGTATGAGGGATTCATGGATGATATGTGATTCCTTAGAACACCAAATATGCCCCAGATAGAGAACCTTTAGCCTATGAGTGGAAAATGGTCACCATTTCAAGGATTTGTGCTCCAGTGATGACTCTTTAGGTACATTTCATGTTCTATGCATGAAATGTAGGATATTGGGTGCTAAAATTTTCCTTTATGGGTAATGGGCTATGTGAGGATCCCAAACCACCACAAAAAACCTCCATAGGGAATATTTGGCCTACAAGTGGGATATGGTTACCATTTTGAGGTTTGCACTATAATAGTTTACCAAGTCCAAAAGACATATTCTTAAGCCATAGAATTTTCCTTTATGGATTGTGGGCCATGCACATGTCCCCATGTCATTGCATAGGTCCCACTTAGGAATATTTGGCCTATAGGAAATATGGTGTCAATTTAAACATTTCAGATCGTAAGAATGGTTATTGTGGCCTAAGCCATGTTCTAAAGTGTAGATTTAGCATATAAGGTCACACTAGTTATGTCTAGGGATCATGTGCCAAGAATTGTGAAGAAAGCAATGGATGCAAAATCAAATTAAGACACATGGACACCATTTGAAAATATGTATGAGGGGGAAGAGATTAAATTCTATGTACTAGCATCAATTGAAATAACTAAATACATAGTGAAATATTTAACCTTGACGAAGTGATGGAGATGACCTAAAAGATCTATGTTTGTGGGGTTTTATCCTCTTTAGAATACTCTCTTTCATTCTTGGAGTGAATTTGGCAACATTTCCCCTTATGAAATGATCAATTGGTGGTGGAAGAGGGGGATTTTAACAACACACCACTCGTGATTGAATTTGTTGAAATGGATGGAGGAAGCTTCCATTCATAGACTTTCCTTTGAGATAAAATGAAGGTAAATGAAACCTCATCATGTCAAATATTGACCCAAGTGTTAGCATGTACACCAGGTATGGCCATGTACTCCTTTCATTAAGAGAATAAATTTGAATGATACAGGATTTCAACATTGCTTGAATTAGCTACTAAAGTGATAATGGTAATCAATGAGCCACAAAATTTAATTCCTTCTTAGTGTAAAAAAAATTCCATGGGCCTTGAAGGATTCCCTATCTTGTTGCATGTCCCGTGAACTAAGGATGCATGATGCTCCATTTTGGTGAAATTAAGATTTGACTATTTTCCTTCATGATTTTGAACTTATAAAGTAAATTATAACATGATTTGTGATTTCATTAGCACAAATAACTAAGTGTCACAAGTGGACAAAAGTAACATGATAACAAAACTCTTGGTAATTTTGATGAATTCCTTGCAAAATCATTATGGAAATGTCAATGCACATATTTGGGTATACATTACAAATGATAGAAAAACTAATTTCTAAAATCAATGAAATCCTTTTGTACCTTTTTTAAGTACTTAGTTTAAACACAAGAAAAAAACCACAACATGCCCAAAGAGGTTGTGCACAAGCCTGCCTAGTTGTACTGGGGAAATAGCATTTGGGGTGAAAACTACTAAACACAAACAATTTATTTAGCTAAGATGTTACAATAAGAGGATTTAGTCTTATTTTAAAGACAATATTACATCAAGGAATACTCCTACCTCCAAATGTTTATTCATGCCTCTAAGGGAATTAACCCTTGGTGGGTTCCCTCACATGCCATTTTTTTATCATTGAGATTTAAACCCCATTGACATAAGAACACTCTTAATTATTTCCTTTATGGGATATAAACCATCGAAAATGGTTATACATATGTTCATTGCCAAGCTTAGAAATAGTAGATAGTCTATCAATAGTGTTTTTCATTGTGACATTTGAACAATTGCAAACATGCTCAACACTCTGTACTTTGATTCATTACAAGTGATAACTTAATTCATTAAGTTTCTACCCAAAGAGATGTATGTTGACATCTTGGTTTTCAAGGATTCATCTATGGAATCATTAAGCTAGAAAGTTCCATTGTTTTGCATCCCTCTTAAACTTGATTTAACACATGATATGCCCTCTAAGATTGGATCTAGTCCATGGAGGTACCCACTCACTCTTATATTTCATCTATATTTTTGCATTTATACATTTTCATTATCTTGATTTTAAAATGTTGCACCATTGATTTGGTATCATAAATGTTTAATAGAACCTACTTCATTCTATTTTAGAAAACATATATCAATAATTGACCCAAAAACAAAAAAAAAATGATCATACAATCAAGTACATTTTCATTCTCCTGATTTTTAAAGATTTGCACCACTGATTTGGTCCCATGGACGTTTAATAGAACCTATTATATTAAATTTAATGATGTACTTTATGTATTTGATTGTATGATCATTTTTTGGTTTATGGATCAATTATCGATATATGTTTTCTAGTGAATATTACCCAAAAGAAAACAAGAGCCTTTGAATCCATCAAATCATTTTAAACCAAGGGCCTTGATGACCATTTTTTTCAAGTATTATGAACACATCTAAACATGTCATGATTTTCATCTTGAGGTTGCATATCTCAAGTTCCATTGTTCTATATTTTGCGTAGTTGTGTGCATTTAAGATATGCATCATGTCATTTTGCATTGTTGTGTTGCATTTGTGATCCAAATTATTTTAGGAACAAAATGAAAGAAGAGATATTACAATGAAATACACATAAAAATTTCTAGAAACAGAGAAATACAGCAACACATGATTTCTATTAATGAAAGAAATGTACAAAGACTGTAAAATTACAAAGTGCAAGACTCGCTCGAATGGTGGCAGCTTTATCTTTGAGAAGAGATGTGACGGTTATGCTCATTCGCATGAAGATGATTAAAATGAGGCTATGAAGGACTTTTTATTATAAAATTGAATTCCAACACCATAGACATCCAAAAACCTAACCCTAGGAGATGAAGTGCCAAAAGTCATGTGGGCCTCGTTGGGGTAAGTTAGTGCATTAACTTCTCGGGGTCGTAACTTTTGCATACGATCTTTGTTTTAAGCATGTGATAGCCCTTTGGAAAGGTATTTTCGAGAAATATGCAATATGCTAACAAATTGACTTCGTCTAAATTTTGATTGTGGCAAGACAATAAAACATTGTTTAGATCCCCAAAACGGCCCTGGAAATACAGAAAGATGTACTGACATGAAAACTTTCAAAATAAGCATGTTGGAATAGGTGGGTGGCCACCAATATCCACCTATGTGCTATGTAGGGCTTTAGAACATAACCATAAGTGAAAAACCCACAATTACAAAGAAATTTCCCCATTACAGAGAAACGTGTTGAACTAAAAACTGTCAAGATGAGCCAGTTGGAATTTGGAACAGGTGGGTGACCACCAATATCCACCTAGATCAATATGATATTTGGGTGTGTCCATATTCATTCTACCCAATGTACATATATTCAATGCACCATTACACACATGGGAACACTCAGGTTATATAATTCCTTTATGTTCTCTTGGAGTAAACATTAGTTAGTTGATGCATTTTTTACTCCTTATAGAAATTCCCTTCATGTTTATAATTTTTTTAAACCTTTTTACAATGTAGAAATTCACATTTAGGTGTCAATGTGTTCATGACTTTTGTCCTTTAAGATTTTCTTCCCTCTCTATGTTTGGAAAACGTTTCACTAGGTTGCCTAATTTTAAAAACATTAATTGTTATAATCTATACCAAAGGATTCATTGTTTGTTTTTTAGTGCAATTCACTATGTTGTTCCTACCCCTAAACTTAACACAAACACAAAGCTCCTTTACACTCTTTGTGAATGATCAATCACTTATTTCCTTATCACTTTTGAGGTGTCCTTCCTTTATATGAAACTTCACTTACACTTGCAAGCCCCTACATTTTAAGGTGGACCCAAGTGTCTTCCGCCAATTTACTTCCCTTTGGTGACTTGTTCATCAACCATCCATGTCTAGCGAGTGCACCCATGTCTACCCAAGTCAGTCCAAGTCCACCTAGTCCATCCAAGTTCATCAAACTATGCCCAAGTTCGTTCGAGTCTTTCCAACTACACCCAAGTCCATACAAATCCTCCCAAAAGTAGTCCTAAGTCTATCTAACCATGCTCGATGGAATTGTGCCCAATGGATTTGTGCCCAACAAGTGTGTCCCATGATTGCACTCTACAAATGATTATGCTCTAAGACATTTATGTCCTCTCTTGCAACCCACAAGTGTGGGTCGTCCAACTCTTTTAGTCTGCATGTAGTCCAAGCACCCAATCCATTCAAGCTCTCTACCAATCTTGTCCACCATGCATAGTGCATGTCTACGGACGAGGTTTCCCACAACAACAATCTTTCCTTTCCTTTACAAGTTCCCTTCCAAGTTTCTCTTTGTGCATCCAACTAATGCAAGTTGCCAAGATTAGTGATGCACCCAATATGAGAGAGGGAGTTTTAGATATCCATGGTGTTCCTTTCCATCATGCAAAGGCACCCAATACCAACTCTTTTGGCCATCATCCTTCTATCATGTCTATCTATGCCAAATAATGACCACCAAAGTGATCATGCGACAAAGGTGTAAAATCCATTCAAGACTAAGGTCTTAGAGAAACAATGCAAACTTGAATTTGTGCACATTTTGTTATTGTTTTTATGTGTAAATTTTCTTTACTTAATATACTTCTATTTTTAACATAAGCATTTCATATACATTTCCAAATAAAAATAATCGTTAAAACTATATTATTTAAAATAATAATAATAATGATTCATATCTTAACTTGAAATTGATCAATACATTATTGTTGCTTTTGTTATCATTTATCTTTATATGAATTTTATATACTCTACCTTCTCCCATTTTGTAAAATAAATAACCCAATGTACTCTACCCCAAGAGTCGTAAGATAAGTAACCCAACACACCAAAAGCATAATAATTAGAATTTGCATTTATTTTACCCCTATTGTATTCTACCCTCTAAGAGTTGTAAGATAAGTAACCCAACACACCAAAAATATAATAATTAGAATTTGCATTTCTTTTACCCTACTTGGTCTAATTCCTTTATAAAGAAAATATTCTCTTTGTTTTACTAGAATCTCCTTGTTGACTAGAATGTCCTTGTTGACTTAGAAATAGTGTCCACCTTTATACAGTCTTTTTCTCCATTTGTATACAGAGGAGTTTTTCTCATAATTAAATTATTTTTACTCTAGCAAGTTCACCTATAGTCTTATTTTTCTCATAATTAAAATTGTTTTTACTTTTCTCATAATTAAAATTGTTTTTACTTTGCAAAGTTCACCTATAGGCTTGTTTTTCTCATAATTAAAATTGTGTTTTTACTTTGTGTTTTTACTTTGGAAAGTTCACCTATAGCCTTGTTTACATTATTAGTACATTTTTCTTATATTTGTAAAGTTTGGCGATTGTTCGATAAGCATTATTTACCTTACAAACTCCAAATCCCTGCTTGGAATTGGTAAAACCATAATAGGACACGCTAAACCACAAATAATCTACTCATTTATGCTGCTTAACATTTTCCTAAAAATATCATGGGATTTTCCCATGATACCACACTGCCCAAAAAAGAAAGGCATATTATCTCTTCAATAAAAAAAAATTGAGCTATCCCAAAACTCAAAAACAAGCCTGACAGGTTGAATACTATCTTCAAAAATCATAGATATTGTTCAACATTCAGTGAACTTTTGATCATAGATAGGTCGGTGACGTTATCTTCCATTACAGTTTTATTTTTTTCTTCTGTATATCAAACCTTACCATAATATATGTTGGGTTCCCCTTTCAACATATACAAAAAAAAAATGCCCCGGCTTTGTAGATTTGCATAAACCCAACTTGAAACTTCATATTGGCCTGCAATTTTCTAATAGTGTCTTATACTGAATGCAATGAGAATGGAATCTAGACCAGTTGGGGTAATCTTTCGATTAAGGTAATGAAAAACATACTGAATATGATGGAAATTGTACTGAATTTCTAGTTATAATAAACTTCTGCTTGTATCATACTAAGAATTGAATCTGGACTAGTTGTAGTAAACTTTAGCCGATAGACTAGCCATATATATACATTAATAAGTAGAATGAGGTTTGGAAGAGATCTTCTTTGCTAAAAAAATGTTTTTCCTCCCCTTTGTTGCTACAACATGGATGGGCTTATCATCAGCATGGAATGACCTTGAAAGGCCATAGCTTCATAATGATATGAATGGAAGCATCAAAGAAATTCCTTCCAATCAACTGCTTTGTATCTGCCAGAAAATTAACAAACCAACTTAGTTGGAAAATCAGAGTAGCACAACAAACCCATAAAAATATTCAAATTCGTCAGTGTTGATATTATGGTAGTTGCGGGAGGTATTAACCTCCACGTGTAACCCTGACAAAAATGGAATATTCTAGGAAGAAAGAAGAAACTCTAAAGCATTGGACATAACCCTAGAAGACAAGTCGGCTAAAGGAAATATTTAATATTGAGTTTTTAGCCTCCAAAATGAGAAGTCGTCCCAGACAGCTAAGGAGGAGCAGTGTAAATACAGTATGCCAGAGCTCATTTGAGAGACAAAGCTCGCAACTGCAGAAATCTAGTGCGCACTGCATAAATTCAGTAAGTGAGCAAGTCTAGAGAGTAGTTGCAGTTGCAACTACTGCAACTAGTATTTTCAATTTTAGGCTTGGACTTTCTCTTGGTTATGGTTTGGATTTTCTGATTGGTACACTAGCTCTGGAGAGTGGTAGGCTACCTTGATTGGATTTTGGACCTAGGGTTTGCTTCCAGAATTATTCTCTTTATCAAGGTTAAGGTGCTTGGGGGTGGCTTCGGCCTATGGTTGGGTGACAATATTGTTATATTGTTTATGGTTAAACGAGCACGCCTATTATTTCTAACAGGTTATGGGCCCACACTATTTTCAGACAGTCTAACTGTTGGAAGATAGATTGGGAGGATTTTTCTCAGTTACAGTTGCAATTGCAGTCAATGTTTTTGTTGCAGCAACGAAACCCTAACCCTCTTGTTAATACACCTTAAGTGAATATATTGACCAAATTTTTGGATATCCTAGTGTTCCCTAACCTAGCGCACCTCCTGGTACTCTCAACAAGATAAGACGTCAAGTTTGAGTTTTTGGTCAAAGTCAAAGGTTGACCAAGTCAAAGCAGTCATGACCTACTCTATGAAGTCAAAAAACAAATTAGAAGGGGATTCTAACTTCAAAGCATGGAAGACAAGGATTGATCTCATCCTTCCCAAGAATAAAGTGTTGGATATCGTGAAAGGAAAGATCGTGAAACCATAGTTTGAAAAAGAAAAAGAGAAGGAACCTCAAAATGTTGCAGTTATGGAGAAGTTCAAAGACAATGAAATCAATTCCATGAGTATCATAGTTGACTCTATAAAATACGACTTGATACCCTACATCTCTCATCTTGACTCATCTAAGAAGATGTGTGATGCCCTAACTAACCTCTTCTCAGTCAAAAACATTGGACAAGTAATGAGTCTGAAGAATGAGCTCCGTGACATGAAAATGAATGATGATGACAACATAACATCATACCTTGCGAATCTCTCAGTTAAGATATCAAATACAAGCTATTGAAGAAATCATTTCAGAGAAGAAATTGGTAAATATAGTACTCAATGGTCTTCCCAAGACATGGGATGCATTTGTCGCAAGAACGAACACAAGAAAGGAGTATCCCACATTTGAAGAACTTTGGACTTGTTGTGCACAAGAAGAATCAAGGATTAACACAAAAGAGAAATACCAAAAGAAATACGATGATCAAGCTTTCACAACAAAGTTCAAGAATTTCAGGAATAAGAAGAAGTTTGGGTCAAGTAAGAAACCAAATCAAGAAAAGGATATGTCAAAAATACAATTCTTCAACTGTCAAAAATATGGTCACTACAGAAACCACTGTCCTGAGTTAAAGAAAAGAAAGGAAATAGACGAAGCCTCAGTTGTTGAAGAAAGGGAACCCTCAAAGAAGGCCAAGCAGGATAAAACAGACTTCTTCTTCTAAGCCAAGGTAACAATATTCTTCAAAGTTCTTGTACATACCATGTTCACATAGTTTTTGTACACATCATGTATATCTATTTCTTAGAAGATAATATGTTCAAGTGAAACAACACCTATGGAAGAAAAACAAGATAAGGATTGTTATCACGATGACTATAAGTCAAGCAATACACATGAAAATATGAAGTGCATTGACAATATTTGATAACAATTCCTATGGAAGCTATTATGTAAGTAACCACTGCTAGATCAGCCGAAATCAAAATCAAACTTGAAAAGAACCAGAAGGAGTCAAAATAGAAAGAAGTCAGCAATCAAGAGGAAATTAGAAAAATACTTGTGACATCTTCAAGAAGGAAATAAGGATGCATACGGAAGTGTGGACTATCTTAGATGGAGAGAGACGATTACAGAATTCCAAAAGAAGAGCATGCATTTATACATGAAGCAAGGATTAAGAGGGAGATAATCCTAAATATGATCTATTGAGGATTATGAAGTTTATATCCATGTTCCCATTGAAAGTAGCAGCCATGATAAGAAGCACATGTTCAGTCTGACTCTAGAAGAAGTCTTCTTTGAAAAGAAGCCTTAAATTATCCTTGATTGTCCATCTACATCCATAATCCTATGATGAAAGGAATAATTTGGAATCTTCAGGGAATATAGAATACCCCATGGACCCAAGAGATAAAAGAGATACATGAGGAAGAACATGAAGATCCCAAGAAATAAAGAAAATCCAGAACAACCAGTTATTATACCGAGAATCACAAGACAACCAGCTTGGTTTGAATCCACTAAGAAGCAATCAAGTAGAAGAAATGGAATTTATGATAAAGAACAATGTATGTAAGAAAATGTGAAAAAATACTTATGAATGGAAGCATTGCAAGATTCATAGGTTCTTCCAGAAGAAGGGAGAAGACTATGAAAACAACTTGTTCCATATATACCTCTTGTAGTATCCATGAATTGGAATTTACATGTAAAAGACTGTTCTTCCCAATAAAGAAAGTGAGAAAGAAGCTTATACTAGAAAGAGACCCATGTATGCAGATATAAGAAGACCTTGTATGGATTCAAACAACTTGATGCAGAGTATCTCATATACAACAAAAGCGTGGTGAAAACTTTCTATGACAAAGATAGTGTATCAGAATAGTTACTCAAAAGTTTGGGATGATGGATTTCTAATCCATGGCAAACTCTCATGATGAAAAAAGAAGTGCCACTTGGATATGTTTTAGTTTTAGCCTTGTCACGATGTCATGAGCTAGAAGGAAACAAAAGTGTTGAATTCAACCATGATATATTGTAATGATCAGAGCTATATGAAGCCTTGAGAGAAAACCAGTGTTCCATGACATACCAAAGTACATTGAGATCAAGCATTACATTATTTGTGATGAAGTCTAGAAAAGAGAAGTGGTTCTCCAATATATATCCACTTATGAGAAGATAGCAGATATTTTGGTAAAGCCTCTATCCAATATGAAAAATTTTGTGTACTTAGGAAACAAGATGGAGCTCATGGAGACGACTTCCTTATTGAAAAAGGAAGAGATTACTCTCAGGTTGGGAGGGAGCACAGATGTGTTATTGATTTATGGACAATCATTTTTCAATTTGAAAAATGGTCCAGGATGAGCAGTTCCTTTCCAGTTCGGAAAGTGGTTTGAAATTTCTTATAGACAGGCAATTTCCATTTCGAAAAATGGTCCAGATCAGACAGTCATTTTTGTAATGAAAATGGTTCAATAGATTGTTGATGTACCATAGATAGCAATTACCCTTGTGTCCAGTGTGGAGGAAAGGTCTAGGATAATCATTCTTCTTGGCAGTCACTCTGAGTAGTGGTCAAGTAGAATGGTCTTCCTTGCCAGGAAGTGATTCTTTCGAAGTTCACAGTTGTGAGAAGTTTCGAAGAATGGTCCGTTTTGGAGGTTGGTGCAGGACAATCATTTCCATTAGGAAATGGTCCGGACAGTCATTCCCTAGGGCAGAATCATTCTCTCTAGGTTTAACTATGACTAGTGTTGGAGGAATGGCCCAATTAGGTGAATGGTCTAGGTTCAACAATCAGGGATAGGCAGTCCCTAGGGTAGACTCATTATCTCCATGTTGCATTATGACTAGTGCCTAAGGAATGGCCCAATTAGGTGAATGGTCCACGCTCAGAAATTAGGGACAGTTATTCTTCTATGCTTGAGAAGAATAGTTCATATAGCCCATGGCTGATGTTTTACCTTCTGAGGGCATATGCTCTTCCAGATCTCACAGATGTGAGTGGAAGAATGGCTCAAATGAATTAGTTTATATCATGATATTTTTTTATGCAAGTTGATATCAGATGATATGATTTCTATGGATACTATATGTCTATAGACAGTAGATGTATGCTACTGTGATGGATGTATTCCACTGGTTCTGACTATGTGTCACGGATTAAGTAGTTGTGTGCTACTTGGTGTGGTTGTGTACCACTGGATAGTAGTTGTGTACTA
The DNA here is from genome assembly GCA_009831015.1 of Picea engelmannii. Taxonomy (NCBI): domain Eukaryota; kingdom Viridiplantae; phylum Streptophyta; class Pinopsida; order Pinales; family Pinaceae; genus Picea; species Picea engelmannii. The sequence continues at coordinate 800,166 of ML776974.1, read as the reverse complement.
CTATGGATAGACACAATTGTGTTCTATTGAATGACATTGTTCTGATTGCCATGTAGACTATCAGTAGTGTTGGAAATGATTATCAGCTAGATGGATAGTCAATGTGTTGGTGGACAGACATTCTCCAGACAAAAAATGGTCCAGGACATTTATTCTTCTAGGACGTATGTCTAGATTAGAAGAATAGTCCTTGTATCCCATGGCGTGGCTTCCAGCATCTATTGGAATAGTTATTTTTCTAGGACATATTTTTGGATTAGAAGAATGGTTCTTGTATCACTGTGTGGAGTGAGTGACTTATTCATCATCATGCTTGATTACTCAGATGGAGTATGGATTCGAGAGATGATGCAGTTGATGCTATCAGATAATATTGATAGTGATTATGGTGCTCATGATCTAATCATGAGATATCATGTGTGGTTATGATGATTCTACAGGTTGAATGATATGTTTGTGCTCAAGACCATTTGTTTCAATACCTCCCTAGCTAGGAGGAAGTGTTGATATTATGGTAGTTGTGGGAGGTATTAACCTCCACGTGTAACCCTGACAAGAATAGAATATTTCAGGAAGCATGAAGAAACCTTAAAGCATTGGACATAACCCAAGAAGACAAGTCGCCTAAAGGAAATATTTAATATTGATTTTTTAGCCTCCAGAATGAGAATTTGGCCTAGACAGCTAAGGAGGAGCAGTATAAATACAGGACGCCAGAGATCATTTGAGAGACACAGCTCGCAACTGCAGAAACCTAGTGCGCACTGCAGAAATTCAGTAAGTGCCAACTAGTATTTTTTGTTTTAGGCTTGGACTTTCTCTTGGTTATGGTTTGGACTTTATGCTTGGTACCCTAGCTTGAGAGTGGTATGCTACCTTGATTGGCTTTTGGACCTAGGGTTTGCTTCCAAAATTATTCTCTCTGTCAAGGTTAACTTGCTCGGGGGTGGCTTCGGCCTATGAGCGGGTGACAATATTGCTATATTGTCTATGGTTAAATTGAACACACCTATTATTTCTAACACTCAAAACTAGGAATAATGTTGAAAATAAAAACGTATAAGCATGGGTAGCGTTTACTGACCAAAAACAATATCAAAGGGATTTCTCACAACTTGGTTCTTTGTGGCCTCTAGAAACTTGGTTCTTCGCTCCTCCTATTGTCGCCTCCCTGGCTGTTGTTCTCCCCTCTGCCATCACCCTGCATCACTTCCAACTAAACAGTGTTTTTGAAATGGGCTTGGGAACAAAGGGAAGGCGGGAGGTGGTGGAATGCAACTTTTAAATTTTGAATTGAAACTGAGCAAGACCATCCCATCGCATTTATGAGATAGAGTGTTGTCCAACTCAGCCATTTGTCCAAACCCATCCGCAAACGAAGACAGTTGTGATAACAGAGATAGCGTCAGAAAGAGGGGTTAACGGAAAATGGATCGACTGAATCTGGGAGGAAGAGACACAGAGACGGGAAGGGGGCAGCTAGCCACATCGACGAGCAAAGGGAATCTGCAATCGATATAAGCTCGGAAAATAAACCAAGTAGATCTCAGAACCAGTTAAATGAAAAACAAACAAACTATAAACCACTATTCCCAATATTCAATTTATCAACCCCAAATCCAATCCAATCATAATCACCCTTCATTATGGCCACTATTCAATTTATCAGCCCAAATCCAATCTAATCATAATCACCCTTCAATCCTAGAGGTATCCCAAACACAGTCCACTGAAAAATATATACGAAAAAACCCAACGTCTCTTCTAAGAAACATCCAGAATCATACATACACTCTGCTAAATTCCACTCATAGCCATTAAATTAAAATCCAATCCATCAAAAATAACACATCAATCCCAACCGCTGCATGTCGCTCCGGAGAAATACATACCTTGAGCAACTTACAAACATCCCCCTGCATGACACAGCAAAAACACTAGCAAACATATTTTTCGACCTTGAGAAATGCCATTGCAACTCAGATGCAATCACAAAATTCAGGAGTAATGAAAAATCAGGACTAGTACTCTCGAAACGACGTGTAGTGAATTGACATCTATATATCCAAATCTACTCGAAGCATCCATTTTTGTGGCTCCTCCATAGATCGTTGATGGACTTGAGATCATAAGTTGGATTGAACTGGACTTCTGAGAAGAAAATATAGTTTCTTTTGATGGAAGATTCCCCTGCTAGAACTATGAGCAGGTGTCTGGTTTCTTCATCTACTGATTCCCACTGGACTTAGGCCAATTTCTATCAAAGGAGCTCAAATGAAATGAATTATTTGGCCATTTTGGTCTCTGAATATTCTGTTTTAGTCATTCCCATTGCCATCAGAGGTCCAGAGAGGCAACTTCATTTCATGGTGGCATTGGTGCTCCATGAGAGAATTGCATGATCGCGACTCAAAGCCAAGAAACATGTGTTGGATAGTTGTTCACCTATTGTAATTTGGGATTATTTCTCTTGCATAAACATTGAATCCCAAGAGTTTTCTTGTCAAAGAAAAGAAGCCATGAATTATGTCCCCAATATTCATCACAGAAAGTAGAGGTGAAGCTCCAGTGGCTAGACATTTGATTTGGTGAACACCAAAAGCCAATTATTATTAGCCTCATTGTTGTGTGTCATAAAGTTCACATTACGAAGCCACATATTGAGCGAATGGTCCATCAGTCACATTCTGCAACCTGCAACCCGAGAATATATTTTTGTGGGAAAATTTTCATATTAACAACATTCCCAAATTCGGATGCTCTATCTAACGACGAAGTGGCATCTTATGATTGTCGATGCACTCATGAGGTTCTGGATTTATTCTCGTATGATATTTCAAGATGGTTATAATTGTTAGGCAACAGAGGAAAAAAACATAAAATAAAACAGAGCATAAACAAGCAAGATAAAACAAGTATTAAACCAATCACAACAATCCCACAATTGACACAGTGATTTATGTGGAAACCCAATGAGGGAAAAAACCACGAGCAATGATATTTGGTATTCTTATTATTCAAGGGAGAATTGCAATAGCCAATCTTAGGGTTCGTTGGCATGTTTCCAACAATCTCCACCTTGACAACAATTTACCTGATATATCATGCCCTTAATTAATTCATCATCTTTTCTGCAAGTCAAGAGAAGCCAAACACCATCGTAGCTTCTCTAACAAAACCGGTTTTGTAAACATGTCTGCAAAATTCACTTTTGTATAGACCTTTTTCAAAGACACTCCACCTTCATCAACAACCCGTCTTACAAAATGGTACTTAACAAAAATATGCTTCGTCTTACTGTGATAGGCTGGATTTCTAGCCAAATGAATAGAACTTTGACTATCGCAAAATACTTTTACTTTGTCTTGCATCCTTCCAAACTCACCCAACAAACCCTGTAACCAAATTGTCTCCTTGAATGCATGTGAAGCATCGATATACTCTGCCTCAGTAGTGGATAAAGTGACTATGTTTTGAATCTTTGACATCCAACTAGCAGGTCCTCCTGCAAGAGTAAAGACATATCTTGAGGTGAATCTCCTTTTGTCCAAGTCACCTGCAAAATCCAAATCTACATAATCGCAAACTAAATCTCTCGAACCATCATAAGTGATAGAATAACTG